>CM074576.1:178879609-179404609 GCA_037305975.1 Chrysolophus pictus | reverse complement strand
TACTCAACCGGACTGCACATCTCACCTCAGCATTGTGGGTGAGGCCCATCCACCTTTTGGACATTCTCTCTCTCATTATATTTGATTTATTAGCTTCAATTCTAACTATATTGTATTATGGTATGTTATCTTGCATTCTGATACTATATTTAGTAAATTAGTTTGTTTCTCTGCAGATCATTGCCGCTGTTTTTAATTATTTTGGAGTCCCCTGTTCTCTTTTTCTGGACGCACGGATTTTGCGAAATCCCTCCGCCCCACTGGTCTCGGAACTGGGCCGAACCAGCCCATAAACCATTGACACTACATTTTAAAAGGGACCTTGAATTACCTGGCTATCACACTGAAGTAAAAAGACATCAGTATGTGCAAATACTGTGTCCTGCACTATTTGTATTATAATTATTTCTGACAAGCACCTAAGGGACCTGTCACCTTCTTAGAATTTTGCAACAGTTTTAATGCTCATCACACCAATAAAATCTCTGAAGTTAATGTACAAAATTTCTAACATGGTTGCATCCTCCTTTGGTGCATAAAATTATGGCTTTGAGTCCAATGCAGTATATTAGAAAGAACTGATTTCTTAGAGGTTCTGTGTAATGCTATCATTTCATTGTTTCTGCTTAATAAAATTTGAATCATTTTTGTAGTAAAGTAATGAGCAAATCATCATCTACTTAGTAAGTGAGGAGGATCTGAATTGTGTCTTTTGAAGGTCACAGAAGGGTTATATGTGTGAAAAATGAATAGATTTAGTAATTACAGCCTAGCATATAACTCATAATCTCCCTGCTGTTTAAAAATGAGTAATTTGGTTAACTATCCTTTTTTTCTCGTTTTTTTTCTGTTTGTTTGTTTTTTACATCTTGTTTATTTATTTTTATTTAGTCTTTTTATTGCTATTTTGAGAGTAGTGTTTTAACTGAGCAATGAGGTTCTTACAATTTGTTATCAATACAATCTAGCTTTTCTTAAGATTCTAGATAAGACCAAACATCTTCGAGATTTATTTCTTATTTGCATCCAGCAAACATATTGCTATAGAGCCTTGTCTGTGAATTACTCACTACAAGAAATCAATATTTACCGGGCTGCAAAAGATCAGTGAAATCATGCTGCAGAAATAGTATGGTACTGTCAAAAACAGCTAGTTATTGAGCACCTTGACAGGTCATCGTTCACTCATTTGCATAGTCTTCAGCTTCAAACTGCTTTTTATGTTAAACTTTACTCAAGTGCACAACCCATTAAATAACTATTATCCAATGGGAATATTGTTCTGTATTACCTGTAAGCATTACAAAGACTGACAATTGTGAAAATTAGGATCAATGTAAACATTTGTTATTCTTATTTAAAAGAGGATGTTATTTTAAATATTAGTAAATCTGATATTTTTTTATCTCTTCTTGTGTATGCTCTCTCACACAATAAGAAATGAAACAGCCATTATCAAGCTCAGTTTAACTTGTTTTCTCGTGAAGATAATGAAATACGCTGACAGTCATAGCAAAAGAAGAAACAAATATGTTTACCACTTGGCTAAAATATATCTTCTTTTGTGTGTGATGGGGGAAGTAGAGAGGAGATCTGTTGTGTTTGCCTCAACAAATTTATCAGAAAGGCAGAGTGTCCATGACAAATTTCAAAATACCTTCCATTTTTCCTGTTAGTAGTACTTCCTGGCAGGAGAAAAAGAGAAAGATAAGAGACAAGCAAACATTGCTTTGAGTTCATATGGTACTGCTGGAGCATACCATTCAGTTTATTTTAATTCAGACTGAGCCTAATTTGCAGCCTTTGAATTTATACAGCAAAATAAGATGTGGATAGAAACATAAAACCCTATTTAAAACTAAGGTCTCACTCCAAATTAGAAAATTAGTGTTGCCATCCACAATGAGAGCCATTGAGAACATATTTTAATGGCTTGACAAGTTGTGCTTTTGTGCATGTTCTTTGAAAAGTATTTCTAAGCTGAAAAGACTGTGGCTAGAATTTTACTTTCTTCCATCCTGTATTTCCTTTGTATTTCACTGCTCTTTGACAAAAGTATGAATTTGGGTACATTGTTTCTTTTTCTCTTGTAAATTATTGAAGTATTTCCTAATGGAAATAATAATTATATGTGCTTTCAACAAGTTTCTCTCATTCATTTTTTGGCCTCTTTTGTATTTTACTTCTGTCAACACTTAAACTATTAAAAAGTTACTATACTTTCTAAAATGTGAAAACATGTCCGAACTCCAGCTACTCAAACGTTAGATTTCAAACTGCAGTGACATTTCTCTACCATTTGACAATTTAATTTAATAGATTTTCTTACATAAATGTCCTACTAAGCAGATAAATCAAAGATGCTCTTTCATGCTTTCTAGATTGAGCATTCTCTTAATGGTGTATGACACACAAAAATGCACAAAAGACTTGCATGCACTTAACACCTTAGCTTATGATTTTTTCTACTAAAGCACATATTGTCTGGACATCTACATTGTAAGTTGTGGATTTTAGCAAATGACACGCAGCATAAACATTAATAAAATTCTCTGGAAATTTTTATATACTATTTGAAATATTTAAATTTAAGATTGATAAAAGCTAATTGAATATGGTTTTGGCTAAGAATGTAAGTTTGGATTTCATATTGAAATTAAAAAATATATATATAAATCTTCATGTTTATAGATTTAATTATCCTACACAGGGAACAAAACAATCACATGTAAGATATTTGAGGTGATAAAATCTGAGGGAATATTTTATAATAGCATTCTGAAAGAAAAACATGGTAATGTATTAGATTTTGAACACTTACAGAAAGAAAAAATCTACAAGTCGTAGATTATAGATTTGTTTGATCAGGTGTTCAAAAAAAGTGAAATACTGCTGGTTGTGACTCATTGGGTATGCTTTTTTTTTTAAACTGCAGAATTTCAAAAGCGCATGGCTTTCTGATTCTTGATTAATACTGCAAGACAGCTGCTAAAATCAAAAAGGTAATTGTGGTGCTCTTAAGTGTTCAGTAAATCAAGAAATCCAAGGAAATTAATATTTTTATTGTAAAAGTAAGGGACATAAATTTAGAAGAAAAATACTTGGCATATTAAAAAAAAGCAGGATTATATAAGCTGTAATCTCAATGGTTAGAGTAAAGTAGATAAAATCATGTTTTAGGACCATTGAATCATAGAACCACCAAGATTGGAGAAGTCTTCCAAGATCATTCAGTCCAACCATTCACCTATCACCTATATTTCCCCACTAAACCATGTCCCTTAGTACAACATCGAAACATATCTTGAACACCTCCAGGGACAGTGACTCAACCACTTCCCTGGGCAGCCTGTTCCAGTGCCTAACCACTTTACTGGAGAGGATGTTTTCCCTGATGTCCAACCTGAACATCCACTGGCTCAAACTGAGGCCGTTCCCTCACTTCCTATCACTAATTGCATGAGAGAAGAAGATGACCCCCACCTCACCACAGCCTCCTTTCAGGCAGTTGTGGGGAGCTATAATGTCTCCCCTGAGCCTCCTCTTCTCCAAACTGAACCATCCCAGTTCTCTCAGCCACTCCTCATAAGGCTTGTGCTGTAGACCTCTCACAGCTTCATTTCACTCCTCTGAAAATGCTCCAGGGCCTCAACATCCTGTATTGAAGGGACCAAAACTGCACACACTACTTGAGGTGCAGCCTCACCAGTGCTGCATATAGAGGGATGATCACTTCCCTGCTCCTGCTGGCAACACTATTTCTGATAGAAGCCGGAATGCCATTGGCCTTCTTGGCCATCTGGACACACTGTTGGCTCATGTTCAGACAAGCTTAATCCAACATCCCCATGTCCATTTCTTCCATACAGTCTTCCACTCATTCTGCTCCAAGCCTCTTGCACTGCTTGGGATTGTTGTGGCTGAAGCGCAGGACTCTGCACAATCTTGTTGAACTTCATCCCATTGGCCTCAGCCCAGCAACCCAGCCTGTCCAGATCTCTCTGTAGGTCTTCCTACTCCCAGGCAGAACAAGACTTCCTGCCAACTTGATGTCATCTGCAAACCTACTGAGAGTGCACTCAATCCCCTTGTCCAAGTCATCAACAAAGATATTGAAGAGGACAGGCCACAATACCGACTCCTGGGGAACACCACCCGTGACCAGTCACCAGCTGGATTTAACTCCATTCACCACCACTTCCTGGGCTTCGCCATCCAGTCTGTTCTTTATCTAGCTAAGGGTATACGTGTCCAAACCACGGGTTGCCAGCTTTTCTAGGAGAATACTGTGGAAGACAGTGTCAAAACCTTTGCTGAAGTCTAGGTAGACTATGTCAACAGCCTTTCCCTCACCCACCACACGAGTCACTCGATCATAGGAGGAGATCAGGGTAGTTAAGCAGGACCTGCCTTTCATGAACCCATGCTAACTGGTCCTGATCCCTGGGTTGTCCTGCACATGCCATGTGATCGTATTCAAGATTGTCTATTCCACAACCTTTCCTGGCACCTAGGTCAGGCTGATGGGGCTGCAGTTCCCTGGATCCTCCTTATGAACCTTCCTGTAGATAGGAGATGTGCACACACACACACACACAAAGGGCTGAAAGAAATGATAAACAAAAAGACTGAAATAAAAAGTAAAAAGAATGAGGTACCAAAAGACACAGCAAAAGGTGTTTAAAGTGGTGTATTATTTTTGTATTCTCCAGTCAATACAGAAGGAGAAGCTGCAGGAAAGCCCAGAATATGTGGCTGCAGTAAATTGTGCAGTCAGGTTCTAGAGACTTATACCAGCCTCCCAGTACAGACTTCAAACAGAGTAATAAATTTACCTGCATCTTGCTCCTTTCTTTCAGGAACATATATTCAGGAGAACTCCTATTCCTTATGGTCCACATTCATAGGATGTTTTAGTTACTGGATCTTCTGCCACTTACAAAAAGATTCTGCAAGCAGGATCTTAGCAACTCAAAGAGTACACAGCAGTTATTTTTTGATTAACACAGCTGCTAACCAGAGCTGCAGCATGGCAATAGGTGAGGTTTTAGTAAATTTACTGTCTCCAATGAGATGGTTGATGAGACTGTGTTGGCCACGCAGTTATTAGTAGGGACGGAAGGGCTGGTTTCCATTGCTCCTTGTAGTGAGTTGACCCTTAGCGCTGCTGACCTTTTCTTTTCTGCTTTTCTTCCGAGGGCTTTGCATCTTCTCGTGTAAATCTTTTTCACTGTGAATCTTTTATCTATTCTTATTCATATCTTAGTAGTTTTTACTTTTTTTATGTTGAATGGCTTAGCTTATATATTTTCTTATACTTCGGTTGTTGTTAAAAGATATGTGCCTTAGCAAAGATATATGACCATGCTTCCACAAAATTGTCTGTAGCAGAGTGAACCCCCGAGATGGTTACATGCAGAAGCAGTACTCCGCTACCATGTCTGCCCTCAGAGAACTGTTAAATCAGTGGGGCTGTATTGCAAAGGGCTTCTGCAGTATTGAAGCTATGACAATGATTTCTCTCTTAACTAGATAGATTTTTTTTAAATATAACTTTTAGAATATTTTCTTCCTTTTCATTGTCACATACAATATCAACAATCTATGGGTTTGTTCCTTCTCTTAGATTTTTTCTGAAGCTAGCTGTGAAGGTCTAAGATATAAAAGTGTAGACACTGGGCTTTCACAGATAGTTTGTCATGTGATTGACAGAAAATGATTCATTCATCATTCATTGCAAAGAGCTTTTCTGACTTGCAAATGTGATAGTGAATTGGAACTGAATGTGGAGATACCTGGGCTGATTTTCTAGCACTAGAGAAAGATTTATAGTTTCTAATGGAAACCAAAATAACTCAGTGAACCTGACTGCCATAACAAAATCTATAAAATTACACTAGCATAAATTCAACTCATCAGGATGAGGTTAATAATAATCTATCTCTGGGGGTTCCACTATAATTTTCTTTGATTGTGTCCTAAATACAAAGTGAAATATGAGGAAAGAAGTACAAACAGAGTCCTTGCAGGTAAAAGTAATAAAACTTATGTGAAATGGCAGTGAACATAAGCCAACAGGTTCTGTGTGTTCCTCTTTCTGATCTGAAAATACTCATTTTCTTTTTGTGAAACAATAATGCAGCTTCTTTTTTTATTTATTTCATTTTCCCAATAAAATGTATACACAATAAAGGAAGGTAAGAAATGTACCTATTGATTAATGCCATCCCTAAAACTTTCTCAGTCTTCAGAAAGACTGTAGATTTTATACATTAGCAGTTGAAAAGTTAACATTCAGTTAAACAAAGAAGGGTTTTAAGTATAAATTTTATTCTCACCTTTCAATATCTGAAGTGGTTATAGCTAGAGATAGTTATAACTGCTTAGGAAGAGGATATAAACTACAATTCTCATAAATCCTTGCAGATGACCTCCTCATAAAATCACAGCCAAAATTCCTTTCCATTTTCACATGCAGCTGTGCACTTGTGTTCTACTTTTTGTCTTAAGTGGAAAATGTACATGGAAAATATAGCTATAAAGTACTTCCAGGTTTAACACAAGTATCTGTCATTTATTATTTGCCATATCATTGTTTTTCAACATTTGACATGATTTACTGAGAATATATTATTTTATCTGATGAATTTCCTTTTTCTTTTATTTGCATTACAAATGTCTCTGAAGACAAACTTTTTTATTTTGGTGAGTTTTGTGGGCACATAATTTGTTCAAAAAGATAAAATGTATTAATACAGTCACTTTTGATTTCAGCAAGTAATAATGAAACTTTTGTTGCTGCTACCAAAACAGCAATTCAAGGAAGAAGATACAGAGCATTATCTGCATCACTGCATTATAACTGGGAGTAAAATATTGCTTGAACACTGTATCCCTAAGTCATCCTAAGTACTAGTGTGGCTCTTTCTCCTTCCTTAACTCCTTTCGAGATCATAGAAATCAAACATAAGAGGAACTTTCACTGGACAGTCAGAAAGTTTCCTTCTTTTGTATAACTGAGCATAATGTTGACAGGAATATTATGAATTCATGGTTGTTTTCTTTCTCAAGATATGCAACATGTCTCTGAAACTAGGACCATAACATTCAGAATGCAGAGCACATCAATTTTGCAGCAAAGTTCTTATTGCTGTATGAAATAAATTATCTTTCAAATGTTTATTTGGACATGTCTAAACTCATGACTTTGCATATTTTTATAAACACAGTCCCATACCTATTTAAGAGATTTTTCTGTATCACTGCCAATAATGATGAAAGAGTATTCAAAAATTGGATCTAACAAGCCTATTATACGAATTTTAAAAGAATATGCTTATCATCAAAAAGAGTTCCGAAGAAAAGTCAGGGAAGAACACATCTAGTAATTTATTAAGCATTGAACTTTAAGGTATTAAATCTGAGCGCTTTCCGACTGGCTGGAGATGTTCTGCACTCTCCTCCACTTCAGCAGCCACCAACCTTAGTCTTCTGTTAATGCCAAACCTCTGCATCATTCTTGCCAGATGAGTATGTCTCTATGATTTAAGTACCTGTAACTGAAACTAAGTTGTCAGATGGTTCCTTCTGGAATTGTGCAAACAGTTGTAGTAGAATAGCCTTCTTCACTCTGCTACCCCAATGCATGGAGCTATCTTGATGTGTGTTTAAGGTGAGTGCTGTAGAAGCTCTTACAAGGAAAGAGAATGGGGCACACTTCTACCTGAACTTTGTAAGTCTTGCTAAAATATTTGTATTTCTGTTTCTCATATTAATTATGAAGGGGCAGCACAACACAGCTGATGCTTAAGAGAGCAATATCATACAAAACAAGAGCACTAGAGGTTATTCATAGCCAAAAATAACAATAAGAAAAAAAAAAAAAGTTTTCAAGTTGTTTAATTGAAAACAGTCAAGGGCTTTGCAACTTTCTGGCCTATGTTTCCCTGTTTCAGTGAGCCCTGGAATAATAAATTCCAGTGGAAGATAATTGTGCAGGTACTTTTGCACCACTCTGGGCAACAACACATAGAATATATAAAAAGGCTCCCAAGTAATATTCTTTAGTGAGGATTTCATTACACTTTATTGTCGCTCTTCCTCCCAAATTTCCTAGGGTTCCATTATCTCATGAAATTTCAGGCACAAGGGGATTGCATCCATACTTGAGATTTTGAACATTCATTGAAGCAATACCTACTAACAAGAATTAAACATTCAAATTGTTTCTCAAAATTATCCAAACTTCAAATGAATTTTAATATTTTAATTTCATGTCATGCAATGTTTGCTTTCTGAAATTAATTTACCAATACATAAACACCTGGCAATATTTGACTTGTACAACAATTATGTGATGCTCTTAAGAAATGTAGGGGCATAAGGACATCATAACATATCATTTTACAAGCAAGAAAGTTATTCTAATATGTCAAGACGTCCTAGAGTATGCTATTACTTGTTATTTGAGTTTCTCTGGGTACAGTCTATTACTGTAAGTACCAATGTCTTAAAATTTAAGAACACACTGTGATTCAAAAAAGGGAGCTTTGAACACAGTGAAGATTCTGAAAGTGCATATTGAACCATAATATTTCATTAGCTCATGAAAAGTGATAACTCATTACTCCTAAACTATTCTTACAACCCCTCTGTACTGCTAACATCTTCTGAGTGAATTGTAGTAACTGATACAAGAGCTGATATTGAGAACATAACATAAACTTTACATAAGACTTCAGAATTCATGCCCTTAGTTCCTTAAAAGAAATTTTGGAGGAGTAGGAAACAACACTGGAAAAATAATCTGCACTTTTTCTCTGTGTGTTGTCTTCAATTCCTCTCCAAAATGTTAGCATCACTTTACTCCCCTCTGAGACTTTAATGTACAGAAAATCAAAACAAAACAAACCTTCCTATGTGCAGACTGTAAGACTGACATTTCAAACAGTTATATGGCTTTGTTTTCAAGACATGCATTTAAAGCTTTCTTGTGCAGACAGAAAACCAAATGTAACCAAAGTCTTATTTTGGAAGGGATTCATATCTTTGTTGGGATAATCATTAGAAATAAAAGGAAAGATAAATAAGGATAATGGGTTTCCATTATATTTAGGGTTTTGCTACAGCATCAGCCTTCCTGATTCTGAATGTACTGGTTATTTTTTATTCATACACAGCACAGTTATGCTGCAAAGGAAATGGTAAACAAAACCCTTCACTTACAACTATCTCTTCCTTGGTTTTCACTTGCCATTCTTTCTGATGACCAAAACGCCTAGTGAAAACTAGCATGACTAATACAGAGCTTATTCAAGCAGGCACAACGTATGTAAATTGTAGCTGGTGACTGATGGACTGACTAGTCAAACATTTAAAATTAAAATCCCTTCTCCGTGTTTAAATTTTATTTATTTAAGAGCAAGATCAAGCAGAGACTGGTAGAATACTAATACCGAACAGTTAGTCAGGAAGTCACATTATTTAATTTGCTCTTCAAATTCCACCCCATGCTTTGGAGCCTTGTAAATACTTGCATGAGTAGTCCTAAATCATAAAAGCCATCTATTTAAGATATACTGAGACATTTCCTGATTTAAGTGTACGCACAGATACTAGCAGAATGTATTGTTGGAGGGCCTTTTGAAGCAAAATGCTTGCTGATGTTAGCTGTTGCATTTATTAGCATAGACCACTATCCCATAAGCAGGAAGGTAGCTTGAATAAACTGAAGATTTGGCATCTGATATATAATGTCCCATGTGATTTAGCCTTAGCAGAGGGAGATGAGTTCCAGTCTTGATGAAATAAGATACTTGAGTTGCCAGTCATGTAAGTTGTTCAACTTTTCTCTATGAGGCTAAAAATTACTTTCTGTCCAGGAGTCCTTGAGTGATGACAGCAAAAGACATGAGCTTTTGATTACCTTCTTTATTCAGTGAACACATGCAAGCAAGATAACAATTTATAAATAATGAATGGATTTTAAATTGAGGAGGTACTCCCCCAATACAGTAACAGTGACTGTTACTGTGTGTAAAACTCTTCAGCTTATCTGCAGCTTTCTGTAGAGACTACAAAACACACCAGAATAACTTTCTTTCTAGCATCTGTCATTTTCTAAGAATACTGAAAGGAAAAAGTATATTCCAGATCTAACTCATGCTAACATGATATATCAGTTTCATTTCAATTGACCTATAGTGCTGTAGCAGGTCTTATGAGCAAAATATTATTCTAACTATTCCAAGATAAATACAGCATGAAGAAAGAAGCTAATGAGGTTACACTGATTTCACATCAGTACATCTGGCAGAAAAAACAAAACAAACAAACAAACAAACAAACAAAAACCTTGGCCCATGGTTATTTTTTATGCTTAATATTATTTTAGTTACTTTTCCCTTAAATCACCTTATTTCTCTCTCTTTGAAAATAGGAAAATATCCCTGTTGATTCTGTATAACATCTATAGACAGAATGCATTTGAGATATTTTAAAGACATAATATGGCTTTATACAATGAATTTCACTTCTTATCTAGTTACATTTCTTTTTATTTACAATAAATAAATACATAAGCTCTATTTTCTTCTCATTTCAGTGTGTATCTCTCCATAAAAACCTCTAGTATGAATACTGATAGATTTGTAAGTAGGCAGAAAAATCTGTGCTAGAGAGGGATAAGGATAAAAAAAACTAAAAAAATAACTAATGTTGAGGATTCAAGAGTTCTTTAACAATATCAATATTATTGGGGATAATAGGTAAAGGTTCTTTTCAACTCTGTTACAAATCTATTTAAAATTATTCCAAAAATTACTGCAATTAGTAATAGCAATGAAGTCAAAATCAAAATGTACATTAAATGAAAGTGTTTAAAAGAGTAACAAGGAATGTTCTGATTAAGTGCTTTTAACCATCATGTAGATACATGCTTGCGTGTCCATATGTACATACATTTTCATCCTCCACTTAGTTCATTTTTCATGGTGCTGAGAACTTTTTCATTTGGAGTTAAGAATGCATTTATTATTACTTTCCTCCAGTATGGGCGTGTGTGTTTCCTTGTTTAAAAATTTACATGTCAACCTAATCAATTCATACTCAGAAATGAAAAATGAATCTGAAATAGAGATAGACCAGTAGTATCTACAATGAACACGTTGCTGTCTCCTAGCTTGCAAACTTATTTACTAAAAGATTCAGAGCAAACATATTGTTTAAGTTCTTCAACTTTGTAAATAAACTAGTTGATAGCAATGACTTATGTTTCTTGTGGTAAACTTCTGGCTTTTTATGGCAAATATCCATTTTGTTATTCTATATCCATCTATTGCAATATGGACTAACTTGTGGAAGAACACTTACATTTGTAAGGCTTTACATTTGTAAACATAAATTATAAGGAATACAAATCTTGCTGTTAGAAAGCAGCTGAGTTCAAATGTAACCGCAAATCTGTGTTTCTTCACTGTTTTCAGAAGGTCATATTACAGCTGGAATAGTTGAATTTTGTGATTCTGGAGTAACATATAAATCCAGTTTGTTTTTGTGAAGTCTCCCTCTTAATGTAGAATAGCCAAAAAATATTTTTAAGAGTTGAACAAGCTCTAGTTTGAGGAGAAACCTCTTATAGGTCCAGATCACCAAAATGCTTTTAACGAATACAATTCTATGAGTCCAGCTCCTGAAAGTCTTTTTCTTTAACATAGGCAGTTGATTCTTGTAAAGAAAGCAGCTATAAACTAGGCAGTAATCTGCCTATGACCCTGCAGTATACGCTTTCTTCTTCATGGACCTATCTCACTTTTACATACGATGATTAGCACCTAATTCCTTGAACAATTCCATTACCCTTTTTTTTCCCAGTAAATGTTGCTCAGCAATGACTTTTCAAAGCAATGTTGTGTGAAAAGATGACTCAGACATTATTTTTTTTAGATCATATTGACTTCTCATTTTCCTCATAACAATACATTATGAAAGCAAACAAAAAAACCAGCGACAACAAACCAGTGGTATGTTGCACGTTCATTACTCACGTTTATATATAGGTTTTTTTAGGGAAAAAAGATCATGCAGAAACAGGCTAATTTCAGACTTTTCAAGGGGAACATAAATAATATTATATTTAAATTCTTTCAACAATTTAGACAAAGCTCAAAAATTCCTAAATAAATACATCTCTTAGAGTTCAACTGTGAAAGCAGCTTAAGTTATTTTGCAACAAATCAGAACTTCTCTGATGTCATTTAAAACAACAACAAAAAAAAACTAACGACGCAACATCTTCAATACCTTCCAAGTGTAAAGAAATATTTCATATTGCAGAGTCTTTGTAGATTTTTCTTTGTTCTTTCTCATCACTGCTGTCTACTATCAGTGTATAATGGCAACATTAACAGCAAACAAGTCATTTTTCATTCCAAGTAATGCAATATTTGGCAGTACTCCCAAAAATTTCTTTTCCCCTTTATTTTCCCTTTTCTCCACCATAGTGGTGATGGGCTGATTATTTGTTTACACAAGATGAAAGAGTCAATAAGTGAGTTTTCAAATCTGCAAGCACAGACATTTGTCATTTAAATAGGAAGTTCTGTGCCTGCAGCAGAACTCAGTTTGATCTGCTAAGGAAAAAAAAATCCATTTGGTTAAATATGCTGCCGAGGATGTACATTGCCTCAGCAGAGGGAATAGATTAAGAAAAGATATACACTTTAGCTCATCTAAAAATATCAGAAAACATTATGACATATTTTTCAGCAAAATACAGTCTATATTATATTTCAAGGGAAAACATTACAGAACTCAACATTAAGCAAATACATCCTTCAAAATGGAAACAGAACGGTCTTTTTTTTTTTTTTTTATGAGCATATTGTCTTGAGTACTATATTTAAATTTAAGAAGATTCAGTGCTGTTTATGAAGCAGTCAGTAGTCTCCAGTTAAGAAAAACAGCTGTAGATTTGATTAGAATGATAAATGTTGTAGTGATGTATTGTAAATAAAGTAATGTGTTGGCTTAAACAGATTAAATGGTGCAACAGAGTAAAGAAAATAATGCAACTCAAATCTAGGTCTTTCAGAACAATATAATTGTATTTTCATTTAAATTTTCTTCAAACTTAAGACACTGAGTATAGCTTTAGCCCTAAGACACCTCCATATGGACACCTTCTGAGAGTCAGAGTTAGTAGAAAATGTAGGCAGTGTATATCTGAATGAAATTCACAGCCTTACAATATTTATTTACATTTTCCACCATTTCCATGGAAGTTTAGATTTTAGAAAGGTATCCCAAAGGATCAGCAGGCTGGGCTGAGAGACACATAAAATCAGCACACTCAAGATACCTCTAAATAAAGCTAATTAAACATAAATAAATAGGAATGAAAATTGTTAGTGTTGTGTTCTGAAGTGGATTTCCCACATCTTCCACCACCTGACAATCACAGTGCCTTAAGCTACTTCATGAGTTTGTGTTTTATGTCAGGACTTTTTTTCTTGTCTGATGGAAAAGACTCAACAGAATAGACAATATTCCTTTCTTACCAGTGGGAAAAAAAATCTGCCTCAGGAAAAGGAGGTAACTGACTCTGGATCTCACTCCAATAAATGTTCTAACAAACAGAACTTTCCAGAAAAGGAGTCTCACCTATTAAACAATTTCTATAGTTACATTAGAGACAGAATTTGCCACTGTCCTTTGAGTATACTAACAACCTATGCAGATGTTTAAAATATTCCATGTGTAACAAGCACTCTGGGGACTAAGGAAGAATGTGATCAGTTATTTCGGCATTAACTGAGTGTAGGGTTCATCAGGTTACTCAAGATGAAGAAAGTTCTGGATAGTGAAAGTTGTGACTTCCTTTGCTTACTGAAATGTGAAGCAAAAAATGAGCACTGCTTACAGATTTTTGACACATTCTGCCTTAGAATCTGCAACAGGTTTTTCTGATAGCAATTTGAAATAAGGTGCCTGAGTCAATTTAAATGTTGGACCTAAGTTATTATGTTTCCATAACAAAGTCAATCAAAGTGACAATTGAACTTTCTATATCCAGAGAACATGAATTGATGTTTCAGTTCTCTAAATACTTAGGAAATGTGGGAATAAAATAAGTAAATAAATACTATTAGAAAATCCATACAGCTACACCAGCAAATATCTGTTTTATTCAGTTTTGAGATGTTAGAAATAAACAAAGCCTAAAGAGAACAGGAAGTGACAACTGATCTCTTTGGCTTAAGTGGTAGTATTTTGCTGAAGTGTCATAATTGTTCAAAGCTGCATATCAATCAGAAAGGTCTATAATATAATATTTTGTTGGACTCACAGTCATACTCCCAAAGATTAGTATGAGAATTCATGCAGCTTCCTGGCCTTAGTCCTGTAGAACTCACTATTGATCCAGAGGTGAAAACTAATGGATTGAGAAGAATAGACCGTGGATTTCAGTAATGACTAAGGTGGTTATATTGATTCACCTCCAACCTGTACATGTAAACAACAAAGTCCATAATAGTTACAGGCTAAGTAATGAATACCACTGAGATTGCTTCTGCAAAATTTAAGTGATTCCAGAACAGATAACAAATGTCTCCATCTCTGCTGGTAAGTATATTCTAAACAGAAATTTTGATTAAGGAATCAGAGGATAGTTTCATCTTACATTTCTACTATTTAAAGTCTGGACACGACCATGGAAATCTTAAAAATGTTCTGCTTATGTTGTAAACAAGCAACACCCTGTGCTTAGCTCTTCAGAATACCATAAAGAGGCATTTGAGAAAATGAAGCAAGGTCTTTTCTTCCCTACAAGTGCAAACACTGGAAGTTGAAATTCATTTCAAACGAACAGCTGAGATACTGAGTTTTCCTCGTCATTTAGAAATGCAGCATCTGAACATCTTCACAGACATCATTATGTTTTTCCTGGAAGTATATGTTCTGACAGAAAGTATGTAATTAAAAAACACGGGTATGTTGACCTTGCTTTATTTTAAGAAATTGGAAAATATTTTTTAAAAGATTTAGTTGTAGTAAAAGGGAAAAAATCTTCTAGCTGACCACCCAGTTGATTAACATGGTACATAACTCAAAAAAAAAAAAAAAAAAAAAAAAAAAGAACAAATAATCATTCAGCAACAGCATAGACTCAAGACATCAAGAAGAAAATTCACTAAATCACTATTATACTATTATCAAAAGAAAACTGTATTTTATTTCCCATATATCTCTGCCAAAACACTGGCTTCTAAACAAGGAAAATTTCAGCACATAAATTGCTCAATTCTGAGCATAGATTCAATCTAACTGAAATCCATTTGGTAGTATCATATGACTACAATGTCAAAACCACAAATTATAACCTGCTTAGAAAAGATCAGATAGGTAAAATGGGAAATAAAAGAAATGGCATTCCTTATCTCTATCTCACTGACAAATTAGTTCCGAATAGTCTTAAATATTTAGAGAATAGTAACCAAATGGATAAAAACGATGCTGTACTAAAGAAGATGTATGCAAAGATCACAACATCCTATCGGGAAGAAGATGTATGCATTAAGTACTGACTATAGGAAAACAAAATAAAACAAAAACAAACCTTCACAAATAACAGTGTGATGAGGAGCTTCAGTTCATGCTAAAAGCCTGAGATTGCTGGGTTTTTTGCAATTTATAAGCACTTACATAAACCAACTGCTACATCAAAGGAGAAACTAGGATCTACGTGTTCTGTAACTACTGAATCTTACTCCAATTCTTTTTCCAAGAAATAAAGGGGAGCAGATGACAGAACTTAAAGTTCATGGTTGATTGGAATTAAGTGGTCATGGCTTTTCTACATTTGCCAGATGTAGAAGAAAATTAAATCCCAAGTGGCAATATACGCACATTTTATGCTTTAGAGATGCCAATTTCACAAAGTAGAAAACAATTATGTGCCAGATACACTGAAAGAGAGTCTAAATGCCACAATATGATCAATATCTGGGAGGTGCTTATCAAGATTTTACGAGATTCCCCACCAGCTCCACCTGTTGTTAAAACCATCTTTGCCTTGCAGGTAAAGAGAAAGCAACAGTTAAAAAAATCAATTAAAAAAATGGATAATATATAGAATAAATTATAAGCTAAAAGTTGCAGAAAGCTCTTAAAGAAAAAGAGAGAAATGCAAAGAGAGAAATGCATAGCCACTGGATCTGGAGAAAATAACTAAAATTTTTAATAAATCATTAACAATGGCTAATTATCAGAGAAAAATGATACAAAATATAATAATATTATTCAATAAATATTTCCGTTCTGTAGTTAAGGAAAAGACAAATTGTATATATACGCATATGTATTTATTATGATTTGGGAGTAGTTTGCATAAGGGCAGTAATTCCGGACTTGTTGAACAGCAAATGTTGAAGTGAGACATCTTTTAACAACAAATCTGGATAAGTTAAATATATAAGTCAGCAATTTTTTTGTTTGAATATGAGTCAGTCAAAAATGTGCCTGGCTGCATTAGGCAAAATATTGCCAGCAAGTCAAGGGAGATGGTTCTTCCAATCTAATTGGCATCAGTGAGGCCACAGCTGGAGTTGGGTGTGCAGCTCTAGGTGCTCCAAAACATAAGAGACATGATCATTCTGGAAAGAGTCCAATGCAGGATCATAAAGAAGATTAAGGGACTGGTGCAACTCTCCTGTGAGGAGATGCTGAGAGAGATGGAATTGTCCAGTTCAGAGAAAAGGAGGCTATCATAAATGCATGTAAGTATTCAAAGGAAGGGAGAATTGAAGACAGAGCCAAGCTTTTTGGAGTGTTGCTCACGGACAGGTCAAGAGGCAATGGCACAGTCTGGAACAAAAGAGGTTCCATTTAAACATCAGGAAGCCTTTCAAGATTGTGTAGATCATGGAACATGGGTTGCCCAGAGAGTCTGTGGAGTCTCTTCCTTGGAGATCCTCAAAAGGTGCCCAGACATGGTCATGTGCTCCCTGATCTGAGTTGCCTGTTTCAGCAGGGAATTTGGACCAGACGGCCTCCAGGAGTTCATTCCAACCTTAATCATTCTATCATTCTCTGATTCTGTAAGAGCATTTAAACAACTGGCTGATATTTAGACAATTAATGATGTATTTTCAGATATAAACCTTTGACAATACTGTACAGATTTCATTCATAAGTGAAAGAAATACTGAATTTGAAACTCATCATTTATCTCCACTTTATAAAGTGAAAAATCTATGTACTTTAAAAAAAAAAAATTGCAAAAAATAATCTCCTCATATTTTGTTCATATCCTTCAGTTCATACTTTAGCACACCTAAAATCAGTCATTAGCTTAGTCATAATTGCTTCAATAGGAACAATGGCACAAAGGCAAGAAGGGGCTCTAAGATAATTATAAAGAACAAATTCCATCAAAATCATTTTTTGGTAAGCAAGAAACAGATATTCTTTTATATTTTTATAGATATTCATCAATAATATTTGTGTAAAAAAGGCATAAATAGTTTTGCAGTCTTCAATCTCAATCTTCAATCTCAGTCTTCAAAATCAAATATAATGCTGGGCAATCATTAACTTCAGCATATACACGTACATATAATCCTATTCAAATATGCATAAATATGTTTTCCTGTCCTATTTAACTCAGGAAGGGCAGTTTTTCTTGACATCTTGAGTGTTTCCTGACCTATACATTAAATTCATTGAATTTACTCTGAGAGAAACCTGTAGGTTCCATTTGATTGCTTACACTGAAATTAATTATTATTTTTAAGGATACTGGTCTTACACTGTGCAACATCTGACCTTTGCTGATTTTGACTGATTGCCTACCATGTTTAGGACTCTACTGTAACTCATTTTAAAATATAAATGTTCATCTTTTACATTTGTTATGCACTACTGATAAATTGTACTCACATTTTACATGTCCAGTATTTTAATGGTAGAAATAAAAAAAAAATTGAAGTTCTGTTTATTCTTTATTTATAAGATGCTTGGGAATTACTCTAGCAGTGCAAGTAATGTTTACAGTAAGAAAATTCTTCTTTCATAATTTTGTCGAGAGAGTTGGCAGAAGTGCTCGCCAAGCCACTTTCCATCATTTATCAGTAGTCCTTTTCAACCAATGGGGTCCCAGGCAACTGGAAACTTGTTAATGTGACACTCATTTACAAGAGTTGAAAGGAGAATCCAAGAAACAACACGCCTGTCAGTTTGTCCTCGGTGCTATGGAAGGTTATGGAGCAGATAATCTTGAGTGTGATCATACAGCATGTGCAGGACAATCAGGGGACCAGGCCCAGACAGCATAGGTTCATGAAAGACAGGTTCTGGTTGACCAACCTGATCTTCACCTATGACCAGGTGAACCACCTGGTGGATGAAAGGATGTGGATGTGATCTACCTAGACTTTAGTAAAGCCTTTGACACTGCCTTCCACAGCATTCTCCTGGAGAAGCTGGCAGCTCACAGCTTGGACAGGTGCACTCTTCTCTGGGTAAAAAATTAGCTGAATGGACTGGCATAAAGAGTGGAAGCAAATGGAGTTAAATCCAGCTGATGACTGGAAACAGGTGCTGTTCCCCAAGGGTCGGCACTGGAGCCCACCTTGTTTAATGTATTTATTCATGATCTGAACAAAAGGATTGAGTTCTCAGTAAGTTTGCAGATGACACCAAATCATCTGAGCTCTCGCAACCACCTGAAAGGAGGTTGCAGTGAGGTGGGTGTCAGCCTCTTTTCCTAGGTAACTAGAGATAGGAAGAGAGGGAATGGCCTCAAGTAGTTGCAGGGGTAGTTCAGGTTTCATATTAGGAAAAATTTCTTCTTAGAAAGAGTGGTGAGTCATTGAAACAGGCTGCCCAGGGAGGTGGTGAAGTATCTGGATGTATTCAAGAAACATGTGGTTGTGGCACTTTGGGACATAGTTTAATGGCCATGGTGGTAATGGGTTCACAGTTGGATTTGATGATCTTAGTGGTCTTTTCCAACCTTTATGATTCTGAGATTCTATGATTCTATGCAATTATTTTTGATGTCATGAAATATCAAACTGTAATGCACAGCTGAGTGAATGCAGAGATAGAACCTGTAGCTAATTTCACTTTTTGAAAGGAACATCTAGCTAGATTTTATTTCAGCTTCAGCTTTCTACTTTTTAAAATCTTCATTCTCTTTTTTTCATCTGTTTTCCTGAACTAATTAAAAAATTATTTCAACAGAATATTCACTGTGTCAGTTGCCTAATTCAGAGACATTGCCCCTGCAAACATATCATATACATTACATTTTGTAGGCTGTAGAACAAAATAATAGCTGTTGCTCTTGAATGAGATTAGAGCACTACAGATAGCTTATGCACCTTCTGCTGACATTTAGTTCTTCTTATCTTGCTATTTGCTTGGTAGGTACATGTGAGAGTGTGTTTCTTGTAGAGTATAATGATTAAGCCTGCGTAGACTTACATATGTTTGCACTGCTACCCAGAACTACTAAAAATACTCACATATTTATTACTGTTGCTGAGTTCCAAACATACCACAACGTCTCTTACTATTTTGAAGAATCTCACAGAAACATGAAGAGTTCCAGCCTTCACACAATTATTAAAAAGCAAAACCAAACTGAGAAGAAAATTAATGATTTTCATGTAGTTAGCCTAGTGGGCTTCAAAATTTGTACAGGAAAAAAGATATGGCAGCCTTTAATTACAAAGATGATGAGCTCCACAATTTCAAATTCTGCTGATTCATTATTATGCCTGTGGTCTTCATAGATCTTTTGTGACTAGTTAAAGGTACTAATAAAATATCACAGATCAAGTAAAAAAAAATCAGATAATTTCAGTCAGAAATGGAAATGAGATGTGGGACACTGATGTAATAGAACAGTCATTCTGCCAAAAGGATCACAGAATAAGAAATATGCCAGATTAGCTTCTGCTTTAGCTAAGTTTCAGTATAGCTTTGTCATTTTAAAATGTATCTTCATTTTTCACTGAACTAAGGTGTATCTATTTTGTTATTGCAACGTAATTTGGACATAGCTGAGCCCCAGTGACTGTTTAACATTAAGACACTTGTGCACTTAATCTTGGTCTTTGTCTTCTCTAAGCAGGTGGCATTTCTGGGGACAGAAAGGCTTAGATTTAACTTTCTTTACAAAACAGTGTATTGAATTCTTGTCTAACTCGCAGGACTTGAACAAGAGAAATGGAGAACCTACTACTACTATCGCCCCTGCAGGCAGCCATTGCTGTGAGGGCTCGAAAAGTAAATTTCATTTACTTCAGTAGATAAAAGTCTGAGATGAAATGGCTTCTGTTTAAATGTGTTGTACAAGCTGAAAGCCCCTTCATTTGACTTTATCATAAAACATTAAATTTTTCTCCAGTGAAAGGTAAAGTAGATACTAGTATCTGGTTGTAGAACCCAAGCAGATGGAGATGCTGTGCACCAGCCTGAAGAAGACATCTGAGAGCATACTGGAACTTACTTATTAACCTAGCATTTCCAGTGTGACTAAATCTGGTGTGCCACCTTTAGGCACTAATTCTTCAGAATTCATATATCTTGAACAAGACTTGAAAGTCCCTGTTACATTTACAAACAGAGTTTTGGATTCCAGCCAGCAGACATCACCTAAAATCATCTAGCATAACTATTAAGTATTTTACTGACATTTCTCAAGTCTTAAATTCTTGGTAAATATACACATTCTCTAAAGATGATGTGTAAATGCCTCTTTCTGGCTAATCTTTACACTTGTTTGTCATTATAGGACAAGTTTCACAGTTTTCCTCAACAAAAATGAATCAAAGACACAACCTGACATTTCTTCTCATCGCATATAGTCAGTAGCAAAACAAAATAAAATAATAAATCACAAATCTATTCAAAATTAAGGAGGGTCTGTCAGGGCCTTGATCTGGATTGACTTTCTTCCAGTTCCACTATAATCCTACCATATTATTGCAGAGTGTACAGGGAAACATTTGGTTATTCCTGCTTTTCTGAATAGATACCGAAGTAACTGTTTTGAACAGAGTATGGGGAAGGAGTTCATTCAGAGAACATTGTTTGAACAACGACATTAACAATTCAACTTGAAGCAATAATCCAAGTTTTTAGTAAGCCTCTGTGAGAATCCTTCTTTGCTTTTTGGCTCAAAGCTTGCTTCCTGAGGTATTTCTTGTGATAAAACTGACTTGTCTAGGAGATGAGTGACAGGTGTTGTTGTGTGGCAATCAACATCACTTTGTGGACAATTTTAGCTCTTTGCCTTTGGAAGATAGTGCTGAGGACTGTTTACTGGCAGAAGATCTAGCCTGTGACCAAATAACTCCTGTTTGCTATGGGAGACTGGGGGATGATGCCACTGTATCCTGTGAAGGCAAGATACAAGTCGGCGCCTCCCTGCTCCCTCTTATCTGCTGGCAAGGCCAGGAAGATAGGAACAAAGGAGTTTCTGCTGAGATCCCAAAGCCAGAAGCTGCCACTCCAAAGAGAGCTGACTCGAGCACTTTGGAACCTTTGAAAAGGAGTCATTATCACTGTGGTCATTGTTGTCATCAACAGAACAATGCCCGACAACCCACCACTGCTGAAGATCAATGACTGAACTATGAACCAGGCTGGATCCATGGTGGTGGCTATCTCCCTCTTGCTTCCTATAAAGACTCCTTGTTTCTTCTTTGCTATTAGCCATGAAAGGAAAATCTGTAGTGCAGAGGAAGCCCTAGATATCTCTTTGTGGATTGTCTTCTTGCTTGCACATTGTCAGTAGGCACTGAATGCTTTGATTGCCATTTAAACAAACACTTACAGAGGATAACAAAGATGTGAACATATCGGTGCATATGCATGAACACAGCAATAAAGGAGTACATTCAGAAGTTTTGCTTAACAATATAAACACAGGTTTATGCTGTACTCCTGCGTGGCCTAATTGCAATAACTAAAACTATTACAGTCAGAAGAAATAAAAATGAATTTAAAGTAAGAGTGGATAATTATTCACCTTCCAGAGACATCTCAAATGAGAGTTGATTCCAAAGAAACATTGTGTTAGATTACTTACCTTTTTTTAAAATCACTGCAACAGCTAGTATCCAATTATTTTGATTATAATCACAGCTAGAACCATTCAGAAACCTCTCAACCTCCTTGAGAAAGGTTAAAGTTATTAAAAAAAAAAAAAAAAGAACATTGCATGGATGTGCTCATTTTCCTGGACAAAGAGAACAATGCCTTCCCATAATAAAGGAACCTTATTTTGGTAAGACTAATTTATCCATGTTCTTTGCAGAGAGAAAAGCACTCTCAAAATATTTTTTTTTTTTTTTTTGAGGTTCTTTCCAATATATCTTCTTGAATTTGTTACCCTAAAATATATTATAAGTTAGTTTCAGTTTGGTTAGGTTTAGACAGGTAGTTTTAAACAGAATTAGTGGTAACATAATGTTGTAAGAATTATCATAAATTTTTGAACATTTTAAGAGAGCCATTAAATCAGTTTGCTAATCCACTGGGAAATTCCCTGGTTCAAATGGGAAGAAAAGGATAACATGAATTACATATAATATGGTAAATATTTTTTCTCTGTTCTGATTGTTTGCTGTTACATGTGAAAAATCATGAATGCATCATCTTCTAATTGCTAATCAGACCCCACGCTGTTTTAATGAATTCATCTACTAAGGTTGTTCTGTCAATACTTAATTAATGTGGCTTAATATAATGACTGCTCTTGTTAACATCTGTTCATAGCAAATATGAAATTCAGGTATTCTATAACACATCATTTTTCTTCACAGGAAAGGGGTATTCAAACACAATGTTTTCCTTTCCATAGCAAATATTATCTAAGACATTCAACAGTTTATTATACCATCTACATTAAATGTAGCATAGTGATATACCAGCCTTAAAGTTGCAATGTCTGGGGCACTGGAAGTGTGCTTTTGAATTGTTAGCTCAGATAATTAAGTTTATCTCCAAACCCGTTCCAAGTTCTGTAGCAAGATTATTTAACAAATAATTTATGATATGGTGAAACGTATTCCCCCCCCCTTTTTTTTTTCCCCAAATAAAATGAGAATGCAAGTCATTTTCATTTTAGACATGTGATTCCTCAGTTTAAATTATTCTAATTCAAACACCAAAGAAAAGTAAACTTTCTATTGATCCGAATACATTAATTGCAGGAATTCAGGTTAAGAAGATGATAATTTTAATTAATTTTGATATTTTTCTTCATTGTTTATATTTTAAAGAGTGATTATACAATATTGCAGATCTTCATAACCTTCAAGAAGTTCATACGTATATTTGCATATTGACCATGTTAATTCTCCACCATACAAATGTTGCCAAGTCATCAGGAAAAAGCATCAGATGCACTTCATAAATGCAATTAATAGAATTTTATTACAGAATCACAGAATTACAGAATCACCAAGGTTGGAAAAGACCTACAAGATCATCCAGTCCAACCATCATTACTCAAAAGATAAGTGACTGAAAGAAACTTAGGAAATGATAATGGTATGGTTTCATTAAAAGTTTAACAGCTGAAGAACTTGTTACATCTAAAACATCCACCAGTAACTTCTACTCTGCTTAATAGAAACAGAAGGTTTCAAAAATAATAAATATGTATGTACTCTTATGTATAGAATGGGCTTTTATTAAAGCATATCACTAGTATTTAATGAAGTGACAGGAAACATTGAAACTTATTTTTAAACTAATAAGACTTTATGGATCCTCTAATTTGGACTTCATCTTCTCTCCAATCCCAGTTACTATAGTTCTTTGAATCTATTATTATTATTATTATTAAACTATTATTATTGCTGTTGTTGCTATTATTGATTAATGAAGAATCTAGTTTTGATTGCTATACTTTCTGTTAATAATGTTTTCATATTGTTTTTATTATAACATTTTTATTTTGAAGAACTGAGTCACAGTGCACAAGTCATAGCAGAGCTGCAAACTCTTGATTTGGAGAGGGAGTAGAGAAAAATACACAAAAAAGATCTCAAAAATCATTGGTTAGAAAAAAGATCGATATGGTGGTTTGGAAAATGTAGATGAGCTCAAAAGTTACTTTGTCACAACCTGATACATTTTTATCTTTTACTTTAAAGCAAACAACACAGTAGAAAACAATAAATTGATCATGTCTGAAATCCAGCTACAGTGTGAAGTGGCTGGTTCACAGCAATTTCTGTGGTTAGACTGTATTTTCTACACCGAAATCCTTGCTCAGAAGTCTGGTCATGTACTCTTTGTTCACAAATGCTCTTAAATGATAATGAGAAGCATATGTATTCTATTCTGAAAGTGAATATCCTTTTTGATATTTTTGTACCAAGAAAAAAAAGTAAAAGACTTATCTAAGATTCTAATGCTTATCCATCCATTAAAAAAAAAAAAAAAAAAAAAAAAAAGAGTCCTAAAAGTGTCTAAGAGTGATAGTGAGGGAAAGGGTTTTTATTTATTATTCTTGTGGCAAGAGTAATGCTGATTTTATAATAATAATAATAAAAAAAGTTAACTGTTCTTACTACTGTAAGTTTATCAAATTCTGTGAGTCATAACTCAGTTTTCTTTGGGGCCAGGAAGACAAAACGTAAGGTCAGGAAAAAAAAAAAAATTAAATCAAATGGTTGCATGTTAAGCAGAGATATATTCAATTATTCACTTCTTGGATGTCTAAGGATGCAGAATTTCTTTGGCACTATTTTGTAATTGGGGATCTGGATGTATTAACTGTTAAGCATAAAAATAGTTCTCTTGATGAACATTTTCCAGTGCAGGAGTGAAAGGCAGTTCAAACAGAATTCAGATGCCCAAATAAAAAAATATTACTATAGGTAGCTCAGCCAGAATAAATCTGATCCCAACTCACTGTAGAACTACATACATACGTATACATGTGTATATATATATATATATATATACATATACAGATACTTCTGCAGCTGTTTTTCAGTATACTTATATCTTAAAGCTATATAACTAGTTATGTCTTAAAGCTATACAACCTAGAGTACTTGCTACAGCCTCCACTTTTGTTTATCAATATTTACTTTGTTTGCATTTAGTGTTTTAGTTCATTTTTGAAGTGGATTTCGGGATCATCCTCACTTACGAGGTTCCCAGAATAGGACACAAGCAGGAGTTCTTTCATTTCAAACAGAAATGGAAGACAGACTCTTGGAGTGCAACTTGTGCACTTCAGCTTCTACTGTCAGTAGAACAAAAGTAGAGCTTAAGGCAGACAGAATGAACATCAGTTCCATAGTACTGTTTTACTCTACAGCAACATTTCTACTACATTTTAATGTAAATACAATCTTACAAGACTTACTGTTTGCAAGAGGTAGTCCTGTCTTTCAGGAGGGTAAAATGTTACTTTAATTTGTCACCCAGATTCAGAGCAGAAGGCAGTTCATGTGCAACTGGATTACAGGACACATGAACCCTGACTGTGACTCTTGGATCCTTGGTAAAGATAAACATGGAGACATCTAACATAATCAAGATCTCCTGAATGGTTAGGAACATGAAAATACATGTTCTCATTGTATGGGTGTCATCACTATCATTACTCATATCTGAAGAAAGTGTAATTATTTGACAGCATAGTAACTGCTACATGATCAGCCATGAGGAAGAAAATTTGTTGTTGTTCTTAATGAAAATAATTCCATGTCAACTAATAAATTTTTTCACACAAAGTTTTTGTCTGAATGTGTTTTTAACTATTGGAAATAACCTCAGTTCTAGAACTTCTTTAGCACTTCAAATATAAACATTCTGAAGTTTTTTGTTTTTTGTTTTTTTTTTTTAAATAAGGTATCTCTCTCTTACTGTCATTGGGTTTGTTAAATATACTGCACTGAAGAGACACAAATGAGCAACTTTCCTGTGAAAACTATTAATCTTCTAAAGCTTTCCTACTCAGTCATTATAATTATCTGATGCTTGTTTAGCTCCTCTGAAATTCACAGAATCACAGAAACACAGGGGTTGGAAGTGACCTCAAGAGATCATAAAGTCCAACCCCCCTGCTAAAGCAAGTACCCTACAATAGGTTGCACAGGTAGGTGTCCAGACAGGTCTTGAATATCTCCATAGAAAAAAACTGCATAATCTCTCTGGGCAACCTGTTCCACTCCTCTGTCACCCTTACCATAAAGAAGTTCTTCTGCATGTTTGTATGGAACTTCCTAAGTACAAGTTTTAGGCCATTGCTCCTATGGATACACACTGAGAAGATCCTGGCCTCATCCATTTGCCTTCTACCTCCCTTTAGATATTTACAAACATTTATCAGATACCCTTTTGGTCTTCTTTTCTGCAGGCTGAACAGACTCAGGTTACTCAGTCTTTCTTCATGTGGGAAATGCTCCAGGCCCTTTATCTCTTGGAAAGAGATAAAAGACATTTCCTTCTAGGAAATCCCTGTCTTTTTTGAACTGGAGAGCCCTAAACTGGACACAGTATTCACAGATTCCAAGAGATTACATTTACAATTGCATGTTAGCATATTATTTACATAAATAGAAATTACATTGAATAAGTCACAGTTAAGAATTTTTATTTATGTAAAATGTACCCTATTATTTAATTTTGGCTGTTTAAAACACAAAAGTTCATATCTGTTCTTCACGTTAATTAGTTTCACTGTAAAGTTACAGCAGTATAACAGAAGAAATTTTGATCCTGTAATTTACAGTGAACATGGTTCCTGAATGCACGGTCCCTGAATGCTACCACTGGAATACTCATTTACCTCTACATTGCAGAATTTGGGACATCGCTGGAGTACCACAGATCCATGCAGTATGCAGTCCTGAAAACATTTATTGTAACTGTTTCTTTTTTTTTTTTGTACGTTTCTCAGAACACTGTGTATGTAAATTAAAAATTACAATGAACTTCACTTGTCTTTCCATAAAATCTAAAGTGCATTATCTTCATTAGAAGACTTCTCTTCAGGTAGGGAAAAGATGAAAACCTTATCAAGTTACATAATTATTAGCAAATAAAACAAATTGGACAAGAAGTGTCCTCTGTTGCAAAATGAACGTGACGTAGCCTAAATCTAAAGAAACAAGACTTGGCCTAGATCATGTACATGCACAAAAATAATAATAATAATTAAAAATTATGTTGCACTTCTGTCAGGAAAAAGCATATTTTCCAGTGGCCAAGATGATCCTCCCAAACCAAGTTCTGTCCTTTGCTCCTTCTTATATGACCTGCTTCAATTAAAAAAGAATTTGGGTGACCTACTCTTACAACCACTCTTCAGGCAGCTGTTGGTTGCTATTAGATCAGCTAATTGCTCTCCTTCTGGGCAGACACTTTCAGTAGGACTTCTGCTGACCAAGAATGCCTACATGTGTTAGGTTGCTCTTTTGTAAATATAGTTACTTTACACATAGGACCAAAAGTGTGTACAGTGATCAGAAATGAAGTCAACTGCCATTATGATGCAACAGCTGATCATAGACAAATTGTTAGTCAAAGTCTAATGTTAGGGAAAAACTAGATCCCTGTTCTGATTTTGACTGGGACAGAGTTAATTTTCTTTATAGCAGTGGAATGATAATTTGTTTAGGATTAAGAATGAGAATAAAGTTGATAACATACCAATGTTTTACTTGTTGCTGAGCAATGCTTATATTAAATCAAGGACCTTTAGATATTTTGTGCAGCCCTGAAGCTTAGTTTAGTTAAACTTAGTTTAGTTTAGTTTAGCGTAGTTTATTTCAGCTTAGCTTAGCTTAGTTTAGTTTATTTTGAAAACAAGAAAAGCCCTAGAAAAAAAGTAATAATCAAATGTATCACTGTTTCTTTGGTGGAACTTGTCACAGGGAAAATATAGTTACAGTGCCATAGGCAACCCCTTAAGTCATTGCAAATATGAATTCTTACGAACTGTATATATGCACCTATCTGCTCTTTTTGACATACAGTACAATGACATTTGACTTTGTGTGAGGTGAAAATGAATACATAACTTCAATACTTCCCTCATTTACATACTGCTATCAGGGAAAAAGCTGTCTGTCACTTTAAAGTGAGTCTTCTGAGACAACAGTAGTCAATAATGCAAATTGAGGTTTCCACATACTTTTTTTTTTTTCCTATGACCTGTTTGTTTTTTATCACTGCGGTTATCAAGACTGATGTTTCAAAATGCATTTTTCTATGGTTTTTGACAACAATTAAAGCCATAATTTAAAAGAGAGAGGGAAAGAATACACAAGGGGCATGATTCTCAGGCAACCTAGTGTGTTAATTATAGATTTAAACAGTCTTTAAAAACAGAGATCTCTGAGATCTTATGACCTTGCAAAAGAAGAATTCATTGCAGTTCTTGCAATGGCAGCTTCAAAAGAAGAATTCATCAATAACTGCTTGGCATTTAACAAAAAGAATTAGCAGAGAGGGCAAATAGCATGTTCTTACAATCAGAGAAACACTGGAAAATATTCAAACTTCTATCAGCAATGCATATTCAGTTGTGAACCAATTAACCTAGTAAAAGATCACTGAATAAGAGAATAAATCCGTTGTATTCACCTAGAGGACTAAATAGTTTCAGTGCCATTGTTTCTGTACCGCATTTGCTTCTCTTACCCTGTATGAAGGATGAAGTAGGGCTGTCTTCACTTAAATGGGACACAGTTCATTAGAGAATTTGCTTAATTGATACATTTCCCAGAGAAACAATTTTGCTGAAAGGCAAAGTGTTCTACTTAATTCTGAATATCACTGGAATCAAAGCTATCCTTCTTCTCCCACAGAAATAGAAGAAAAACTCCCAGTGTTTTCAGTTACCGCAGAAACGGTGATAAAGTTAATAATGAGGAACTGAAACAAGTATGAAGCATAGAGTATGCTTTTCTGCTTTAAATATCAGATCTAAAAAGACTTGTTCTCCTAACAGTTTGATGTTGAAACTTTTAGAAAAATAGGACCTTGGAAGAGAACCCAGAATGCTGTCAGTTTCCTGAACTACACTTGAGAAATATACAAGTTTGAATGGGGTTTGAAACAAAGCACTGATACTTAATATACTTAATGTTATGGCACTGCTGACCACTTAGCAGTAGAAAACATGAAGGTCAGAGTGCTTCTGAAAGACCACCTTCGTTTAGGCATAGTTATTCAGCCACAGCCTTGAATCATAAATCTCTATCCTGATGCTGATTTCAGTATGTGCAAGGAATCTTGTTTCAAAGAGGTGAATTGTACTCACCCTCTTCTCAAAACATGCAGAAAAAGAAGTTTTGCTGAAGCTTTGTCACAATTCATCAAAAGATATGAGTTTTGGGAAAGTGTAATTGTTATTAAACAGATGAAAAGAATGTTCTATTCTTAAACGATGTCCTTGTTTCGGCTCAAATAGTCAATTTCCTTCATAGTGGTTAGTAGGGTGCAGTTCTTCGGATTTAGGAGAATAATACTTTTGGTAATACACTGAAGATCTAGTTACAACTATAGAATTACAGAATATGCTGAGTTGGAAGGGACACACAATATCACTGTCTCCAACTCTCACCTCCATACAGGACCATTCAAAAATAAAACCATATTTCTGAGTGTTGTCTGAATGTTGCTTGAACTCCAGCAGCATAGGGCCATGACCACTGCCCTGGGGAAACTGTTGCAGTGCCCAGAGTTCTGGAAGCAAAGAGGCTAGGGGTGCACAAGAAACTGAGGAGATAGAATGAGAACCAAACTGGCTAAATATGGAATCTTGTCAAAAAATAAAACTGAGGGAGATGGTCAAAGTGGGGGGGGGGCTGCTGCTGCTCAGAATCTGGCTGTACCTTAGTGTATAGGAACTGAATGGTGGCCTGAACCTCTGATTGATCACCTGAGGCGAGAAATGAGTCAGCCCTGGGAGCACAGGTAAAGGCAATTCACCTGTGCTGCTGGAAGGAGTGGAGCCTGGCTCCGCCTCTCCTAGACCCATTTAAGAGCTGACTACCAGTGGGAAAGGATCTGGAGGTCCTTCCTCTAGAGTTTTACAGTGAGCCCAGGAGAAGGGTAAGCACTTTATTTATCCTTTTGTTGGTATAATAACCTGCTTAGCTAAACTCTCTTGTTTATTTCATAATTATAACATCTGTATATTCATTGATTATGCATTTAGTTTATGCATGGACTGAAATACTGCCTTGTGCATTGCTTGGTTTGTATATTCTATTATTATTATTTTCTATTCCCATTTTCTCTTCAAAGTCTATTAAACTATATTTATCTCAAGCCATGAGTTTTGTTTTACCAGTTCTCTTTCTCATCTCAGTGCAAGGAGAATGAGTGATTGGCTGTGTTCTCTTTAGTTGCCCAATGGGTTAAGCTGCAATAAATGTACCTACCAAAATTCATTTTTATGCAATTTGCACAAAAGATTTTTGAGAGAAGAAACAGAGAGACTATAATAAGGCAAGAATGCAGGTCACTATTCTTCAACTATGTTGTTTTTGCTTTTGCTAGCTCACTAAACTGATGACTTTTCCCCACTGTGTGATACCCTTTTGAAATAAGTGAAGGATGGTGTCTATATTCAGGTAAGTGGGTAAGTCCACAGTTAATTTCTCAGTATGATGTGTTTTCTCCTCCTTTAGTTGTGTAAAACTCATACCTGTGGTTAATTCTATGAGTAAAAAAATTTAAGCATTTAAACTGTAAGCTTTTCCACTGGATGCATTTAATATACTTTTTTTTCTTCTTCTGAGGATCACTGAATGATAGAAAGTACCATAGAAGGGCAACTGCAGACTGAGATCTACTGGGAACTTACATTCCTTTTATGGTCTTTTTCAAATCATATATTTTCTTTTTCTTTATAGATTGTTTCTTAGGGGAGACTGTCATTCCAATTAGACTAGGAAAACATAAAATATTTTCATTTACTTCAGTATAATTAAAACAAATGCCTCTTGCAGCAATTGAAATAAGGTTCAGATTCTCAGGATAGGCATTTATTTAGGGTGATAAGTCATCAACAAACATTGATCCTAAAATATTCAAAAACAATAGTCAGGCACCCATACAGAGACCAAATCCCAGTTTTCAGCACTTTATTGTGCATAAATGAAACAATAATCATATTGCTTTACTCTTTGCCTGAACTGTCAAACTTTCTGAGTAGTTAAACATTTATAGCTTGCGATTAGGTTATCGTCTTTTGGGGAGACACGGTGCTTGACAGCAACACAGTGTATTCCATTGTAGTCTATATTTATTTCAAATATGTGTGTTCTTGATAGATTGGATAACAATATCAAATTGGAGGTCATAATTGATACTAACAGAACTCATTAAAGCTGAAACTCATAAACCTGAAACACTCTTATTCCATGATGTTTCATATAATTCTTTTCTGAGTCACACAACTTATATGTTGGAGCAACACCAACCAAACTTACATCACTTCTGAAGGGAGCTATATAAAATTGGTTTGAGTAAATCTCTATATTTTCCCTGCTTATCACTTCTTGATCAATTAATATCTAGTAGGATTTTGTTGACTCGTTGAAATGAGAAAACTGGCTCTGTTACGTTTTTGCTGAAAGGCAGGGAGCAAAGTGGAATACTGTTTAAACTCCTATCCTTTTGATTTCTGCATTTTTTTTTTTCCCCATATAAATGAAGGAAGGATGATCACAGGATCAGGGAATCTTTTAAGCTGGAAGAGATCCATGAGATCACAAAGTCCAACCATCACCTAACACTATGATGCTGAGCTGCCATAGGAGTGTCATGCACATAGTTCTAGCAGATGAGAAGCGCTCAAAGGTCTTTGATGGCTTAGACACAGCGTGTCAGACTCAAAGTATATAATCTACACAGAAGCATGGCCCAAGAGAAGGCTCCAAATTCTTGCTTCTAAATACCTTCTTCTAAGCAGTACTCATGTGAAAATCAAAAAAACTTGGCTATCAAGTGATACAGTTCTCAGATACCATCTGGAAACCTGTGCCACATTTGAATAAAATAAATAATTTATCACAGGTGATTCCTGGCTTCTCTTTGTTTAGTAGTCTTCTTTCATTACTACAAGTACTGCTATTTTACTACTACTTCACCTCCCCATCCCTAGAGGCATTCAAGGCCAGATTGGATGGGGCCCTGGGCAATTAGATCTAAAGTAAGAACAGTAGCAGGTTGGAGTTACATGAACTTTAGTATCTCTTCCAATACAAGATTAATGTATATTTCCATGACTCTGTTTCCTAAAAAGGAAAAACTGTAAAATAGCAGTATGCTAATACTTAGATCCAGTTCAGGACATAAAAACCTAAAGAAAGACTTAAAGGAAAAATAGATATGCAGCTAAAATTATTTACCTCTTATGTTTGGGTAATTTGCTATCAACCCACATGTTTAGTAGACTCCACACTAAACAGCTTAGTAAACTGCTCAGCTGAGAAGGGTATTTGACACCAAGGGTGTCAGGGCAGGAAGTCAATAGACAAAGTCACCAGCAGGCCAGACCCAGGCTCAAGCAACTGGAATTGAAGGCTGGTAATCTCTACTGTCAATCTCAAGCAGGGACTGATGGTCCTAGGCTTAGCTGAAATAAGACATGGCTGTTCCTGGATAAGCCTGTTCAGGACCACTAAGACCCATTACTGACTGTAGGATCTTGACACAAATTCTTTTTTGGAAACAGCTCGGGAGAAATGAACCACCAGAGTTTGCCTTGTCCTGTGAACTGAATCCATCCTTGATGTTCAGTGTTTCTTAAAGGCAAGCAAAACAGCTCACCATTCAGCATTCTTATGTCAACTTTTGGAAGCTTCTTATTCTCACATTGGTTTCAAAAAAAAAAATAATGTCTGGAGGGCAGAATATTGGCCCCTAAAAGTAATTTATAATATCATTCAACTAGATATCTCCATTTCCACTTACTTTAGATAATTATCATCAAAGCATGAAACAGTTGTAAAACTGGAAGCAGTGTTTTGAAGAAGTCTTTCAGAGTTATGTTTTCAAACATAGAATAGAATAATAGAATCATTACAGTTGAAAAAAAAAAAAACCCTAAGATTATCTAGTCCAACCATCAACTCCCGATATCCATGCCTACTAACCCATGTCCCTCAGTGCCACGTCTACATGACCACCTCCAGTGACAAGGACTTGCCACCACCCCAGGCAGTCTGATACAATGCCTCACCACTCCTCCAGAGAAGTTTTTTCTAATATCCATCCTAAAGGCAATGGTCTGGGCCTATCCCAGAGTAAGAAAGGAAAGCAGGCCAGATCACTCTGCCTAAGAAAGGAAAATGAAAATACCCAGCATGGGTGTGGTATGCAGCCTTTTCATGCAAACCTTTAGGTAAAGCCATGCTGACAGCGAAGCTCTGCTTGTTCCCATGGAGCCACCTAAGTGGAGGTTCTTACATTTGAGCCCTGGTAGCAGGGGGTGTAAAGGGAACAGTCCACAACTCAACATTCAATGATTTTTGCAGTGCATTTAATCCTTCGAATTCTCCTACTTTTTTTTTGACATGATTTTTTTGTGGAACATTTTTAATATTTGTTCTTCTCGGGATCTGCTGCAATCCCCCATATATCAAAGTAGAATGAGGCCATTATATCTTCTAGTATGGCTGTGGAGTTCACTTAACGTGTTGAATTACACAGTGCTCTTACTGTGTAATTCTGTATGAGGACAAGCTGAAAGAGGTGGGGCTGTTCAGCCTGGAGAAGAGAAGGCTCCAATGTGACCTAATAGTGGACTTTCATTATCCAAAAGAAAAGAAAGAAGGGGATAGACTCTTCAGCAGGGTCTGCAGTGATAGAACGGGGTGAAATGGTTTAAAGTGGGTGGATTTAGGTTAGATATAAGTCCTTTACAGCAAGGATGGTGAGTCACTGTAACAGGTTGCCCAGAGATGTGGTGGATGCCCAGTCCCTCAAGACTTTCAAGGCGAGGCTGGATCAGGCCTTGGGCAACCTGAGCTAGCTGTGCATGTTTCTGGTCATTGCAGGGGAGGTGGATTAGATGACCTCAGCTTGTTTATGGTGATGTATGGGATTGTTTATGTAGCTTTTGAAGCTAGTGAAGCGAAGGAACTGGGGCTGTTTAGTCTGGGGAAAAGGAAGCTGAGGAGAGACCTCATTGCTCTCTTCCAATACATGAAAAATGCTTCCAGCAAGAGTGGGGTTGGTCTCTTCTCGCTGGTGACAGGACCAGGGGAAATTGCCTAAAGTTGCATCAGGATAAGTTTACGTTGGATATCAGGGAACACTTATTTACAGAAAGGTTTGTTAAGCATGGAATAGACTCCACAGGGATGTGGTTGAGTCACTATCCCTGGATGTCCTTAAAAAGTGTTTGGATGTTGTGCTCAAAGACATAATTTTGTTAGGGTAGTATGGTTAGGTTGTGGTTGGACTCAATGATCTTTAAGGTCTTTTTCAACTTGAGTGATTCTAAGTGAGGAAAATAAATGGAATTAGAACACAGAGCCCATGGTTTGGGCTATGATGGGATTTCTGGGCGACCCTAAGTTGTATTGTGTTTACATAGTAAGGTTTCAGCAGCAGAATGGCCATAGAACAGGCCCTGCGAGATCAGGGACTGCCCCCATGCCAGACATCCAGTTTCAGGTGACTCCAAAACAGACCAGCTGCTAGTCAAAGCTGAAGCCAGCAGTGAACCCAGGGGGCTTCTGTGACAACATATTTTAAAAAGATTGCATATTTACATAGGTGCTGACCCTTATAGCCAATTCACTGTTTAGTTATTTAATATCAAAGTGCACGTTGTTATTTGTCTTTATCAAAAGTCTACATACAGGAAAGTAGTAGCTTTCTGACAGAAGTTTATCCAGTTCTTGACTACTATTTGATTTTCATGTCTTAAGTCCTTCTTCCTAGCTTTACATTTTATTCCTTTACTCATTCACATCATCTCCATGCAAGATTACTAACCAGTGTCTGAAAGGATCTTAAATCAATTTTCCCAGCCTACAGTGCCTTAGCTGCCCTTTCTAATCAACTTTAAGCATGTCTCCCTTCTTACCAAGCTATTTGCCAATTTGTCAGTTTTCCAGTTTACCAATTGGTTTATTAGTCAGGTTTTGTGTCTTAATTTGTTCATTTGTCAATTAGTTAATTGCTTGCCGCTTTCACAGCATTTACCCAAATGCATACATGTCTTTATCCTACTGATGCAGTGGAATAAATACAGATACTCTGCTCAAACCAATACTGTTGGGTTCTTTCTTAAAGGGAAAAATGCTGATATGTAATATTTCTAGAAATACCCTACTTTCTGAATTTGTAAGTGTTTTAGACAAGAAATTTTAATATTTACTGTGTACAAAGTGACACCAAATACCTTGCACAGGGACTTATCAAATCTATGTATTCTGTAATATACTTCAGTGCATCATACACCTCCCTTGAAATTGAACTTAACCATGGACTAGCATGACTTTTATTCTAGGACAGAATGCTAAGTTGCCAAGAAATTAACTTTTTTTTTGTTATAGAACCACTCAAGCCTTTAGAGGCAGTAACAACAGAGTAATATTCAAAACAAAAGGAAAAAGCATAGCAAGGAAACAATTGTTCCTTGGAGACACTCCAGTATAATGCTACAGATGTCAAGGTTCGATTTTCTTTGTAAGGATCAAAATTCACATCTCCAAACTCCTAAAAATGTTATCTTGAGTTGCTCTGTTATTGTGGCATTATCAAGCTAGTCTGCTGAAGGCAGTTTCTTTGCAGAAAACAATTTAAGATTTATTGGAGTTTTACTCTCTATCCCATTGGTTATAGCCATGGCTGTGGAAAGACAAGACATGGGTTCTGATCTCTGCTCCAAATGCTTGTTGTTCTTTTAAAAAAATCCAATAATGTTTAAGTACTGTTGTGACATAAGCTTTTAGTTTCTTCTTGTTATTACTCTTTCCTTCATGTACTGTCAATTTATCTGAATACTGTTGTTACTAGAACTGTCTTGGCTGAAAAACTATTTTTCATCTCATTCTCAGCATGACAGTCTGTTCGATGACTTAAAACATTCAAACTGAAACATCAAGATAGTTAACTTTATCCTACTTTAATTTGCACTTTATGATGTCACAATACATGACACAGACTTGAATAAGACTTGTTAGTCACGGAAACACAGAAAGTCAAAGCTTGGAATTCCTCCAGATACTGGCTTGTAAGGACATAATAATGGTGCTAAAATGAGGGAATTAACTAAAGGGAGAGTTTGATCTGCTTTAATCGTTATTTCTGAATGACACAAAGTCCAGTAATTACATCAGAATGTACTGAAATTACAAAATTTCTGGCAAAAATAATTTTATGTATGGAGAGAAGTCAGAATAACCAAGATAAACTTTGATTAATTAATCTAAGAGAAACTGAATAACCTAGAATACAGTTTTCTCTTGCCTCCCAATGAATATTAGTTATGCTACCATAAGATTTTAAACTTCATGTTTTATTATACACATTTTCTTCACTTGGCTTTAATACTTGACTCATTTTAAATGATAATAGCATACAAGTAAAAAGATGTTTTTTTAATAATAATGTATACATTTTTATAAATATTTTGATATTTTAAAGTTTGTTTTGTACACATTCTTAATTTGTAATTGCATCTTACAATTGTCATGAGCAATTGCCATGTTATCCAGCTATTTCAGGACATACAGAATGCCAACATACAAATCATGTGAGTAAGGGTATTTCTGGTATAAAAATGCAGAAGTTTACATGCCATATTTTCTTTTCCAGTGCAGAAACCTTAAATACATAACAGTGAAGGATTTAACATATACATTACATGCCTAAATGAATAATTTATCACTCAAAATAATTCTTCCACTAATAATTTGCTATAAGGATTGACTGAACACCATCTTTTGAAGTATGGACTTTTTAAAAATTTCTTAGTGTGACAAAATAAGCTTATTAAGGATTTTAGCATATAATCATTAACCCATTAGTACACATTATCAGAATATAACCTGTAAACACCAGCTTAACATTTTGCTCTCCTAACAAGAAAGTGATAGAACAAGTACAATTTTCTCCAAATGGAAATACTCAAGAATTTATTTAGAGCTGAAAGAACTCAGTGAGAGTAGTTGCAGCCCTCTATGCCAATATGCCATCAACTGTCAGGATTTCACACAATCATGAAGAGAAACGCTTGGATTAATTCTTTGTAAATTTTATGTACCCACCTTGGGGTCAAAACATTAGGCTTATAATTGCTCTTCACGAGCATTTGACTAGCAACTTAAAAATGATATAGTCCTATGGGGTTAGTGGATGAGGTACAGATACCAGTCTTCAGTGAAAGAGGAGGTAAGGTTTGAACCCTTAATTTAGCAGGCCACTACCAGGTCTTCTGAAAACTCCAAATCTACAGGAGGTCAAAGCTTTGGAAAATACTGTTATGGAGTATATTTGGACAAAAACACTGAAAGAGTCCTAAAGTGTTTTCCTTTTGACACATCAGTTAAATGCTTCACTTCTTGAGAAGTCTCTCAAACAAGTGCTTTCCTACCATAGGCTATGTAGTTCCACTCGTTGGAACAAGGGAGTGTTTCTTGGTTCTGAATACAGTAGGTCCTTCTTAATCTCTGAAGAATTGGTTTTAATTTCCTGTCCAGTTATTTCATCTGGAATTTACACAAAGGTTTGTTTTTGTTTGTTTGTTTTGGTTCTGCAGCAGTTTTCAGAAAGAAAAGAAGAAAGTCAAGAAAAATGTATTACGGTAACCATAGTTGTAGGAATTCTATAGTGAGTTACTTTTTTAGATTATCAATTTGACACTTTGGAATGTATTGGACATCTTTAGAGCATGTCTATGACTACATATTAATCCAACAGATCATTTCCATCATTTGTTTTTATTTCATTTATTGCTTCTGCTCAGTTACTTGATATTTATCTTTTGTGCACATTTCCCTTTAACTTTATATTTTCAATTTCTTAATTGCAACTGAGAAAAACACAGCAACGTCACCAGGAAGTGAGATGAAACCTGGCATAAGGATAAAATTCATTCAGATATTTAATAACTGTACTTCACAAAAATGTGGACAACTGTCCACGCTGTCAGTCTGCAGCCCAGACAAAATAATCCAGTTCCTCAGAAGAGACATCACAAAGCTAGATAAAGAGGCAAGGAAAACTATCTCACAGTCCTCTTCAATTTTATAGGCTGTACATGTATTATTCAAAAAGGAAACATTTATATGAGTGTTTACATTGAACATATCTGCAAGAGTCTTTGTGTTCGGGGCTGTAGGGTGTGGGATGAGCCAGGAGTTGGTCTGTGCTGACCTAAAATGAGAGAAACTGAGATCAGGATGGAGGGAAAGAGGTGTTTGATTGAAGGGGAGAAGAAAGTAGTTTTATTTTTGTATTTTCTTTTTCTCAAGAGACAATCAGTGATCAAAAGTTTATGTTAACTGCCAATAAATTCAACAGACTGCCCATGACAGCATCCAATCCAAAGAGGCCACCTGCAAATAAGTGGAGACCCCATCAGATGAGGCCTGATAACATGCATCGCAGGGTCCTGAAAAAACTGGCTGGTGTAGCTGCCAAGCCACTCTATCCTATTGGAAAATTCATGGCTTGTGAAATTTCTAGTGACTGGAGAAAGGAAAACATCACTCCCAGTCCCAAGACCCAGGGAACTACAGACTAGCGAGCCTCACCTCTGTGCCTGGGAAGATCATGGATGATATTAAAGCATGTTTAAGACAAAGAGAAGGTTTGAGACAGTCAGTGCAGCATCATCAAGAGCAGATAATACCTGACCAATCTGGTAGCTTTCTATGATGGAGTGAGAGCTTCAGTCAATACTGAAAAAGAAACTAATGTTCCTTGACTTCTGTAATGCCTTTGACATAGTCCCACACTACATTATCTCTAAACTGACAAGATATGGATTTGAAGAAGACTATGCAGTGAATAAGGAATTGGCTAGAAGGCCACAAAATAAGTGACTCATTAGTGATATTATTTTACGAGATAAACATTTTGAGTTTTTATACTCAGAGACAAAATTTTCAAGAGTCTGTATTTTTGGAAAAAATATTCTCATGAAAGGGAAAGGAGAATATTTTTTTCCCCATAAAATGAATACTGGTTGTAGTCATTATTTAACTACAAAAGGACATAAGTACTTATCATTATTCTGCATCAAAACAAATGAAAATAGAAATTAATGTATGACTAATTTAAATATGAATTCAGAGAAAAGGTCTGTTTAATATATTAATTAATACTCAAGTTTTATACAGTATTTCTTACAGGACTTTTACAAAGACTACAATCAATAGGTATGCAGAAGCTAAGTTTAGTAAGATTATCACAGTGGAAAGATAATCAAAATAAATGGAAATGCTCACCGGTGTTGTAGGCTCACAATAAACTCCATGAGGAACAATTTCCAGAAAGAGATCCCTCCTTAGCAGCAGTCAGCACTTAAATGGGATCTAGGAGAGGTGGAGCCAGGCTCACCCCTTCTGGTAGCACAGGTGAATTGCCTTCAACTGTGCTCCCGTGGCTGACTCATTGCTTGCCTCAGGTGGTCAATCAGAGGTTCAGGCCATGATCAACAGTTCCCATACACAAAGAAAGTCATTATATTTATCCAGCTGTACAATTGAGAAAAAATTATCTGCAGTGCTTTACAAAATATTAGTTGCCAAATAACGGAACTGATAATAGAATAATGGTTTCAGTTATAATTGTTCTGTTAGCAGGAGACAACTACAATCAAAGTTCCCCTGTCCTCCCAAATCATACACAGTCTTGGAAAACAGACAACATAGAATACAGAAGCAGCAGGATGTTTTCTTAACTGAAAAATTTACCCTAGGTAAATGATGTTAAAAATTAAGTATCAAATATTGAAAAAAAGAAACCAAAAACTTCAGCTGGAATAAAGACCTCCACTGTAACCGTAATTCAATCCCATTGTATATATGTGCAGTGGTGTGCTATCTAATTACCTCTAGTCTCCTTAGGATCCAGGTATCCTCAAGATCACTGTGTATTTCACACACTTCTTCAACATTTTATATTCTCCCCATCTTCCAGTGTCTGGTCTCCTCCATTTTGCCCCTTCTATTACTTATTTTTAAGACTGAAAGCCTGCTCTGGAGAAGGAAACATTAATTTCTTTATAAGCATTTCTACAACACTTATTACTAGAGTGTCTTACTGCTTCATAAACATTAATAAAATCAATTTCACATATAGGTACTGTCACAGCATACAGACGGAGAACTGAGACAGTGAGAGACTGAGATTAAAAAAATCTCTGTCTAGAATACCTATGATCTCATTTTTCATAATATTAGCATTAATGGATCCTCATATATTCATAGCACAGCAAATCAACTTTAATCACATCTGTGAACAGTCAATAATTCTGTAACTTAGGTACAGTGTATTCAGACTATTATGAGCACACCCCTTTAAAATATATAGTTCAAGTGACTTATCAAATACATTTATACACAATGGCAGAGACAGACACAATATGGTTTCCAGAAAAGCATTCAACTTCTGTAAATGTAATATCATCCTTCATCTATTTCAGCTTTTGAAACAAAAGAAGCCTGACTCCTTCTCTCCCATTTCTACTCCTTTACTTCTCTCTCCTTCTCTGTTTTGTATTTCCTTTCTGGCCTTGCCTCTCTTCACCCTTTGTCTTCACCTGGACTATTTGTCAGGTAATCTAAGCCTCACTAGAATCCTTGCTTTTAATTTTATTTCCTGTTTTCTTCTGTATTTCTTTTCACCTCTTCCTTTCTCATCCTCAAGAACCTTTTAACTTTGCTTTACTCTCTCTTTCTGACCACATAGATATTAAAATTTTCTAAGAAAAAGATCATCAGAATCAGCTGTAGCAGCAAAAGCAAATTTTATTTTTTTTAAACTACATTTGATATTGAAAAAAAACCCCAGCAGAACGGAATCTTTAGAAAGCCAGGTTTCACTTTTAAATAAGATTTTATGCATCTGGATGTCTTGCTCCAATTTATAGGAGGGAGAGGAGATTGTTTTAATATCTGTATACTCGGCATGAGATTAAGAAACAACTGTTCAAATCTTGGTCCAACCAGTTTATTACAAATCTTAATCAGGGAGATGGGGAAAGGGAGGACGGACACTATTGCGAATTAGGGTAATGGGGAAGGGAAGGAGGGCGATAGAAAAGATAGGAAAGAAGAAGCAAGGAGTCTTTATAGGAAGCAAGAGGGAGATAGTCACCACCACGGATCCAGCGTGGTTCGTAGTTCAGTCATTCATCTCCAGCAGTGGTGGGTTGTCGGGCGTTGTTGTTCTATTGACGATGACGGCGATGATGGCCCCTTTTCAATGGTAGTACCAACTTATTTATAAGTCGAAAGTGGTCGAGTCAGCTGTCTTTGGAATGACAGCTCAAATCCAAAGTGGTTGAATCAGCTTTCCTTGGAGTGGCAGCTTCTGGCTCTGGGATCTCAGCAGAAACTCCTTTGTTCCCATCTTCTGGGCCTTACCAGCAGGTAAGAGGGAGCAGGGATGCGCACCTGTATCCTGTTTTTCACAGGACACGATGGTATAATTCACCAATTTTCCCATACCAAGCTGGAGTTATCACAAAAAATACCTCAGGAAGCAAGCTTTGAGCCAAAAAACAAAGAAGGATTCTCACACTGGACTATCCAATTATAAACTCCAACCTGGCCTTGAACACGGATGTGACATCCACAACTTCTCTGAGCAGCCTGTGCCAGTGCCTCACTGCCTTCTCAGTAAAATGCGTATATGTAACTGCATTTCAAGATATTCTTTCAAGTCAGGAGGTTACCAAATTGTGGCAAGTATGCCCGTGACAAAAGCATACGAAATCCAATGATAAATGTGTATGTGCATGTCAAACAAATTATGTGATCAATTAGCAAATTAAGCAATATGTTACAATGTAATTATTGAAAAAGGAAGTTAGTCAAATTCAGATTTTAGAACCCTGTCAGTTATTATAGTTCTTGGCTACTGTTCAGATGGTAATGTGCAATTTTACTCCATTTTACTAATTGCCATACAGTTTGCAGCCAGGAATCCTGTGGGACAGTTATTAAAGAATATCTGGTTTTGACTAAAGAAATGGAAGATCTATATTGATGGGAAGGGTAGAACTTGGTTGAAAAAAAACCACCAAAAAAACAACAATGAAAAAAAGCAAAACCCACAAACAACACAGTCACTGAAGAATTGACAAAAAAACAATTGACGATGTCTTGTCAGTGTAGTATAACTTGAACTTAGGACTGGCTGAAAGTCAGAAGACACGTTGTGCTCTACTGATGGCTCCAAGGTCTTTATGTACTACCTACAGCTGTGCTGTGAACACTCACTGACTCTTAGATACTGCGAGCATGGGCTTTATTCCAGCTCAGAGATCTGTTTCCTTTAGAGTCCTTATGATTTGAGATTTACACTGTGAGATTATTAAGTAATTTAAAACAAATGCACAGGCAACTCTATCACCTGTGTTCCCCACCAGTGATGACAGAAAAACTACTCATCTTCTCTAGTTTTAATTCTTTCAGCATTAGTTTTGGAAATCAGCAAAGAGGCTTTATGCACTTTAGTCTTGAATCAATCTGCCCCTTCCCTACAGAGTTTAAGCTCTCGATTATCTTAGGCTTAATATTGAAATACACTCTATGATCTTTGCTTATCATTTAGAAAATATTCAAGGTAGGAATTGGTAATATATGAAACAGCCCTTAACTTCTGCTGTTTCTCCACTGCTTAGTTAATTAAATGACCAAAAAGATTAGGACTTCTGTGCTCACAAGGCCAGTTTGCCATTCCTAAGGCCTTAGGTTCATCTTTCAGTTTTAGGCTTCTGTTGAAGTAAATATATACACCTTGTCCATATGGATCTTCTAGAGACTTCCATATCTTTTTCTCAGTCTTCCCTAAAACTATGGGTCAGAATTTATTTCTCAGGAAGGATTTTATAAGAACATCCAGTTTCAAGGATCCTTTTAAAAGAGCACAAATTTTGAAGTAATAAAAAGTAAATAACATAAATAATTAAAAGCTAGAAGAGCAAAACACACAAAAGAAAAATATAATCTATCAATTTTTACAAAGATTTCTGGGTAGGCTTGAATCTTAGTGTTTACACATGATCATAGAATAATTAATTGTAATAAATTATCAATCTTTCTAGAAGTATGGATCGTCTATAACAAAAAAGAGTGCTCACTGAGATGCACATCAAAACTGTACTTCCTTCTGTTTATGTTAGGTTTCAGGCAGGTTTTCCTTGAAATCTGGAATTAGCTATGTAGTTAAGATCAGTTTTAAACCTGTATAAAAGATACATTATATCTACAAATGCTACAGCAGGGCACCTATAGAAAATGTTGATATGCCATGTGTAAACTCATTTTTGTAAATGATGTCAAATATTTAGCTGAAATCAGACCCATAATATGTTTTTAAGGGAAAAGTGACCAGGAAAAAAGAAAAAAAAAAGCAGAAGTACAATGGTTAGTTTCCATTTAGAAATCACAATGCTATAGGGAAAGCAAAGTAGGAAAACCAATACTTCCTGATTAGAAATAAAATGGATAGGGTCATGTAATGAAAGCTAAGGTTTCTGTTCATTTAGACTACTGACAGTTGATTAAATGCAGTGCGTCTTTTTAAGAGATTATATACTGACTTAAGCTAATTTGAATTATATTAAAGCAATCAGCTCTTTACTTGGATGTACAAGCAATAAAGTCAAAAAGAGCTTCACAGTAGCAGCTATTTCCACTGTTTTGAGAAGCTTGCTTTAGAAATATGCAGTTTTTTTGAAGGCTCTGTTGATTTTCTATATCCACAGTTTGGCTTCTACAGAAATTATTGTTCTTCTGATATATTGTATCTGAAATATAGCTTATATCAACTCTAAATTTACATATTCAAATGAATTTTTGCAGTGTAAATTTTAGCACTCTGTACAGTTGCTTACACTAATCTTTAAAAACTCCTTTCAGATAAAACATTTGTAACATGGAGGCTATACTATATTTTTTGAAGTACCTCTCAGTGTTCTTGGGTAAGTGTGACTTTATCTTTTTTTTTCTTTTTTTTGGTAGGGAAAGAACTCCACTACACAAAGTAGTTTATTGCCATGCTGTTTCACTGCTTCGGCAATGAGTTAAAAACAGAAGTAGCATTCCACAAAATACCAGCGCCATATATTGCTGCAGACTAGGCTTTCAAGGGAAGACTATTCTATTTAGTCTTGCTTCACTTGCAAATTCTGACACAAATAAAGATCAAGGTGAGACAGAAGAAGCTCACAAAACCCTTTTCATTTTATCATGAGCAATCTCTAAACAGTGAGCAACATATCACTGTCACTATAGATGAGCATGACCTTCAGTTAAAAAAAAATCAGCTTTAGAGACAAAACTCTTCAAACAGATGCTTCTCTATTGGTATCCTCACAGTTTGATAGCAGATTTTTTACCTTGCTTTGGTCATTGAAAATTTCCATGTGTTTTTTTTTTTTTTTTTTTTTTTTTAAATAGTTCAGAAAATTTTGTGGGGAACCAAGGGAACAGCAACAAAGATAGAACACTCAAGGTATTTTCAGCCCTGCTGAATTGCATCTATAAACCAAAATTAATATAGATTATAACTTGAATTAGAGAGCAGACAATTAATTGTAATTCCTTTAACAATGTGGTCAGGAGCTAAATGGAAGCAATGGAACAAAAGAAACTATTCGTAATGGTAGCAAGAAAATGGATGATTGCTTAGTTAAGCGTGAAGAAGGGAGATGGAACATGGCCAAAATGTACTGCTACAATGGACATGAAAGGAAGAAAGATAAGAAACTGAGAGCGAGGAAAATGGTGAAATGAATAAAACCAAATTTATAATCCAGATGTCAAAGTAGGAGTGAAAATAAAAACAGATATTTATTTAATGAGAACTTCCATTACATGCATTGGAAGTTAATTAAGACAATACTAAAGTAATATATCCGAAGTTATATGTAAAAAAAAATAAATATTGGAATCATTATATATGATTTTTCCTATTCACCAAGGTTTCAATTCAGGAATTTAGAGCAGCTCCTTCAGTTCTAGCAGTGGTTATTGTTATTGCACTTATGTAAGAAACAAAAGCAAATTTTCCTGAACAGTGTCATGTTTTGAGTGCCTCAGGTTTCTTTGAGAAAGGCAGCTAAACTCATAGGCTTCATTCTGAAATTATGAAGCAATTACTTACTGGCACAAAAGATCAGCAACTTACATATCCTAGAATTGTAGAATGGCCTGGGTTGAAAAGGACCACAATGATCATCTAGTTTCAACACCCCTGCTATGTGCAGGGTTGCCAACCACTAGAACAGGATGCCCAGAGCCACATCCAGCCTGGGAATCCTTAAAAGCGGCACACTATGTCATAGCTAGTTGGCACACTACAGTGCTCCAAGGATATGCTTCACTCATGTCTCGGTGTGATGCTATTGTACACTGTGTATATTTGAATATACTAAAACCTCACTCAGAATCACAGTGGCATGGAAGGAACCTGAGGAGGTCTTCAGTTCAACTCGTGCTCAGAGTAGGCTCAGCTGTGAGATCAGACCAGATTGCTCAGGATTTTACTCAGTCTTGAAAATCTCTAAGGATAGAATGAGACTGCACAGTCTCTCTGGGCAACCTGTTGCACTGATTGGAACTACATAAGCACAGCAGAAGCAGAAGCCAAACCATATGCTGATCTCCAATGTGAGCTGTAATTAACCACTGTATGTACACAACTGTAAATTACTGTTATGTATATTACTAACTCACATCCCAGTGTATTAACAAATATGGAGAAAGGAGGAACCAAATGGAGAAAGAAGGGTTGAAGATGCAGTCTGTCTAAGATAGATCTTACTTTCTGCAACAGTAGAAGCACAATTAATCAAATTCCTCTTCATATTCTGCATTTGGATTGTTTAATTTTTTGGGGGGAACACTGGGAAAAGAATGGTATTTGGACAACTTGAATTCAGAGGACACTTAGCATCAATTTTATCACAGTAAAAAAAAAGTAACTAACCAAAAAAACCCTGCAAATTTTCTATGTAACAAGATATCCTTCCCTCAGGGTATTTTAAAACAACCTTTTATAAATCTACACTTTTTACTTGATTTTTTCTTTAACTTATATGATTAATGCAATAAAGATGTTCAAATTGGCATCAAATTTCTGAAATATTTTATTTTACCATCAGAAACTGATATTAAAGTAATAATTACCCTATTGCTTACATTTTGTTTAATATCACATCAAAATAATATAATTTATGTTTTTTATACTATGCCAAGATGATTTAGAGTGAAAGATAATATTTTGAATATGTTGTATGAGGAGCTATATACTTTATCATAAAAAGACTGTGCAAAAGGAGAACTTCATTTTTACTATATTGCTTTTCTGTCTGAAAGGAGCTCTATATCTGCTATATATATATATATATATTTTAGGAACTCTGTTGTTTATTAAATTTATGTGCTAAAGAGAGTAGTACTACCTGTATCTCCAGATTTATTGTCAACAAAGCTTTATAACACTCAAGGAAAAGAAAATATGTGGTTTCTATGCATTACCACCGCAGTGTATATAGCAAAAATACTTCAATATAAATTAGTAAATGAAACTTTTTGATTTATACACAATATACCATTGCAGCTACTGTTTCTGTAACTGTATGCTTTCTGTAACTAATGCTATATTCATAACAGGTGTTGGTAACTCACAATAAACTAGCATCAGTTGTTATTTTAACTTTGTTTAGGAAGGATAGGGATGATTTTCTTTTTCTTCCCTTTTCTTTCTTTTTCTTTCTTTTTCTTTTTTAATAACAGAAGTAAAATGAGGGTGTAAGGCTATTTTTAGAAAGACTGAAATACTCACAAAAAATATCTGATTTGTAAAGCATTTAAACATAAACATACCTCAGCCTTATTGTGTTAGATCTCAAAGGAACACCACACATTTTCCACAGTTAATCTGTCACTATGCAGGTTTCAGTTGTGTTGTCCTCAGTAGCAACGTATAGGTGCTGACTAGACTTAGAAGTCTGACTTCACGGTTTTGCTGATTTCTCTGTGGAGGCCTAAGGGCTACCCTGATGCGCATTAATTGCATCTATGCCATGTTTGGGTATGTGCATGCTTATCCATGCTAGTTGTCTTAGAATCTGTTCTCCTTCATGAAAACATATCTACACTATAGCCAGAAAAACACATATAGTAGCTTCATCAGTCAAAAGAACTGGAGAGTGCCTTGTGTCAAGAATATATGTAAGTTTTTTTTTCATCTGGAATTGTATGCTTTCCAGGGTATTATCTTGAGATATTGGGAAGGGAATCTGAATTTGTTCTGCATTTCTTCTTTCAGAGTATTCATTATGGACTGTATGTCCAGAGATCTATATTTTGTATTTTCAGGATTAAATATAGTTCAGGCTGAATGTTACTCATAGGGAAGAGTTATATCTTCCTACAGAAAATGTATATACAGTGTTCTATTTAATTTTCAGTATTACAGTTTGTAAACATACAAGCCAATTCTCTCCTTATTCACAATTTCTGCAGAGAATATTGGGGTCTTTGTGTTCCAATTGATCTTCATGATGACATAGGCTATGCTTATGCCCTTTCTGTCTTCATTTCTGTTTTCTGGACAATAGAAAATATCTTGTTTCAAGCTAATGTGCAAGAGTCAGACTGAGATGAATATTTTTAAATATTATACTGAAATTAAACATTTGCACTAAACTAGGTTTAATATGTCATTGAGTAGAAGCTATATTTGCATGTTTACGGAGAGAAAACCAGTCATTTGTTCACATTTTTCTTGAATGGATTTAATTTGAGCTAGCTCTTTATCGAGAGTACCTTCCTGCTTTAGCTGCTCCACTGCACTGGAAGTAGGTGATTTCACATCTCTCTTTCCTACTGATACTGTTTATCTATTTTCCATGTATGGGAGAGAGTATGTATGCCAACCACGTGGTGATGCTGGTCTCTTCAATTCCATGTAGATTTCATGATCTGCAAGAAAACAGAGGGCTGTTGCAGGATCACTCTTAGTTCTGATTTATCAGCCTTCTGAATCCATTCTTTGCTATGTGTTATGTAATGTTATCAAAATAATAAAGCAAATAAAAAGCTGTAAGTCTGATCTTGAAATAATTGCCATCTCCAGCCAGTGAAGATTCAGTATCTAGAAGAGAAGGAGGCCCTAAGTAATAAATTCAGCTCACTCTTTTACAGAAACAAATGACGTGGTACCACAAAAATTAAAACATGCCAATATCCTTACATAGTTTATTAATGGTCCATCAGAAAATAAACAAACTATGTTATGACGTTGCTAGTAAAATCTGTAGATATCTGCAATATAGATCTTAAAATGTCCTTGGAAAAATTATTCAAACTGCTGTTATGCTGTTATGTTATTAATGTTTGAAAAGTGTGTATGTAGAAATTCTGCCTCTGTGAAAGAATTTTAAGAAATACAGTAGATTAGACAATAATAATTTAGGTAAATTCTAACAAGCTCAAAACTGTATCCAGCCCAGACAACAATTAATTAAATGTAAATATATCTAAAATTTAATGAAAAATTTTTAATATGCATTTTGGGAAAATAAGAAAAAAGTCAAAAATATGCCAAAAGCAGCTAACCAATGGTAAAGGGAGAAGAGCTTTGGGTACAAATTAGATTTTTGGAAACACCTGTCAAAATTCCACATTAGAGATTAATGTTTAATGCAAACAGTCACAAGAGACAAGAAAAGATGGCCGATTGATTGAAAACAAAGCTAAACAATTGTCTTGAGGGCCGATAAGAAAAGGTATCAATAAAGAGAAGCAACAAAGTGTCAGTGTTCTTTTAAACAAGGACAAATGAAACTGCTGCCACTTGTTTGGGTTTTCTGTTATCAAACCCTGCATTCCCTGTACATTCTTCCTGTGAAGCAGTGTATTTGATTTGGGAAAAACAAACCAAACCAAACCATGAAAAGCAAAAAGTTATGAAGAAACTCATTCCTATTTTTTTTGTTATATTTAGATTTAAAACTGCTTTATAGTTGACAAACCCAGCTCTCTCTTTTTCTCTCCCCATAATGGGTAATGGGACCACATCATTCTGGACAGCCTCATGTGGAAGGATTTTTCCTTATTTAATCACTGTTGAGCTGGAACTCCTTGGACATCCCTCCTAAGTTCTTTTCGTTCCCCTCCCCTCCGCCCCCCTCCCCACCCCCCCCACTTATATTAAACTGTTACGACTCTACAAGGATTTGCAACATGTCACATCACACAGCACACAGCATAGCAAGAGAATGTGCCGAGAATATTAAGGCTCTTATCACATTACTAGCTTCCTACAGAACATCTTTGTCTTATTTGGACAAGATACTATTAGTGATAATAATTTCACTTGTAATAGTATACATTATTTAATACTTATCGTTAATAATAAGGTCATTTGGGGAGATACATTTTTTTCTACTTCTCTTTCTTCTGCTTTTCCTTTTTTTCCTTCTTCCTAATATCCTTCTTGTTTGCATGGCTATATTTTTAGGTGTTCTCCATTCCATACCTGTAAATTAGGATCAAAGTTAACCCATCTATGTTATCAGCGAAAAGTCCAGGCAGTGTAACTCTGATAATGATTTAAAAAAACCCATAAAATTTCAACTTTCAGAGCCTGGCTATTTCCATACAGAGAAAAGAATATAGGCACCTTTTCAGTATAGTTTGGTGGATTCTGAGGCAAACTCTATGTTTGGAAAATGCAAAATTTGAAAGATGCTAAAGCAAAAAGAGGTTGTTCATCTAAAGCAGATGCACGGAATATAAACACTAAATATATTTTGTTAAATGAATATGAATTTCAGATTGTGATTCAGAATGCAGCATGGAATTTGCAGTAAAATCAGTGACTATGAAATTGTCTTATTAAAAATCAGAGAGTATAATTATAGGAAAAGGAATACTGGCTTTAATCTAGAAGAAGGTAGCTGAATATTAGATATCAGGAAGAAATCCTAAGAAAGGCTGACCAGAGAAGTTGTGGATGCATGCAGCCATCCCTGCAAGTGTTGAAGGCCAGGTGGGATGATGTTTTAAGCCACCTAAGTGAAAAGTGTCCCCACATACACTAGGGAGATTGGAACTAGATAGAATTTAAGGTCCCTTCTAACCCAAATCATTCTATGATTTTATGATTCTACAATACTGATTCAAAAAGAATGAACTAAAATGAAATCATCATGACCACTTCCAAGGAGATATCACTGATAAAACAATTCTTCTTACACAGATTCATTGAGATTTGTTTCTAAAATTACCAGGCACTGCTTTTAACAAGAAATACAAAAGCAAGCGCATATTATGTAAACACTGGAAAGTCTACCATATGGAATAATATAAAGAGAGAAGCCTTTAAAGCAGTGAAGCAAAAAATATCAATATGTTCAAAAGACAGGTAGATAAGCACAAAAAAGAGAAGACAGACCTGGAGGATATGAGGCAACTAAGGAAAGTCAAAGATCAAAAGGCTATTTTTTGCTTCTATAACTTCAAGTTTATGTCTCCCAGTTCTCTTGCAATGCAGCAGATACTTTTTATGAGCATTCTTTAAAGGGCAAGAATTTTATATTACTTCTGATTTTTTATGCTTTGTCATGTTTTGGGTCACTGACCATTAGTACCACTTCCGCATTTTATTCTAAGCCTCTGTTTACTTGAAGTCTTTATCAATTTATTAACTGTACCTTATATTTTAGAATCTAGGTGGTGTTCTCTTTATGTTTGTACAATACATATAGCACCCGGTCCGAGGCAGTGAAGTAATGTCAATAACAACAATACTAAAAAAATACAACAGTGAAGTGCCTTCGACTACCTGAATTAGATTTAAAGAAAACATATTCCATGATGTTGAGAGAGAGAGTTTATTCTTTCAGATTACATTAGCAAACAAAAAGGGCTTGTTTGTGTTTTTCTAGTAAGCAGCTGCATGTAAAGAGGTGTATGCATTATTTTCTACAAGAGTGTGAAACAGCTATTCCCAAGTAATGAGAATTTTAAAGATGACTGTTTTAAACACTTGCATATGTGATTCACATTCAGAAGAGCTCAGAATAAGCACCAGCTCTTAGACAAACTCATTTATGCAGGAAGTGAGCTGGAAGACTATCTCTATTGTTCTTTTGTAGATTAAAACAAATTATATTAATTTAATTAAAACCTAAAATATTATTTATTAATTTATCCAATTAGTAGGAAGAAAAATTGATTAGCTTCTTTAGTTTGTAGACTGTAAGCAGTGGGAATTAAGCTAGATAACAAGGTAAATTGCTAGTACATGACCTATGCTTGCTTCTGAATACGACTAGAGCCAAGTATAAGTTAGATTCTGCTGTGTCTCCAGCAGAACATCTCTTCCTCTTACACAGAGGAATAAAAACAGAATACATATCTTCAAATATTTATCACAATATTTACACTATCATTCTTTGAGTACCCTCATGAGCTCAAGAACTTGAGGTCTCAAAACATTTAACATTTGATGTGATTTCTAAGGGAAGATTCATAGCATACTTTGACTCATACTTTGTTAATATTAGTATTTATTAAAAACCTTGTAAAGGTAGCAAAGACCTTTAAAGGTATCAAAAGAAGTCAAGGCAATGGCTAAAACTTGAAATATAAATTCCACACAGAGCAAACAAATGTGTTTTTTTTAAGTATTGTAATAAAAAAAAATAAAGGAAAGGCTAAGGTTAACAAAAAGAGTAGAAGATGAACTTCAATGATGTCTAACACAAAAACCTAAAATGCAAGGTATATTAAAAAAAATCCATTACAGATAAGAGTCATTTAAAACATTTTTATTAGTATTGTGGTTTAACCTAGTAGACACCTAAGCGCTAGATAGCCATTTGCTCACTCTCCACCTCCAAGTGAGATGGGGAGTAGATTTGGGGAAAAAAAAATAAAGCTATTTACTAAAACAGAAAATGAATGAAGAAAAGAAAAATAGCAAAGACACGTATCTATCTGTCTATCCATAATGCAACTTCTCACCACGTGCTGATATCCAGCCAGTTCTTGAGATTGTAAGAAATATGAGAATCTGTTCATTCAAATGTAAGGCTCTAGAATGAACATGGTGAAGAGTCTAGAGGACAGGGTGTATGAAGAACAGCTGAGGTCCCCTGGATTGTTCAGCCCAGAGAATAGGAGATTGAGGACAGGCCTCATGACAACCTACAGATTCCTCACAAGGGGAATGGAGGATCAGATGTTGATCTCTGGTGCTAGTACCCAAGTGAATGGCAAGGAGCTGCATTGAGTGAGGGTGAGGCTGGGTATCAGGAAAAGGTTCTTCAACAAGAGAGTGGCCGGGGTCTGGAATGGGCTCCCTGGGCAGTGGCCATGTCACCAAACCTGTTGAAGATCAGTGCACTCAGACACAGGGTTTGATTTTGAGATGGTCCTGTGTGGAGCTAGGAGCTGGACTCGATGTTCCTCGTGGGCCCCCTTCATCTCAGGGTACTCTGTGGTTGCATGATTATTCTAAGATTGTAAGATCTTCTTCCTCTTTTCAAATTCAGAGATAGAAGAGATGACAATACGATTTTCTTGCTTTAATGCAAGAAAAAGAAATGCAGTTTTCTTTTTCTAAATGTCTGTTCCTTAAGGGAAGGGGCTACTGTCTTTGTATAGTCAGCTATAAGGACACATTACAGTGACTTTCATGGCTGCAGCACACAACTAGAACATAGACTCGAATTTTACAATTCATAATTTATCGCTATTATACAGACAAATATGCTCTCTGCGTCTAAGTGCTGGTATATATCTACTTGAAAGAGTAATATATGCATTCTAAAAGAATTTTTCCCACATCTAGAGAAGATGAACATATGCAGAGATCCAAACTAATGCCTATTTACAGTTCTGAAAATGGTACTAGATTCCATTGTGTTAACAACAAGAAGGAAAATAGACAAAAAAGCACACATTTTATCATCTTTCTTCCTTTTTTATATAGCATTTTATAACACGTTCTTTGTAAATATATGCCTTGTAAAGCATTTGAAAAGCCCAATCATTCATAGAATTTTTCTTTCTTTTAGTGCGGTTTCGTTTTCTACTTTTTTTCCCCAACTATTGCCTCATTTGCTTGACCTTATCTCTCTAAGAATAATAGCATTATCTTAATTCAATTGCAATCATTTGAAGTAAAAACTGCTCATCATTAATCTTATTGTGACAGGCTCTATTGTAATTAAACTCCAAAGATATGTAATTTCTTATTAAGACTACCCAGCTCACAATTCAAATCTATCTGTTCTCATAGGCTTTTCCATTTTGTAGTAGAAAGTTGTCCCTTATTTTATCGGAGTGTCTTCAATGTGTAAGTTTTTGATGTCACATTTGTGAAGTTGGAACATTAAATCATAAATGAAAAAATCTCATAGGTAAGTAAAAAACAAAAATCACTAGTATTGTATTATATTCATGAAAAAAACTAATGATGTTAATAGTTTGAGCTTTTTTTTTATTTTTGAGATTTTAAAGACATACTCTACTACCAATCAGACCAATTATACATCCAATCACCCTTTACATTTTGATATACCATTACTAGTAAGAGAAACATGCTTTTGTGCAGCACTGAACTTCTCAAAAGACGGGTAGAAACAGATCATTTGGGTGGCAACATATCTCCTCAGCCTAGGCTGAGGACTGGGAAATGTGTAACCACTCTTTCTGATAAGAATACAGTGACATTTTATGTTTTACATACAGGCCATTCCTTGTCAGGGCACCGAGGACCACAATGAACTTACCCTGCATAACTTGGTATTTTCCTCCACCCCAGTACCAGGGTTCAGAAACCTTATGTCAGCACAGGGTCAGCAGTCCCTGCTCCAGCAAAGCCATAGAAACATCAGTTTCCAGCAGGAACCCTCCACAGCGGAGTCGGGGCCCTGATGAGCCTGACTCACATGGTGATGCTGCCACACAGATGCCTGATGCCCTCAGCTAAGAGCTGCCCTGACTAGGGTCTGTGGGACAGGGTCTGGCTGGCAAGACCCATGGTGATCCCCTGTGGCTCCTGGTACCCAGCTTATGAGCTTTCAGGCATCACAGCACCCTATAATAATGCATGCATCTAATCATTACTCATATGAGAGTATGTGTTCCTTCTGTTTCCAAAGAGGCTAAGTTCTCAAAGGAAAGACTTCAAACAACACATATGACAGTGTTCTCAATTCCAAATACTTTTATCAAATGCAGCAGAACAAAATCATTAAAGGAGAAGAAACTGCAGTTTGCTTTGCCATTTCACAAGGAAAGCCAATAAAACTACATGGTTGTCTAATCTTCAGAAGATCAGAGCAGCAAACGAACTAGCACCAGTTCAACTCCAAGACTCTTTGGAAGGCAGGTAAGGTCAATTTTAACAAACTGGAGTGTGGGTATGCTATCTAGATTCCACTGTACTTAACTGAAACCTCGTACTGTTAGTCTATAACTTACATTCACTCACATTCTCATATGTATCAGCAGAGTTGGCAGAAGCATGATTTTTGTAAAAAGGCAAACTTTCTTAAGTGACACTTAAATATTAACATTGATCTTGCAGAAAAACTGGGTGACAGCCTTGTGAAGCTTACCCTAGAAGAGGAAGATGTTTGTCATAACTAAATTTGACTTCTAGCAAGTCAGTTATTCTTCATATATAAGTTAATATATTTTATATTCCAAATGCTGTGTTTCAATCCAAATGGTGTACTCCACTGCCAACATTTTTACATTCTGATAATAATGAAGTTCAGGATTTAAAATACAATACAGTTCAACAACTGCTTTTCTTTGGCAAATAATTCATCTGCTATATCATCATTCTCTAAATGTAACACAGACGTATAAGTAGGATTAGCATTAAAGAAAGTAAAATATTTACAATATTTCACACCACTACCACCTCAGCTGACAGAGCCTTCTAATTGGAGAAATCATAAAAATGACATCACATATAAATAAGGCTTGTTTCAGGTTGGGAAGAGGTAATCATATCCTCATTACATATAAGTTGAAGGTAAATAATAAGGAGGAAAACCAACCTATTTTAAACTGCGTAAGTATAAGCAGTTGAATAGAAGCTTGCCATTAATATATCAAAACTTTAAATTGAAAGATTTTTAGACTGGTGAGAATCTAGAACAATTTTCCAATGAGAACAATGTGTTCAAAATGGAACTCTTTGCTAAATCACCTCACAAAAACATTGTCAGAGCCTTGTTTTCTTCCCAAATTTAGCAGTTCTGAGTAGGACCAGCAGCTAACATTGGTACTTCACTAGAAATAAAATGTTTTTTAAACATTATATGCATATGTTATGGTGTTGTACTTAGAAGTCTAACTCCCCCCTGTGCTCCAATTCAGTATCTTAAGACTTTTGTGTATACGCTTACTAAACATTGCATGAGCAAATACTTTCCAGGATTAAATATTCAACAGGTATTCTCTACTTGCTTTTTCTTTCATCTGTTTCAGGGACCTTCAAGTTCCAAACTTGAGGTTTGCAAACACCAACTTTATAAGTCATTTATTTTGAAGCAGAATACTTATAGGCAATCATTTCTTACAAATTCTACAGACACATGATTATTAACCCCAGTACGCACTCAGAAGAGAGCACTGAAATTTATTTAATGAATTAATTCTGTTTTAATTCTGTTTTTTTTAATGAATTAAGTCTGAATTAATTCTGAAATCCAAATGTTTGTTGTTAAACTATTTCTATTCACCAAGCATGAATTCTGCAAACTGCACCAGGGAAAGAGTAGACCTCTGAGAATTCAGAATCACAGAATCATAGTATCCTGAGTTGGAAGGGACCCACAAGGATCATAGAATCTAATTCCTGGCTCCACAAAGGACCACCCAGAAATCAGACTACATGACCAAGAGCATTATCCAGACACTTCCTGAACTCCAGCAAGGTCTGTGCCATGACCACTTCCCTGGGGAGACCGTCCCAGTGTTTCACTACTCTCTAGCATTTCTGATATCCAACCTGCCTCCACTGCTAAAGCTTCATCATTTCACTCAGGTTCTATTGCTGGTTTAGAGATGAGACAGACTTGAAATTTTCAAACAGATCTGCAGAATAGGATTATCATGCACTTCTCCAATGCAATCCTGGATCTTCATTTACTAACTCTGTTGTCGTAGGCGCTAACGAGATATCGGGCTGTGATGCGAAAGGACCCCCTTCTGTGTTGTAGTAGGCGATAACGGGGTATTGGGTTGTGACGCGATAGGACCTCCCCCGCTCTGTGAGTAACGTGTGAGTAACACGTGACGCATGCTTAAGGGGCTTAGGCGAAACTGGATGTGTATTTAAGGGGTTATTGTGCCTTAATAAATTGCCATTTGCTTCTTCATCATATTGGTGTCAGTGTTGCAATGGCCCTAGCGAATGCAGATCGCTAGCCCCTAGGCAGTGTGGCCTTTGACACGGTGGTTGCTGGAGGTAACATAACTCACACTGTGGTTCTGTGCTAAATGACTACCAGACTAGATGTGTGTTGAGGGACCTGATAGCAATCAGAGTCTTTGCTAAAGGTTAAATTAAAGCTTCTTAGCAGGGGAATAGCTGCAGAGAGATCAGATCTCTCACTTATACTAATCCATGCAGACAGGCTTGGGTATATTGATATGGTATTCCTGGCTGCAAATTCAGGAGCTGATGTATTGACTATGGCTTTCCTGAGCTGAAGAAAGACAAAGATGTAGAAGTCCATCTTACCTAACTTTAAAAGTCTATAATGTCTGATTTAGTTACAGGTGGACTATGTTAACAATGAAGAGAACAAACGTTTAGTTTCCATTTGAACTCAGTAGTGTTAAAGGAGGCACAACACAACCTATGCTTCAGGTCTCCATTGATTGTAGTGACTACTTGAATACCAATTTCATTAACTTTAAGCATTCTGAACTCTCCTGTTGCAACGTCTATTGCTTTCTGTTGACTATATAATGAACTTCTGCTCCTAACAATAGCTGCTCTGATTTGTGCCAAAGTAAAATAACTACAGTAGTCACATAGTAACCAGAAAAAGTGAGTAACTATCAATAGCTTGTCTGCATATTAATCACAATGGACTAGCATGCTTCAGAACGTCAAGAATGGAAACTGTCTTCTATTAGAGGTGTTCTAAGAAAAGTTGCTTTATCTAGACTTGCTAGTCTTTAGAATCAATAGAATAAATTATGTTCTTCTGAAGACCATTTGGGAGAAGGAGGTAAACAAACATGTTATCAGTCACTGCTCTTGATCAATAAGGTACTCGTGCTTAGGTTTGTGCATGTAAACCGATATACAGTAAATAAAAACAAAGAAAAAATACCGTCTTCCAGGGATCCGTTCAGTCTATATGCTGCCAGATTATGTATGTAGCCTGGTGATATTCTTTGCTCTTGAGCTACTACTCAGGTACTAACATTAGTATACTGTGACAATACAGATATGTTAAATTGTAATCTGATCTATTTCTCTAACTGCTGTTGATGGAAGCAGTATTTCATATAGGGTTCCCCCTGCAGGGGGACAAAAAAATAAGGATAGAGAATAGAATTTATTTAAATTCCAAGGAACTAAATTCTTGTATTCTTCCTTCTCCTTATCAACCTTTTCCAACCTTCTCATGTTTATCCAGTCAGTTCAATTATTCAATATTTTCCTTTCCATTTAACATCTTTCTTGGCTTGCAATATGATAATTACTTAATTAATTAATTAATTAATAAGGTGACCATGGTTCTCAAGCTTTTTCAAGGTAACTACAGTACAGGATTAAAATATTGGTAACAAAGCATATGTAAGTCACTCTGAAAGTAATGGCTTCTATTTATTTACATGGCAACTACAGCAGGTAAAAAAAGCACAGTAACACTACTTGATTGGGAGGTGGTGTGGATCTGTCTGAGGGTAGAGAGGCCCTTCAGAGGGACTTAGATAAGCTGGATCGCTGGGCTGGGGTGAATGGAATGAGGTTCAACAAGGCCAAGTGCCGGGTCCTGCACTTTGGCCACAACAACCCCATGCAGCGCTACAGGCTTGAGGACGAGTGGCTGGATGACTGTGAAGAGGAAAGGAACCTGGGGGTGTTGTTTGATGCTTGGCTGAACATGAGCCGACAGTGTGCCCAGGTGGCCAAAAAGGGCCAACGGCATCCTGGCCTGCATTAGAAATAGTGTGGCCAGCAGGAGCAGAGAGGTGATCATCCCCCTGTACTCAGCACTGGTGAGGCCGCACCTCGAGTATTGTGTTCAGTTTTGGGCCCCTCACTACAGGAAAGACATTGAGGCCCTGGAGCGTGTCCAGAGAAGGGCAATGAAACTGGTGAGGGGTCTGGAGCACAAGTCCTATGAGGAGCGGCTGAGGGAGCTGGGATTGTTTAGTCTGGAGAAGAGGAGGCTCAGGGGAGACCTCATTGCACTCTACAACTTCCTGAAGGGAGGTTGTGGTGAAGAGGGGTTTGGCCTCTTCTCCCAGGCAACGAACAGGACCCGGGGAAATGGCCGCAAGTTGTACCAGAAGAGGTTTAGGTTAGACTTAAGGAAGAACTTTTTCTCTCAGAGAGTGGTCAGGCACTGGAATGGCCTGCCCAGGGAGGTGGTGGAGTCGCCATCTCTGGCAGTGTTCAAGAGGCGTCTGGACGAAGAGCTGCGAGATATGGTTTAGTAGCTTGTGGTAGCAGTGGCAGTGAGAAGACGGTTGGACTAGATGATCTTATAGGTCGTTTCCAACCTTGTGATTCTATGATTCTATGATTCTATGGAAAATATTCTTAGCTACGAAATACTACTTTTCAACATAGTCACTACCATTAGCTACACATTTTTGCCATCAATCAACAAGAACCTGCATGCTGTGCTCATAAAAACCTGCACCAGCAGAGGTGACTCACTGTCACCACTGCTGAAATGTACCACCCACTGCTTCACTGTGATCACATCCACTGTTTGGTGTCCCTAAATATTCAGCAAGTATCAATGGGTGCAATTTTTTCTGCTTGAAGGAATTCAATTCCACATCTTTGCTTCATGTGCACTTCCATGTCAGATGCCATTTTGTCATACTGCCCCTCTGCTGCCATCTCTCACATGGCAACAACACACAGCACAAAATGGGTGAGAAGGTTCAGCCTATACTGTTATACCAACAACATCCACCTCTGACACTGTGACTCTACATAATAATATAGATGGCAAAACTTTTGGAGCAGCCCTAATGATTAAAAACATTTGTCAATGGTTTATGGGCTGGTTTGTCCCAGTTTCATGACTAATAGCATGGGGGTACCCATGGACCCATATGCAAGGAAAAGGGTACAGGGGAAAAGGGCAATGGGTGGGGAGATGGGCCTAAAAACAAAACAGTGGCAATGATCTGAGAAGGAAAACTAATTTATTAAATAAGATATAGGAATACAAGATAACACAGTATAATACAATATAATTAGAATTGAGGTTAATAAATCAAATAAAATGAGAGACAATGTGTCCAAAAACTGAAGGTGTTACTCTAATGTTGAAGGCAAGATGGATAGGGAACACACACGCTGCAGAGATAAGCAAAAAGGGAAAAAGGGGCCGTCTCGTGATCTGCAAGCAATTTTACATTTCCCACTGAATGAAAAATGGAAAACAGAATGGTGAACAGTCCCGTGGGATATGTAGTTCTTCTTCTCTTCTGAGACAGGTATACCTGGAATTTCGATAATCCACAGAACTGGAGCATTACTTTTTAATTCCCAGTGCACTACATGATGTTATGACATGGAAAACTGAAAACAAAAATCATAAAACCATGACAACATTATACATAAGACTGTGTTACAGGTGGTGACTCATTAGTCTCTCTTTCTCCTTAAATGTCTGAGGTTGTGGTCATTCAGGTTCCTTTTGTGCAATGTAGAGGTCCGGACAACTGCAAACAGCGTTATGCATTACTAAAGAGGGGCTAGAAACCGGCAGCATATCATCATTTTGCATCCCCTATGGTGTATTGTTTGGCAGGTACTGTAATAGGTATTCTTGTACTTGGGCTCTGGCAGCAAGCCAGTCAGTAGTTATGCCTACACGTTCACTAGCAAGTGCAGATACATGTGAATAATGTGTATAACCTTTGGCCTAAAAAGGGTTGGCATTTAGAAGGAAACAGTTTAAAATAAGAAAATCAGGGCAGATTTTCACAATATTGAAGATTATGTTGTACAAGAAAACACAAGTCTTACAAAACAGCCTACATCGTAAGATCCCACTTCCAAATTAAATGTTATATGCCCTTCTGGGTCATTTCATTCAATCTGATTTGTACGTTTTCCAAGACAGACAGTGTGTGTGCTTTTTCTTTGTCAGCACTGCTACAGGCTGTGGTATGCCAGCACCCTGCAGCTACCCATTGAATTGATTGTATAATAGCAGTGGGCCATTTCCTGCCACCCTTGGTATCATAGAAAAAGTCAAAGTCAAACACTCACTTTCCACTATTTGAGTCAGGAGCATGAAGCGAGCATCAAAAAACGATTGAAAAATTAAATCCCTACAGAGGTGGATTTATTTGACTCCACAGAAAAATCAAAGCAAACTCTTCTAACAACAAACATCACTTTCTCTCACAAACTGTTCCAGTTCCACTTACTGAATAAACATCTGTTTTGACTGACGCTAACCATGCATTTCCACTTGGTTTAGTGCCCTCTCAATCTGAATGACTTCCCAATTTTCTGAGAAGTGTGTCCACAGATGTGCACACAGGTGTGTGTACCTTGTTTCTGATGTAACAGTACAGGGTGGTCCACTCAGCCCAGTCCTACCCAGTTCTTTAGACACATTCCTAGAGCCTGGCTACAGCATAGCAACAGCCTATAGGGAGCTCTAGCTTCTTGGCTACAAATACCTGGCTCTGTGTGGCAATAAATCTAAGAAATATATTGTTAAAAAACGTTTCTTTTAATCAGTGAACTCTTCACACTTACATACAGTATAAAGGAAGTGACAACAGAACAATGAAACCCCAAATGCAGATGTCCCACTCTGGTCTCACCTTGTAAGTATTGAATGGGGGTCTCAATCTTTAAGAAGGCAGCCCCTCTGAATTTTGGTTGACTCACATGTTTTTAAAAGACTGTTTTGATTTCCTTATAGAAATATACCTTACAGGTTCATTTGCTCACATACTAAAAGAAATGTAGAGGATCTGCCAGTTTCTACATGAAAAAGCCAAGCAATGGCTGACTAGAAAAGATTTATTCAGTACTAAGGATTCTTGTAGTTGTGCAGTCAGAGTAAAAACACATATCCAAAGGCCACCCATCCTTCATGACTGGGTGTTACAATGGGTGCTACAGATGGAAAGATTATCACAGCGAAAAAGGGAAAAGAAACAAACAAGGAAAGAATGCTCAACTATATCTAAAGATCTAGATTTGCAGGAAAGACTCCACAGAAGATGGATCTCCAGCAAATGGCAGTCAGCCCTTAAATGGGATCTAGCAGGGATGGAGCCTGGCTCCTGGTCACACAAGTAAATTGCCTTCACCTCTGCACTAAGGACTACAGGCCATGACTCAACAGTTCCCATACACTGGGTCTACCTACAATGTAAATCGTAAACCTAACATTAAAGTAATAAGTGCAGTAATAAATCAAATGATTATCTTAAATCCATATGGAAATATCAATGATACTAAAAATGTTTGTAATCACTTTATTTTAGCTCAAATACAATTTTAGCAGCCATATACCAAAAGATGTATATTAAGTAATGCTACTTGATATATATTATTAACAAATCAATCACTACAGCTTACTTTAATTATAAAAAATATGCATAATTTGTCTGTCAAAAATATTTTCTCAAAGGTAATTTCATTTTAAGCAGTTAATTTTTTGATAATCACTCCAAACAGTCATAGTAATGCATTAAATTTATGTGCAAGTTATGTATCTCATTATCATAGAATTATGCAATCATAGAATGGCCTGGGTGGAAGGGACCTCAGGGATCATCAAGCTCCAACCCCACTGCCACGTGCAGGATTGCCAGCTGCTGGATCAAGTACAAGATGAGATTGCCCAGGGTCTTATGCATCTCCAGAGACAGGGCAACCACAGTCTCTCCGGGCAACCTGTTTTAGCACCTCACCACTCTCTCAGTAAAAAACTTCCCCCGACATGCAGTCTAAATCTCCCTTCCTTTAGTTGAGAATCATTCTCTCTTGTCCTATCACTATATAACCGTGTAAAAAGTTAATTTCCTTCATGTCTATAAACTCCGTTTAAATACTGGAAGGCTGCAATGAGGTCTCCCTGCAGCCTTCTCTTTTCCAGGCTGAACAAGACAGTTCCTTCAGCCTGTCTTACCAGGAGAGGTGCACCAGCCCTTGGATCATCTTTGTGGCCCTCCTCTGAACCATTTCCAAAAGCTCCACATCTTTCCTGTCTTGGGAGACTTGATATGGACACAGTACTCCAGATGGGGACTCAAGAGGGCAGAATGGAGGGGGACAACCAGCTCTCATGGAGGGGGACAACCACCTCTCTCACTTTGCTGGCCACCCCTCTGCTGATGGAACCCAGGATACCATTGGCCTTCCAGGCTGTAAACACACACTGCTGGCTCACGTTAAGTTTTTCATCAACCACAATTCCTAAGTCCTTCTTAGTGGATCTGCTCTCAAGGAGTTCTTCTCCCCGGTTTGTATACATATCTGGGATTACCTAAGCTAAGGCTTCATTTTCTTTGTGGAATCTTAAGAACAGAAATGTTCAAGCTTTCTACCTGTACCATAGCAGTAATTACACTAAGTCAGGGAGGATAATGTGTTATGAATTAGCACAGAGTTGTGATCTGAAGCTTAGTACCTAGGTTGCTCCAAAAGTAATGCCTCTTATTTATTTCCACAGAAACTACAACAGATACAAAGACCACAAAGGAACACTAGTTGACAGAGAAAATTCACCACTACAAAACAGTATTTTTTCAACATAGTCACTACCAGCGGCTATGCATTCTTGACAGCAATCAACAAGAGCCTGCATACCATGTGTCAACAGTTTACAAGCTGGTTCGGTCCGGTTCCGTGACTAGTGGGGTGGAGGAGTTTTGCAAAATCCGCGCCTCCTGAAAAAGGGAACAGGGGACCCCAAAATAATTAAAAACAGCAGCAATGATCTGAGGAGAACAAACTAATTTACTAAATATAGTACCGGATGCAAGATAACACATCATAATACAATATAGTAAGAATTGAAGCTAATAAATCAAATATAATGAAAGAGAGAATGTCAGAAAAGTGGATAGGCCTCACCAAAACGCTGAGGTGAGATGCGCAGTCCAGTTGAGCAGCAGGGAGACGGGAGGAGAGCCAACAAAGAAGAGCGGATGAAGAAGAGCGCATCAGGTGACGTTGCCAGGAGTTATATCTCCTCTCTGTGACCGCAAAGTCTCCTGGGGTTCTTCTTCTCTTCTGGTCAGGTACCCAGAACTTGAGCATTAACAGTTAAACTCCCAGTGCCCCACATGATGTTATGATGTGGAATACTGAAAACCAAAAATCACAAAACCATGACACTGTGCTTGTAAAAATCTGCACCAGCAGAGGTGATCCAGTGTTTCACAGCTGCTATGATGGTGTCACTGCTGAAATGCACAACATCACAGTGTTCACATCCACTGCTTGGTCTAGATAAACATTCAGCATGTATCAGTGAATGTCAACGGGAGCAATTTTTTTCTACGTGGAGGAATTCAATGACATACCTTTGCTTCATATGTACTTCCACATAAGATACCATTTTATCAGACCGCTCGTCTGCTGCCATGTATTGCACAGCAACAAAATGTACTGGAATACTGTCAGGAAGGTTCAACCTCCACCATCAGCATCTGTCTCGGACATCATGGGCCAACATAATAAAATAGGAGGCATTACTTTTGGAGCAGCCCTTGTAGAATAGGAGGCATTGCTTTCAGAGCAGCCCTCACAGAACATCACAAATGCAGTGTGAATCTTCCTGTCTTACGACATCCTGCTAACCTTTTCATTCTGATAAATAGACCTACCTGAAAACATAATAATTCTAGTAGACATAGTTGTCATTTTTTAATTTGTTTTATCTTCATGCAAGGGAAAAACTATGATAGTTAGAAACTTCTTTAGTAATATGAAGGACGGAAACTGAGAGAGATTTACCCTAAAATCCAGCATTCAAGTGCTGAGGACAGCTACCTTGAAAGTGATAGGTCAAAGCTCACCCACATGCTGAAGCTCAGAGTGACAGAGTTATATCTATGCCTGCTAACTTGCCCTGATCACAATGGTAGGTGTATCTCCATTTCTCAGGACTCAATTAGAAAATCTATTCCAAAACCAAACCAAAAAAAAATATATTATGAAATTTTTATTAAAAAGAGAGATATTTCTGTGAAAAGCTTTGGTTCAACCAACTCAACATTTTGTGATGAAAAATGTTTTGTCAAAATTATTCTCACCAGATCTTCCTGAAAGAGACAAGAAAACAACAAATTTTGACATTATTTAAAAGATACTTATTCTTTTACTTCCCATTTGGCATTGTAATCACCCTAGAAATATGTTTATGTTTCTACAACTCTGGAAACTTATCAAAGTTTCCAAGAATGACATTTTAGTTTATGGAAAATCTCATAAGATATGTTATCTAAGTTTAAAAGTAAGTTAAAAAGAAGCTAAGGTGTCTGGACTGCAATTAAAGTAAAGAAAATGTGTGCTGTAATAGGCTCAGTTCTTGCCATATCATGCCTGTAATAGCTTTGCAATTAGGTGGAAAATCTAATGATTCAAAAGCTCTCTTAAAATTATACCGTAACTAAAACTGACAAGACGGGAAAGAATACTGCGTAGGAAAACTACATCCAGCAGTACAGTTAATAGTAATGCAGAATATATCACTGTCTAAAAAACTTCCCTTAAATCCAATTTTAATCACTTCTGAAGTTTGAAGAACATCTGAATCAGTCAAAACTGCGCAATTTTGCTACACCAAAACTTCTCAGAACAGCCCTTTAAAGTATGCAAGATTTTCATTCAATCTGTTCTCAAGCCCAATACTTCTTATGCTTACAATGTTGTGTAAATCTGACATAAAGCAGAGAGGTTTTATATCAGGTCAAATCTTCTTTTTCTTTTTTTTTTTTTTTTTTCCTTTTTTTTTTCTTTTTTTTCCTTTTTTTTTCTTTTTTTTTTTTTTCGTTTAGGGGGCAAGGAAGAGAACAAAATTCTGTAGAATTTCAAACAGCACAGAAAATCAAAAGTTCATGTCATATCAGGTGCCAATGAACATCTTCAAAAAGGTCTGTGGATGTATAGGCATTTTACAATATACTTTAAGCGTCATGTTAGTTTCATGTTTGCCACGTTTTTATAATAAATAAAGACATTACTAATGTTGCTCCTGTCTGACAAAGAAGGGCTTATGCAGCTGATGAGATTTAAAAATCCACTGTGTTATGAGCATCAGCAAAGCCACTAATGATGAGGGTTGGCAGCTTGTCAAGGAATTATACTGATTGCCTTAATTCATGATGACACAGAAACGTGTTAGGGTTCCATTTTTATTGTTCTGCTAAACTCAGCATAAGAATAAAAATGAATTAAATATTCATTATTGTTCTTGCAAACAAATATATTATTTCCCTAATTTAAGACAAAGACAGTTGAATTATTTTTAACATTTTGCACATTACTTTTTCAGTGCAGGACCTACAACTGGATTAACAAACTGTGTGGGTCACCTGATTCCAAACAGAAAGCAAATCTATTCAATTGGAGACAATACTGCAGGATATCAGTATGATGGAGAGAGTGAAACTGTACAGATGAGCAGCAAAGAGATATCTGAAAGATACTCACAGTCTGAGGCAAAAGTTGACCAGCTTCTTGCTAGCTTGCTCACGAAGAGACAGAACTAAGTTGCCCTGAGCGTAGAATCCTATCTAGGGAACTGATGAACCAATCCTAATGAGTTGATCGTTTTGGGGAATAGTCATTTATTAAACCCTTATGAATAAAACATATCTGTGACAAGTTAACATGCACAGCTGATGCATTCTGCTTACACTACGTGTTCAACAGGTTTCAATATTGAGGAGTATCCATTTCTAAAAAGAATGATGTCTCGCTCCGATTTATAGGAGGGAGAGGAGGTTCTTTTAATATCTGTATACCCAGCGTGAGATTAAGAAACAACGGTTCAAATGTTGGTCCGACCAGTTTGTTACAGATCTTAATTAGGGAGATGGGGAAGGGGAGGACGGACGCTATTATGAGTTAGGGTAATGGGGAAGGGAAGGAGGGCAATAGAAAAGGTAAGAAAGAAGTAGCAAGGAGTCTTTATAGGAAGCAAGAGGGACATAGTCACCACCATGGATCCAGCGTGGTTCGTAGTTCAGCCTTTGATCTTCAGTAGCAGTGGGTCATCGGAGGTTGTTCTGTTGACAACGACGATGGCCACGACGATGGTGATGATGGCTCCTTTTCAATGCTTTCAAAGTGGTTGAGTCAGCTGTCTTTAGAGTGACAGCTCAAATCCAAAGTGGTTGAGTCAGCTCTCCTTGGAGTGGCAGCTTCTGGCTCTGGGATCTCAGCAGAAACTCCTTTGTTCCCATCTTCTGGGCCTTGCCAGCAGATAAGAGGGAGCAGAGAGGCGCCAACTTGTATCTTGCCTTCACAGGATACAATGGCATCATCCCCCAGTTTCCCATAGCAAGCTGGAGTCATTTAGTCACAGGCCAGATCTTCTGCCAGTAAACACTCCTGAGCACTATCTTCTGGAGGCTAACAACTAAAATTGTCCACACGGTGATGTTGATTGCCACACAGCAACACCCATCACTCATCTCTTAGACAAGTCAGTCTTATCACAAGAAATACCTCAGGAAGCAAGCTTTGAGACAAAAAACAAAGAAGGATTCTCACAAATGATAATGCTGTTTATTCACAGAACGACAGATTTAGGCTGGAAGGGATCTCGAGAACATCTAGTTCAGACTTCTTGCTCAGGCATGGTAAGCTACAGCAGGTTGCTCAGGATCATGTCCAATCAGGTTTTGAGTATCTCCACAGATGGAGAACTCTTCAACTTCTCTGGGCAAAATTCATGAAGGACACTCTCTTGCAGCTTTTTACATCCACCCATTCAGCTGCCATCCACAAAATCCAGCTGACTCTACTGGCATGTTCTGCTGCCACACAAGGTCCCCATCCCTCATCCACACCAAGACCTGCTCCAAAAATCCCAGATTCCATCAAAGTGAGGCTGAGGTGTAAGGTTTTTGCTACTCTCCATTAGGGCTGGGACCATTGGCATGGGTATGTGGCAAACCACAGTGCATACATGCCCTCACTTCCTGCAGAGAGGTTCCTGCACTAGGTATGGGCATTGCACAAAGAGCAGGCGTGGTTTACATGCAGGTAAAGTTTCTAAGCCAGGCATAAACTCAAAATAATAGTGATCAATTTGGATTGTAATGAATAATACCCATGAAGAAGAATTTGACATCTCATTTTATAAAACTTACAGTTATTGAAAGGTAAAAAAATGAATATGTAGAGAACACAAAAGAATATTACATGGAAGAAAAATATTTTTTGTAAGAAGAAATGGCATTTCCAGAAATCTCAATTTCCTAATTAATTATCTCTGTTAATAAAAGAGAGAAAAAAATTGTAGAATGTGGGTCTTAATAAAAGAAGACTTCGGATGAGTGAATAATAGTGTATCATTATATTTGTTTGATCTTCTCATAAAACTCATGTTGAGTTTAATACAACATTTTTGCTTGTTTGATGAAATTTGTCCTAGATGTAGCTACTCAGTAAAAACAGCTATGTGTTGGCTGGAAACTGATTCAATGTCAGAATGTTAATATCATGGGTTATCTCATTATATGCAACATGATAACAAATTTGCCATGAATATTACATAATTACACTAGGTATTATCAGCTCCACAGACTAAGCATGGAAGCTAAGACTAAGTAAATCAAAGTTTTCTGATATCAATCTTCTGCAATGGCCTGTCTTTTTCATAATTAAGCACATTACACATTCATTGTTAAAATTACAGAAACTATCTTGGGATCATGCAAGAACAGATTTGTCTCCTCTCAAGGTGACTACCCACATAAATAGCTACAGAATCAGCTTCACTTTTATACTTTCTCCTTCTGCCCTGTAATTCTTGATTTATTATATGTACAGTGACACTGTTTCAACAAGGGGATTTTAAGTGCCCCATTATGGAATCATTGATTGATGCAGATTTGCCTAAGGCAGAGAGGAGAACTGACTGAGCTGCCATACATCCTGAACAAATGCTGTAATAACTAGGATGCCTTGAGGACATGGTGTGGCATCTGCCCTATCGTCACCACTTTGTTCTCCTCTAAACATGACACATAGTTAGAACGAAGGATTATAGGTGACTGCCTTCATGAACAGCATCTGGGATAAAGACCCAAATGGATAGCAAAAATAGTTATAGTCCCAATGACAGAACAGAAGGTAACTTCGTCCTCGGTATTTTCTACTGGCTATTTACTAGTTATGTCTTAAGTTACATCCATATGCTGACTTGATGTTTAGATCCTGCGCAAAGGTATATAGCTTTCATCATGTTCTGTAAAAGGATAAATTTAACTTGAAGCCTTAGATGATAGTCAAATACTTTTTAAAGAAGCATGCCAGCATCCAACTTGTATTACTTTTTTTGTTTTTTAATATTATTATTTAACAATAATCAATTACTTTTTAAAGAATAATCACAGTTGCTAAAGACTTCTGGAGATTGTATATTCCAACCTACTTGCTCAAAGCAGTATCAACTAGAGCACACTACTCATGAAAGCTTCTAATTTCCACACAGGAAAGTAATGATTTGTTTGAGAGATTTCCTGATTACACAATGTTAGGTGCTTTCTGAAACATGCTGTAAAGATAAAAGAATCACTGTTTCATTCTACTCTGAGAAGCTAGTAGTTAAATAGGCAAACAGGGAACGCAAACAAATCATATTGTCTATAAGTCTTATCAATTCTGGATGAAAATTTTAGCTTTTAAATCTGAAGCTTTAGTTTGTCAAGATTCTTGCTTTCTGATGAAGCTTCTTATGTTCACTGAGAAATCACATTGCTGCATGGTGAATTTAATAATTCAAGTTCCGTCTAGGCAGAACATGACTCTACTCACTGCCAGTTGAGATGAGTTTTTAGCAACATATTAGTAGAATGTTTGTGCCCTGCCTCACTTTCAATCAGGACATTTCATCATATAGCTTTAAATACTTACAGAGAAATTATTAGATTTTCAGTTCCAGCGGAAACTAAGGAAAAGAAACATTGAAACAATTGTTAAATAGCTGCTCAGAAAAAAATACTAGCTTAGCTATCAACAGATGTCGGTTTCCAGAAAGTGATCCAGTACTTTACCTTCAGACAGTATCACCTCTTTCTTGTCCTACAGTAATCTTTGTAAAGAAGTGATGAGATTTCCAGCAAATGCCAGGCAGAAACGCTTACCATATATGCCCTTAACTCTCTGTTGTGCATTTGAATATCAAAGGAAACAATCACTCTTTGGAGCACACTCCCTGAAAGACAAATGCCAGGGTCATGCAACTGCCAAATCTGCAATTACACTTCTTTTTCTCAAATTGGTAGTTGCTGAATATACAGGATACCCGGTCATAAAAAGACCAAGGAGAAAGTGAGGGAAAAGAAAAAAAAAAAAAAAAAATTGTGATCCTACAGTCTTTAACATTTCTATGTTAAAGTGAGTAGTTAGATCGGGTGTAAGTTAACAAAGTCATACAAAGAAAACTTATAAAAGGAAATTAGAACAAAAACAGACAAAAACAGAGTACATTACCCCAAAAACCTTTTTATTCTTTCCTTGCTTAAATCCTATTGAAAAATAGTTTTCTACGATAATGGTTACATATCAAACACAAGTTTTTCTGTACTTTCAAAAAGACAATTTAATGTTCCTTTCACTTTACATTAAATGAAACTAGATCTAACCCACAACAGATTTTATAGTTCATATAATTTATATAATTTTCAACACAGAAATTTGCTCAGTTAGTTATGATCTCATATCCTTCCTATTCTTTAGCTATATACTGAAACAAAAAGGATCTACAATAATTTTTGTTTATTTTAGTTTTATTCTGTCACATCCTGATCTTTTTCTTAATATTTAAAAATAACTTCCTAAATTGCCCCTGTATACGAGTTAGTTATTTCTGTTATTACTGTCAGATCCAGTCTCTAGCAGCACTGTAGCTCAGGTAATGACTCACTTCTGAATGCTTTGATAATTTGCTAAATTCCAGAATATTTCAATAATAGCATTCCAGATACCTTTTTTTTTTTTTTTTTTTTTTCTGAACCAGTGAAGGTTGCTAAGTTACAGAAACGTATTTATCTACCACATCAGTTGTAGGCACTTCAGTGCAAAGAAACAATCTTACACACCCACATCATAAAAATAAACATTTTATTAGCAAGTGGTATAAAGAGATGCATTTTATTATAACCGCACCTTAGTTCTGACATTTGAGCCATGTTTGGTTTTGCATATTAACTATTACTACATTTCTTTAGCTCAATATTTTAAGGATCTAAATGAGAATGAAATATTTTTACAAAACAAACAAACAAAAGAAAAAAACAACCATTAAATTTCTTGGTTATTTACAGTGAGAATTTCTTGAAAAACATGCATAGACTTTGATAGAATATCATATTGCCATTCTTTTTCTTAAAAGTGTAGACTTGCATTTGTCACATACTGAAATTAAAATGCATGGTTCACCTTCAGACTTTTCCTGAAATTTAGTGTAAATTCTATGAATACTATTTGGTCAGAACGATAATATGGATGTTTTGACAACAGATCAGTTATACTGACAGGTATAAAAATGTTTTGTATCGACAGTGTATTTTTACTGTCACTTTTTTTATTTTTAATGTTTTTTCTGTTTGTCTTTGCAAATAACTGGATAATTGGTTTACAGTGATGGTGTAAAACTTAAAATATTTTGTTTCACAAGGTGAAGATTTTCTATGACAATGAAAGTTTTCATGTTGAATCAGAAACACAGTTTAAAACTATAACATAGTTTTATACTGACATATAGTATAACTATATATGACTATATAGTTTTATAATGACATTAGCAGTCAATTAGATTAAAAAAAATAATGGTCTTTTAACTGCTTTGTTGTAAATGTAAATGCTTAAATAAAATTGAAGTACTTACTTTTTCAGTATTAACCTCCACTGCCTTTTCCCTGAAAATTCTAGTGAGATAATAAACTGATGTTACATAGATCTTTTGTATTTAAATCATGTCTGTAATATTGTAAAAAACCATTTCTCTCAACATTAGCATATTTAAGCAGAAATTCTTTTTTTTTTTTTTTTTTTTTTAAATCAACACTTAGAATCAACTAGAACACTTTACCTAAAGCTAAAACTCAATTATTGGCTCATATATTATTGGTTAGTAATTCTTTACTATGTGCATGTAATCACTGTCACAGAATTTAACCACTATCTACTTAAAATTTCTCTTATCAAAGTAAATGAAAAAACTCAGAAAGAACAGAAGGTCTCTGCGTAAGACCTGAAGAATGTTTCTTTCCCTCTACCCTCTACATGCTCTGTGCTAACAGAATGTTAGGATTTATCCTCTGAGACTGCACCTGTAATAGAGGTCAACATCACTGCACATGCTTTACAGGTCTGACATTCTAGCAGAAAGCAGTGGTGCGTATACACATCACGCACAAACTGTCTGACACATAAATATAGCATACAACAGACTTCAAACTATGCCTGTTTCAAGTCAATAGAAACATTTTGCTTGTAATTTTAGTCAGAGCAATGGCACACCCTATCTTAATAAATAGCATAACTATTATTTTAATTTCCTTGTAGATATTAACTTTGCCAACAGCAATGGCAGAACAAGAGATCTGTGACCCTGATTGTAGGGGAATAAATCTGAATTCTGACAAGCTTTGATATACAGCCTTTATTGTGGGTTTCTGTTTTCTTATTCAAGGTATATTTGTTTTCAGACATCTGTCTACCACTTTAATCATTGTTTCTACATCTCTGCACACTCATAGGTCTGAATACTGGGAATTTGTTGGAGGAAAAAGTAAGTATTAGAGGCATCAGGCATAACACAATATCCTTGAAAATGACCATGGGTAAAGATATGTCAAGAAGGATACAAACACATTACTTTAAGGTCACGTCCTGCCACTGTTTCACCACATTTCAGTCTATGAGTAGTGTCACTCTAATGTGACTTATTTCTCAATACAACACATAGCAGAACAGCCAGACCATTGCTTGGGCTCAAAACATATACCTTCCTAACAACAGTGACATAGTTATTTTTAAGGAATTTTAAGGCTTGCTTTTGACAAACAAATCAGAAAGTAATATGCCTCACATAAAACTGTTCTGTGGATAGCTCTGTAGGCCCCATCTCAGTAATCCTTGTTCTCAGTGTGCAGTACCTTGCTTTCTGAGTAGCCAAGTAGTTCTCAGCCAGCAGAGTTAGCCTGGTCTCAAGTGAGCAATGTCAATTTTCAGAACTAGCAAAGCAATACTTTCACTTCTGCAAGGCTTCAGGCTTTATTTAGTTGAACAGTAATCATGATTCCCATTCCTCAGAGTTAAAACTGGATGTATTTTCAAGGGAAATCCCCTCGTATAACCACAGACTAATGGGTAAACTATAAGATTTGCTTTATAAAATTCTATGGACTATACTGAAAGGTATAGCAGCCTATATAAAGCTGCAGCTATTCCTCATGGCTTTAAAGTTTATTAATTTATATGTCACACTATATATGTCTTATCAAGCTACTTGTGCTTTTTCTTCTTCTTGTAATAATTAAAATATATAATTCAACAGTATGTTCAATATATGCAGGTGTAAAGGAAATCAATTTTCTTTTCATATATCCAGAAAATGGCTTAATTTACATGTTAGTCCTGGAATTGCAATGAACAGTAGCACGTCATGCTGGGGTATTTTTGTTGCTTAATACTTATTTACATTTGTTTTGAGAATAGGGAATTTGAAAGTCCAATTCTTTTTAAAAACTCATTATGCAGTAGTACTTTATAACATCAAATTGAACTAATACTTCAGGATACCAAGGGAGGCATGGAATTTATATTGACTTACAAAGGAAATCTGGTGTCTAAGTGAGGGATAGTAGGTGTTACATAAATTTAATCTCTAAGTGTAAAATAATAAAAAAGCTTTTTTAAATGATATGGGGGTGGAGAATAAAGCTTGTCAAGTTACATTCTGATTTTTAACTGTAAATAAATAAATTCCAACTGTAAGTATGGGAAAGTCACATCCTGGGAGAGGATGTTGTACATATGTATACCAAAGTGATAGTTAGCTACATCTCTGTGAACTGTACTTGAACACACATGTAGGCATGTGTTGAACACGTAAGCCCACTGCCCTAACAGTTAAGGTTGCAGATGACTCTGGTAGAAAATCAGATCGGAAAATCAGAGACAACGTTGACAACACTTTAATGATGCAAAACTGAACTTAGTTCCAAGTACCTAACCAAGTTCAACTGTACTAAATAAATACAAGAGGATGTGGTTGGGATATTTTGTGACCAAGCTTCTCTTCTTGTTTGCCATCCCTGCCTGTACCCAGAGCATGACCACTTTGCACTTTAAATTAATTTGAAGACATTGCCATGGAGACTTCAAATTGAAAGGCTCAAGTATTTAGGCCCTTTTAACACATTGAGCTTTTTTTTTAATACCCTGAAGACTACTGAGCAAGGGTGAAATGGAGCAACTAAGCAGAGTTCCACACCAATGCATCCCTGACCCTTTAGTGACAGAAACCATATGCCCAGTAAGGACCACAGATGAATACTACACTCTGTAGGAAACTACAAGAAAGACATAAGGGCCCTGGAGCTTGTCCAGAGGTGGGCAATGAAGCTGTGAGGAATCTGGAACACAAGTTTTATGGAGAGCAGCTGAGGGAGCTGGGATTATTCAGCCTGGAGAAGGCCCAGGGGAGACCTCACTGCTCTCTACAACTGCTTGAAAGGAGGTTGTGGTGAGGTGGGGCAGAACTCTTCTCCCAGGTAAAGAGTGACAGGGAGAAGTAATGGCCTTCAGTAGCGCTAGGGGAGGTTCAGGTTAGATATTAGGAAAAAAATATTCTCAGAAAGTATGGTGAGGCACTGCAACAGACAGCCTGGGGAGGTGATGGAGTCACCGTCCATGGAGATTTTCAAGAAAAAGGCAGAGGATACACTGAGGGAAATGCTCTACAGTGGTTGCAGGCATGGGCTGACAGTTGGCCTAAATGATCTTACTGGTCTCTCCCACATTAACGATTCCACAAATGTTTCTGTGACAACAGATGTCGAGCCGCGCAGGTGATGGGGCGGGCAGAGGCCTCAGGCCCCCTCCTTTCCTTTGGAAACGCCGTCTCGGGAGCTCCGAGGGCTGCCTCCTTCCCTCCCATCGCCTCTCCGAGCCCTGAGCTCGCCGCTCGCCGCTCGCGTTCCCTCGCCTCCGTCGCCACCGCCAAGGGCCCTCGCACCGCTCCCGCGGCGGAGGAGGCGGCGAGTGGGATCACGGCTGCAGCGGATGCGCGCAGGTGGCGCGGCGCCGGGAGAAGGGCCGCTCCGTGCGCTCTTCACCTGTGGGCGTGACCACCGTCCCCCCTCCTCCTCCTCCTCCTCCTTTTTTACTTGAAGGGCCGGCGTCACTCTTGCTGCAGAGATTACGAGCGGAGCTGTGGCTGCGGAGCGGAGAACGTCTCGTTGTCGCTACTGCCCCGCGCGAAGTGTCCCGCTCGCCGCGAATCCGCGGGACCGGCGGGGAAGGGGAGCAGGCTGGGCTCGCCGCGGGGCGTCGCTTTGCCTGGCGGACCGGACCGTTCTTCCCCTCTGTCTCCATCCCTGGCCGCTGGCGGGAACCGCTGGCCTCCCCGTCTTATCCGCGGGATCGCTGTCTCCCTTCCGCGGCGCTGTCCGATGAAGCGTTGATCGGGCGGCAGGTAGCGGCGGGCTCCCCGGTGCCCCGGCCCCGCGGCGGCCATGCGGCGTTGCGCTGTCAGGCGGCGGGCGCCCTAGTGCGGCGCTTGGGCGGGCGGGGGGCGGAAGAGGCCGCCCCGCCGCTGGCACCGCCTCGGCCCCGGTCCGTGTCTGAGGAGATCCCCTCTCCTGGGGGAGGGGGAGGAAAGCGAGGAGAGAGCGGGACAACTTCTGCCCGTTGAAAAAGGAAGGAGAGGGGGAGAAAAAAAAAACAAAACAACGCAAGCTCGTTTGTGGGACATCTTCAAAGCTCAGCATCGTGTCAGGCACCCGAGTTCCCATAGGACACACCAACGCTGTGAACCTCAGCACAGCGGCAGGAGGAAAACTGGTTGCAGCTGCCGCAGCGAAGTCCCGCACGCCTTAGAGACTCCTGGGCTTTCCGGCTGGAGGATGTGTCCTGCCGCAGGAGTGTGCTGCTGCTGAGGAGCGTGCGGCTGTGGAACATGCTTGCCTTTGGGATTATGTGTGGAGAAAGGCCGTCGGTCCTGGGGAGAGCAAGCTGGTGAACCTGTCTGACTTTGTCCCCTTCTGGGGAAGTGGCTTCAATGGCTCCATCTCCCAGGAGAAGCAGTAGGAAAGATGCCAATGCCTTGCCAAGCATGTCCTCAACTTTCTGGGCTATCATGATCCTGGCTAGTCTCCTGATCGCTTACTGCAGTAAGTACATGTTTGTCTGGTGCTTTTCCTGAATGTGAATCCTCAGGTAACACTTCAGGTGAAGGCTGAGGTTTGAGTCTGGCAGGTGCGGGTACTGTGCTGTAGTTAGCCTCACACTTCGATTCCTCTCCTGGTAAACGAGCTAGAGCGACACTTTTAGTACTCCTGTTTCTTGGAAGCACAAAGTGTCCTTAGGTTGAAGATACGGCATATCTACTCTAAGCATGAACATTTATTGGATCTTAGGAGCTAACTTTCCAATTGCAGTAACAGTGATCCAGTGTTCACTATTACTAGATGCTACCCACTGCTCCCTCTGCGTACATGCTGTACTACTTCAGTCCACATTTCATCAATGGGAGCAATTTTGGTTATGTTAATTCCTATAGGAAGCATATACTTAGTCAAGCGACAGGTTCCTTAACATCTCTTGGATCATGTGTGGTTCTCTGACTGTGAAATTGCACTGGAACAAGCCAGGAAACTCCCAGAGAACATCCTCAGCAGTTTAGTGAGCCCTTGTTATTGGTTTTAGGTTCATCAGTGGAGTCTGCATATACTTTTTCAGGCTTGGTAGATAGTCCATTAATCACACTTATTTGGAATTAAATCTCTAATAATCTAGTGGCTGGAATATCAGTACTTTTAAAGGTCTGAATTTTTTTTCTTGTTCCAGTTCTATGATCTCAGGAAGTGTAATTTACAAGCAGTTATGCAATATAAATATTTACTGCCCATTCTTTTGGGGAATGCACGCTTCACCATCATACCAGGTTAGGAATTTTCCAACTGGAGGAGTAGAAGCAGGCAAAATTCCTATGCAGTAATTAAAAACAAAACAGTAACTTATCAAGAGGGGCCTGCACAACTTTGCCAGAATGCATCCACTCTGTATTTTCCCAAGATGAGCATGACCTGTAATATACCCATATTGTGTATTCTTTTCCTTAGCTGTAATACGAAGACTTTGCTCTGGGCTTGTCGTGTTGGGCTATAATAGGTGGAGGTTATGATGAATAGGAAATGGATTCTGGTTTTCAGGAGCGTGTCTGCTGCATTTCTTCAATCTGCTCCATTTCTTTCAAAATGTAGCACATTCTCCTGTTCTTATGTTTTTTTCTTCTTTCTCTGAAAAAAGATTTGAGTTGGCAAAGAAAACCTTTAATTCATTTCTCTACACATTACAGGGACGCTGTGCTGACAACAGCGAGAAGAAGCTTATTCCAAAAAAGAATAGCATATTTTGTAATGATTTATAATTTAACACACTTTGCTTTGCACTTCTCATTAAAAATCATATCAAACAGGCCACTCTTCTAAATAATTTCATTTTGTACATAGATCTGTATTCTCATATTCAGTGTACTAACATGTAGGGTATACTCGGCAACACTTAAGATTTACAAGAATTTATATACATACAAGAGAGAAGTGCATCAGTAAGAGCATGTTTGAGAATAGTTCAAATGTAAAGGGAATTATTAAGGAATTTAGTAAGTTTGTTTTAGAAATCTCTGGAGGATCCTAGGCTTTTTATGAAATGACATAAATTTTTCTGTGAGTTTATTGTCTATGAGCATAACCTCAGAAAGCATTAATTGTGAAGTCCTTAAAGATATTTTTGCTCAACAGTGAGAGGTTTGACATTGTTCTCTATTTAAGGAGTAAAGCCTTTCACTTGAGTTGTTACATCTTCTTTATCATTATTGGCATTATTTACTGATACATGTAAATGTTAGCTAATAGGAAGACAATTTCTGATGTGTTTAAATGACCAGTTCCGAATTACTTCTCTCACTCAGTGTCAGTAGTTTTTCTCAAACATGTAGTGCACTCTTCATGCCATATAATGCTGAAGAACACCATGCAGCCTAAAATATGCAGTGTCAAAACACTCCACCATTTATGCAATGTTTCACTCATTTGACAACCACAATTCCAAATGTTAATGAAGCACCGTGTACATTTCATCTAGCTGTAGTATTTGCAAAATTGCAAAAATGTTTTTTCCATGTGTAAAGGCTGAAGATATCTAAAAATCAAGGAAAAAAATGCAGCTATTTCAAGGTAAAGTACTGCAAAATTTATGATTTTCAAGATAACCTAGAATTTATTCATTTTTGTTTTCCTTCTGCTGACTTAATTTTTTTTTTTCTTTGAGGAAAAGCATAATTGTGGTGGGGAGGATAATGACTAGTTTGCTTTTTAAGAGAAAGAGTCTTGCATTTTTTTAAAATGTAAATGGAAAAGAACTTGACCATGTAAAGAGTTCTGTATTTCTCTACAAACCTCATATTCAGCTAAATTGCAGTATGGTTACTTGTATCTCTTATATGAAGCAGGATTCTGTGGGGGGGAAAAAAAAGAAAAATACATGTGAATATATTGTTCATGTTTCTACAGGATCCTCGTATTTGTTTTTCTCCCACTGTATCATTTGCATCAAATTCTGCAGCTCAAAAATAAAAAAAATCAGAACTTTTGTTTATAGTGCTGTGGAAAAGGAAAAATGTAAAACTTCTGAGCTACCATGCTTATTTTAATTTTTAATATACTTCTCTGGTGAAGCTTATTCCTGAATTAGTCATATGAATATTTCTTTTTTTTCTCCTGATTACTTTATGTGTCTCTGTTTCTGGGGATGTATTTATTGTTCCATGGTTGTTCCTGTTTACTGAAAGCAACTAGTAAATACTATACTTTGAGTTCCAGCTGACAGCTGAACAGATACTATGAAGCCTGTTCTGAATGTATGTGTACAAGCCATTAGATTTAATTTATACTTCAGTTTCCAAAGTACAGTTATGTTCTTTGTCTTTGTAAAATGATGAACAGATAACTTTTTATTTCTTAAATGTTTAGATTATACATAGGGATAGTGGCTCCATCCTATGGTGGAAGAGAAACCTGCATCAGATCAATTAGGTTAGTTGCTATAGTGATAAATATAATGTAATATTCTCTCCCTAGACAGTCAGTACATTCTCCAATGAAGAAGGCTGTGGAGTAGATTAAAGTAGTAAATTAGGCTGTTAATAAAGAAAGTTCACTTGAGTGTCTACCAAGGAGTTTGTTCACTCATCAGAAGCATCATTAAATGTAGAAACAGTCTAGAAATGCTATCCTGGTAGAAGAGGAAACTGTAATTCAGAGTTTCAGGAAGTGTTGCATGTTTTGGATCTCACATGTGTGCCCTATATAATTAATGAGCAGTAGGAAACCACACAGTAGTACCTACAATGAATTCCTTAAGTTACCGTTTTAATGTTGTGAAGATGCACTGAATTTTTTTTATTTTCCTCCTTTTGTAACTGGACTTTGCTTTTTTTTTTTTTTTGACATGTGAAGGTCAGTAAACCAAGTGAATTTTCTGTGTAACTCTAAACTAACTACATGAAGAATCCAAGTGATGTGTTTTAGAGTCAGCATGTTTTCTTTTTCCTAGTGCATTTTTTTTTTCCATTTGGCTTGGCTGTAAATAAGGAGGTGCTTTTTATATGTAAATAATGACTTTTAAACAACAAATGATTCAGCATTAGTGAAGTTGTGGCTATTGGGAGCTTTTGATTTTCCATATTTTATACTGTTTTGTAAGTATAAGGAATAGAACATTACACCCCTGTGATATTTTGCTGTTCTATTAATACTTCTAACAACAAGCAAGCAGTTTATTACATATTTATCTATTTTGAAAGGCTATATCAAACACAAGTACTTGGAAAGTTCACTTTCATGTTTTAAACACTGTGCTTGGAAGAGAGCAATATGAAGCTCAGGTGATGAACTTCTGATTTATTTATTTTCATTTTATTATCAAAATTCAAAATATTTCCTCTAACTCAATAATTCTGCTTTGTAAGTGCAAGTTATTTCATGAAAGGTAGACCCTTAGCACAAATAAAAATGCATTTGAAAGGCTTGGCTTGGCTTTGTACTGTGAAAAATGCAGATAATTCTTATAAAAAAAAATATTACACTGAACTCACCTTAATCTGAAATTCTGATGTTACATAGTGTTGGACACTGCTCGCTTGAGAAATACCTTTAAACTGTTCTGTTCTGTACTTACGTATTCTAGAAAGCAAAGGTTACTATACTCTTCAGGTCTTATAGTTTCCTTACACTGTTTGAGACTGCTGCAGAGATGAACACTAGCAGTGACTGTCAGCTGGGCACTTCTCAAACAGGCACTACCACATCATCATCTGTAGGCTACTGAACAGTTGTTGAATGATAAGTCTCACTACTTGTTACATTTTACATAAACCAGTCTCCACTGAATGAAGGACTGCAGCTCCCGTTGCTGATTTTATGTCATACATACCACTTTCTCTGTTTCTTACAAATGGAAAAAAATAATAAATCTTTACAACTGGTCTGTAGTTTTATTAGGTTTTCTGCAAGAATTACTGTGCTTGTATTTCTCCAAAACTCTGCGCAGAATTAATGTGACATATAAAGCAACAGTTATAATTCAGACTTCTTTTAGTTTACTTCTACATCCCATAATCTTTTATTGCATTACATAAAGCCAAGATATTAAAGTTGTTTTGTTGTGTAATATCCCTGCTATACCTTTTTAAGAAGATTATTTAAGAAATAAATAAAATTAAAATCAGCACTTTAAATTTAGTGGCCTCTACAACACTCTGCTGTTCGTCAGTGTGAGTACTGAATTGACAAGGGGATTATCTGGCCAGTTCTCTTGTAATTTGTCCAGATGATCTTTATGTAGAACTCAGGGTGTCAACATAGGAAATGGTTTCTTATTGCCTTTAATGTTGAATTCAACCTTTAAGGATGAGTATTCACTGTTTACAGTTCTCAAATGCATCCTCAAATTATGAAAGCTACTGCTTCTATGCAAGTATAGCTCAAGTGATAGATACAGTGAAAAGCAGAGAAGGATGGAGACGCTAGAAAGAATGGATATTTTCAATTAAATATGTGGCTTAGGATTCTCCATGTCCTTCAGCAGGGCTGCAGGAGAGAGACCAAGATCTTGTAGCATATACTGTGAAAACAGTATTGGGAGTGTGCAGTAGAGCCCCTTTGCTCTGGCCTCTACTGCCGTACCACCAACATCCGCCTCTGATGTTGAGAGCCAGCATTATAAACTAAGAGACATTACTTTCAGAGCAGCCCTTGGAATTTATTTTAGATTTTCTGCTTGTTCAGTGTATGTTCTAGCCATAAAACCATTATTTGAACCAACTAGACTTGCATCTGATGTGCTAAATACATTCTCATTATAGGTGCCTTGAATGTTGTCATTAACACAAAAATGCTTTTGGATACTGAACTGTGGACAGTAGTGTGAATAGCAAGGACAAATCTCCATAGTGCTGGTTAACCGTAATCTTTCTGATTTTATTATTTGTTGCAAAACTCAGAAAAGAGTGTTTTCATGTTTAGGCTCATATTTGACCAGATGTGCCGTTCTGCTGTTGAACTGGGAACTTAGTTATTTTGGGGCTGTTTAAAGGGAAGTTATAGTTATTTGCACACACAAATGGCAAATACATATTGTGGAACTTTTGGGAAGTCATCTCTTCAGAGATGTACTTTTATGTTAATTTTTTGGGAAGCCAGTGATATGCTTTCATGTTAGCCCTGCAAATTGTCACAACAGAAGATTTTACTATTTGGAAATGTATGAGCTATATGAAATACATTTATTTTTCACTATTTATGCTGTAGACATTTATTTCAAAGACTTTGTGCATATTTTTAAAAGTGTAGACGGGCTAAAGCACAGGAATTGCAAATATAACTGTGTATAATTTTGCATTCATATGATCTACTAATTTCCTGAAGTCTTTATGACACGTCCTGTTTCAGGCTTTGGATAGACTTTTTTTTTTGTCACCTTTCTTCAAACACTTCTTTGCCCTCAGGCAACAACCAAGTATCTTGTCTAATTCTGGGGTGAGGAATGTAATAGGGTATTTTCTGACTGAGAGTGAGCTTGTTACTTGTTAGCCTGTAGCCCAGGACATCAGTAAAAAAATTTTTCCTAATATCTTGCCTGAATCTTCCCTGATAAAACTGTAGGCCATTCACTCCTTGCTCTCCAACAGTGGCAACTCCTGCTCTTCCAAGAAGAGAATGTGGTAACGGTGGAATTTTACAATGCTTTCAGAATAACATATCTGGCAAAATAAAGCTTCCTTCTGTCTTTGTGACTGGAACAGGCAATTTGAGACATAACCCCCTTGTTAACTTTAGTGTTTTGATGGTTCAGAATAGGGACTATCATTGTCTTTAGGCTGTTCACTTTGTATGGAGTTTAATTTCTGAGTGTTGTTAACAGATATGTTCTATTATTTTGTGTAGCAAAGACTGAGCAAAAGCCCAGAGCAGAATGCCGAAGTGACTGGTGACAATTCAAGTTGCAAGTTCTAATGGTTAAACTCATCCCTGATTTTCTTCCATTACAAAGTAGAATCATAGTGACCAGTTGTAGTCAAGCACAGGGGTAGAACCTCCTGGTTCTATCAGCTAACAAAGGAGAGAAAGGTCCTTAATTCTTACAGAAAAAAGAAATTACTAGATACGGGGAAAACAAAAACAAAAAAATTCCAAATTCTACCTATCAAAAAGTAAAAGGAATTTGTGTTCTTTTTAATCAGTGTAATTTATGATGGCTTTTACCTTTAGTCTTAGGCCTTTTTTTGATCCTGATTGTCCAAAGACTGCGATATTGACAAATGGATTCTAAGAGATGATACTCTGACAAAATGACATACTGTTAATGCCAAATGCCTGTACTGCTTTTAATACTCTCAGATGTCTGTACCCCTCTTTGTGGAATATTTAATTTTTACATTGAACTATACCACTGCAGCTTGGTGGAACAGCTTAGCCAAATGGTAGAAATGAGCCTAAACTATGCTTCTGCACTTTTCTTTAAATGGTTCATTTGCTGACAGAAATATAGAAATGCTGTGGGACCAGCAATGTCTGACACTTATCTTTCTTCAGACTAACCAAAATATGAGTGTATCTGATATTGTGAAAAGTTGTGTGTCACTAATGGCATTCTCTGGCGTTACTGAAAGAGCACACCATTTTCTCTTCTGGATATAGTTTTGAACGATTAAAAATATAAAATTGTTTTCTGAATAGAGCTAATACAGTAATCTGAGTTAATCTTGAAAATGATTTTAGTGAAAAAATATCAGAGAGCTGTTCCAGGACTCTTTTAGTACACTCTATCAGCAGTACATTATTGAACATTCACCTTGAGACTCATCTCAAGATGAGTAAGTGTATGTTACTGTTGGTGCTACAGCTGGAAATGTTATCGTGGAGAAAATGGGGAAAGAAACAAACAGGGTAGGAATGCTCACCTGTATCCAAAGATCTAGGTTCTCACAAAACACTCCACAGAGAGAAAGGATCTCCAGAAAGAGATCCTTCCCCAGTGGCAGTCAGCCCTTAAATGGGGTCTAGGAGGGGTGCAGTCAGACTCCACCCCTTCTGTCACACAGCTGAATTGCCTTCAGCTGTGCCCTCAGGGCTGACTCAGTCCTTGCCTCAGGTGATCAATCAGTGGTTTAGGCTGTGACTCAACAGTTCCCATACGCTGTATAAGCATTTATGAATGTGTATGCACTATAAAAAACAAACAGAAAAACCCCTTCAATTTTTAAAATAAAAGCAGGAGGCTTTAGCAACTGGTCTTGTTGAATGTAACCTAAAGGTGGTAGTTTCCCTGAAATCATTTTCCATAAAACATTAGACCTAGCAGATATTTATATATCTTAATACTCAGGTTGGCAATCCTTTTAAGATACCAAAAATAATTTTGGTGGATGTTTTCTGTTGTGAGTTAGCAACAAGACCTCTCCATCTCTGTCACGGAATTAACTAGATCAGTTTATGCCCGTGACAGGGGGGCAGTAGGCCCCTGCCCTCCCCACCCCCCGCCTGGCCCAACGGAGGGAGGAAGGGGGAAAAAGAAGAGAAACAGCGGCAACAATCTATGGAGGTAAACTTATTTTACTAACTATGATATCGGAATGCAAAATAATACAATATAATACAACCTAATTAAAATTGAGACTAATAAATCAAATAAGATATGAGAGAGAGTTCCCGAGACCGAGTCAAACCTGAAAAAAGCGTGGAACGGCCAGGAAAGCACCCTCCAGCACCCACTGCCAGGCAGTAAGAGACCGCCCCCCGGAAGGGTCAGGTCCCATGACTTCCGTAATGTATAGGGATAGGTGCGTAGAAATGAGAGCATTAACACCTTAATTCCAGTACATGATGTTTTGATGTGGAATATTAAAAATCACAAAAACAAACCCATGACATCTCCCACAGCTTTCCTGTTAGGTTATCAGCTCCAACTAGAAAAAGAACAAATATTTATGTTCTGTTTGGATTAAAAGATATGACAAGCACATTTTTAGCTTTTTGAAAAAGATTGAGCTTTCCTTAATGAAGATTTTTGCAGTACAGTCACTTGCATTTATCATAATCTCCTTTTAAAGTCAATGGAAATTGAGATAATTTACTGTGCAAGACGTGCAACCTGCTTTAGATACTTTTCTGTAACACAGTCTGCCTCAAACTGCATTATGTTTAGTTTTGTGGACCAAAATGCAGCTTAGACAACATGCACTAACTTAAACATACGTGTTATCAGAGGAATCCTATTGTTTTTGACAGCATCTTTAGACTATTGCTCATGTTATTTTCAAGGTCCGTGCTTAGTGTTTAAGTGCTTAATTTTAAGTAATCAGCTCAATATTTCTGCAGGGAAAAAGAAGTGTGGAGAAATAGGTTTGTGGTAAAGATTCATTAAGAGTGTAGGTCAAGATATTGTGTTATTGAAGCAAAAAATATGTGTAAATTGAGATGTAGTTGGCATACACTACTGGGATCTTCTGAAGACATCTTTGCAAACAGCTTGTATCCTGAACATTTTTTTGCAATGTGTTTTGTCTTACTGTAAATGCTCCTGTTTCATTGCCAGTATTTTCACATTCTAGACACTCTAAAAATGCTGTCTTTTCCACCAAAGCTGGAAACTAGGTGAGTTTTAGATCAGGGTATCAGAGTTGATTAACTTCACTGTTGTGCTTTCCTCATTTTTAGGTGTGCTCTGTAGAAAACATTTTTAAACATTTCTGCACTATGCAGAGTTTTAGTGTGATTAACTCATTTAAATAACCTGCTAGTGGATTAGCTAAGGAAAGAGTTTAGAGATTAATAATTTGTATATAAATACAGGATGCTGCAGGGAAGAAGAACAACTCTTGGTTAGTCCTGAAGTAGTCAGGCAGTTGAACTAGCTGATCTTTGAGGGACCTGTCCAAAAGAGCTTATTTATTCTACTCTATGTTCTATTATATATTCTATTCACCTTGAACATCAGAGCAGATATGAGTTACACACGACCTTGAAGTTCTACCCCTTCAACTCCTGCTCCGTCTTTCTCCCCTACTGGGAAAATAAGAATCTATTTTTGAAAAAAAATGTACATTATGTTTGTTAGAGTATTGCTTGTGCTAAAATAGTTTCCCTGATTCTATGTTCTTCAATGCCAGTGTCACTTCTACAGTCCTTTTTGTCTTAAGGGCCTTTTTTTTTTCCCCCTGTACTTCATTCTTTTATCCATATATGACCATTCAAGGAATACATTCCTACTTTTTGCATGTTTCCATGGTATGTATTTTCACTTTGGGTTGTTCATGGATGCTTTTTGTTTTAACAGCTGAGCAAAATTAGGTTTGCTTTCAGTATAGCTAGAGAACCCTACCTTAATCCTATCTACAAATGTCATTATTTTTAATATAAACTTACTGAGAATGCCTTACTGAAGAGACTTTTTAACATTTGAAGATGTTATATGGCATCTTTGCTATGTTTTGTAGAGTTTCTTAAAGTGCTGCTGCAAACTCTCAGGATGATAACAAGTTGCGTGAACTGCCACTTGTAATTACAATAAATGGACTTAAGGTATTTCTGATACAATTCCAAGGAATTAGTTTGAAAACAATTTATAATACTTAGTTGGTGGCATTTCAAAAGCAATTTCTGTGAAACAGCTTAATCCTTATCTGCTTCCATTTTGACATTTGACAGGAATATAGGTAAGGCAGTATATTCTTTGGCACAAATATTAACTGACTTTATGAGACTGATATCTTATTGAGCATATGTTACACTAAGAATCATTGCTTAATGTTTTCTCAGATAATTTATCTCTATATAGAGGAAAGGGATGTGCTTCAGAATTCTCAATTTTGCAGTGTGAAAATTCTTTCCCTCTTGAGGTCTTAGTATAAGATGCAAAACAAAGTGAAGCAACTACTTTCCTCATTATTTGTGTTAAGCCCTTGAAATTTCTATAGTGTTTTTTATCTCTATCACAGACCAGATCTGTAAAATCAAACAAATATTTCATATATTACTTTAATAGAGTTCATTCTTTGTACATTTCACAGTCTTTCTTTTTGCTGCCCATTTCCTTCCTGAGTGCTTCTTTTAAAATTTAGTGCTCCATGTTGGTGCAGAGTCTCAGTAATAAGTTTTCTACATTTTTCAGTTTTCTTTATTTTTCTTAACTAAGGTCAGGTGAATTGGCCCTACTATTCGTCTTGCTGCCTTTTGAAGTGCTTTGTCTATTACTAAGTCTGACAAGTACAGCTATGTGAATCACATTGGCTTGCTAGTGACTTCTCAAACAAATTAACTTGATTTATGTGTACAGGCTTTTCTTCCTAACTGCTAGCCCTGCAGAGGTTTGAGAATTGGACTTGATTGTTTTTCTTCCACATGTATCATACTCCCTGAGCCCAATTATAAACTCTGATCATTTTGCATGTATGTACATTATTAGAACTTAGTGAAAGAACAGTCTGAATAATGCGCATTCAACAGTAGTTTCTACTGTTTTTTCCTCTGTGATTCTGAATTGAGTGTAAAGAATTTTGGAACAACGGAAGTGAGCTGCTGAGGAAAAACATGCTTCCACTTTCAATGCAGAGGATTTGAGCAAACACTTTTAGTTTCCATTTTCTCATTGATGGGAAGAGAGGTAGAACATTTCTCAGGCAGTAAAAGTAATATTGCATTTTATGGAGATACAGTAGACCTGCATGCCTGAGGCAATATTCTATCATGTCATTCTTCCATGACCAAAATGTTGGAGAACCGTGTTACATGGTGGTGGTGTTATTTGTCATGATTGGAACATCTAAATTGTAAATACATTTTAGTGTTATTCATCTGATGTTTGCTTTGTGTAACAAAAGACAGTCTATGTTTTGTTTAGATGTTATACATTTTTCCAGCTGTAGCAGGAATATAAAACGTAAACCATGGTCTTTGTTTGAGAGAGATCTGGAAGAGGTAGTTTTTGGTGGGTCATATAAAACATGGAATGAAAATTTCAGGCCTCTTCTGTGAAGTCTAACAACAGTGTTTCTAAAGTTTGCTTTCATCATACTTTACGTTCTTATTTTGCTTTCTGTTTTACTGAAGTCATCTTGAAGGCTCTGTGTATTTGTACAAATGCATATATTTATTCTTAGGATGTAGCATTGTATTTGATCTTAACTTTCCAAAATGTGACTTTACTTCCCACATCTCTAAATTCGCCAGTTTATTTTCTTGAAGAGGAGAGATAATTGCAAGATTTTTTTTTTTTTTTAAGGGAAGGAAATGTGGAAGCCTCAGAAGGAAGAATTGCGTTTAAACAAAGAAGAGAGGAAATAAAATTGTTAATCTTGGCTATTAGCAGGTTGAAAAGAGCTGGAACTTAGATATTAATTTGCTGAGTTTTATAATGTTTCTTTAAAAGTCAACAGAGAGCTTTTCATGTCACGAACAGCTATATGACAGACAACCACTGGAGAAAAACCTGTCCTTAAGAAATGAAAGCATGGGACTTCAAACTTACGCTTGTTTGTGTGTTCATTGCTTTATCCTCTTACCTTCATCTTAGGATCTTTTGATGTATAAACACAGATGCAGATACAATTAAGCCACATGATACTCTGGAACATGAGTTTTAGTTTAGCTTAATTTAATAAGTTATCATATTGATTTACTTATATCTTGTCTGGAATCTTTGAGAAGAGTAATTTTCTTTTATTTTGGAATATTTTGGTCAGTAAATAAATGTAATTTTTTCTTTGATGACTCTTTCCTGCAACATCATATGAGAACATTTTAAATCTTGGCAACATCAGTTCTTTCCAGTCCTATAAGGTAAAGAGCTTTATTGATTTTTTTTTTTTTTTTAGGGCATTAGATACATCTATGGTTGCAAATCATATAAAGAAAGCTAAAAGTTGAGTTCAGAGATTGCTTTGAGGTAGTGGTTTTTGTGTCCAGCTTTGTCTCTTTAGTGCCTTTTGCAGAGGCACCTGGGTTTGAAACATTACTGCTTGTGAGGAACCTGTACTTATTGAAAGATAGAACTTCCAATTCCATACTTGCATGATATGAGAACTTTCTTAGTGGAGGAAGGAATTAAAGCTGTTGAAAATAATGAAAATCTTAGTTCCCAACAGTACTGTACGTGAGGCTGGAAGAACAAATTTTTTTCTTTTTGTGTGTTTGGCTAATTAATCCAGTTGCTACACTTATGCATACTGACACTGCTGGAATCTCAGCCTGGAGGTTTATCTACTTTTAGTGGATAACCAAGAGATTACAACTTTCAGCCCTCTAAAATGCCATTGTGGCAAGGAAAAGAATTTACTTTCTTTCAAATTGACTGTAAGTGTTATTGGGGCTATCATTGGGAAGAAATAAAGAGGTGTTGCTTGATATATTTACAAATTGCGTAGTCTATCAGTTGATATTATTTTGGGAAAATGACCATAACGCTGCTTTTCCTGAAAACAAGCATTTTGAACTGGTATAAATACACAAGATGAGGAATGATTTATTGTGTGTAAACTATTTAAAAGACTCCTTTTAAATCAATTGCAGATAATGAAAGAGAATTAATGGTGAAAAGAGTGTTTGTTTGTTTTTTCCCTTGAACTTTGATTTAAAATGACTAATGATGAAACAACGCATCAGAGATTTGCATCAGTGTCTGAGCCAGCGAAGCTAACAAAGGAAGAATAGCTTCCACAAGTGAAATCCATGCAAGCACAACATCAAAATATCTCTCAAAATTTGCCTAACTAAATGTACTTTTTTTTGGAAAAAAAAAAAAAAAAAGCCAGATTACTAAAGGTGGGATTGAAAGATCACTCTTAAAATGTGCTTTGGTTTTCTGTTCAATATGATGAAATATGAAAACATTTTCATGTGGTATCTACAAATACAGGATATTTTTTCCCAGAATGTCATTTTACATGGTGATTCTGACTGCATTTAGAACAAGAACATGCACACAGCAGAAACCTTGTTTTATAGCAGATCTGTTTTTTCCTCCATTGCTCAACTTGTTTCTGTACAAAAAGGGGGACAGTTAAGCAGGATGAATTCAATTTTCCATGAACAATATTGATTTTATAGTAACAATAGGCTTCTAAATGTAAATGCATTTCCTATATATGTTTTTGATGACACTGAAAAAGAGCGGTTGTGATATGTTGGATTTTGTTTGTTTGTCTTGCAGGACAGGTATAATGCAACTGTTATTTTGCATTTGATGACAGACATTGTATCAAGTAAATTAATTATTTTAAAGATAAGTGAATAAATCGTAGGAAATTTTTGTAAGGCAAAAACAAAGTAGTTTATTTTGACATGTCAAGTACACGCTGAATTTGTGAAGTTCAGAAACAAGTGTCAAGGAGTTTTATGGGCCCCATTACCTTTCAGGTTCATAAAACACTGCCAACAAACATATCCATTTTTCTTGTAGAGTAAATAGTTCAATGACTTTATAGGAGTCTTTTTTTCTTCTGTGCAAGAGAAGAACTTTAGAGTAAATTAATCTTAATAAACTGCATTTGTAATTTATTCCATTAATCTCAAGGGAATTAGTATCGGAATGATGCTAATACTGTTTTAACATCTTTTTCATTGCCAAGAATGGCAAACATAATGTCTGTCTTGAAATGGTGATGCCATGAAATACTACTTACTATACACCAGTGTAGGCCTTTAAAAGTTTGAACTGGGCTTACTTTATACAAGTTTTCATTGCTTGATGTCTGTTTTCTGTTACTGCAACATGAACTCTTGAGTTTTCTCCAGTTTGGAGATCCATTTCTCTATAAAATCACAATTTCCCCTTTCTTCTATGCATACACTGCAAGTAGGAAATCCTGAGCGATTGCTTTACTCTGCCCAGTCCAACCTGCAAAGCAGGTAAATTCCAGCAAATCTTGAATGAAACTCAGGAGAACACATCTTGTTTAGTAGCACAAAGACAAACATACTTTTTAGTGGAAGTGACTGTAGAGAAAGTTTGTTTTTTTTAGAGCACTTCTAAGTTTCCAGCATTATTTTAGCCCTCCTGGAGTTTGGTTCTTACCATCTTCTCTTTAGACAGGTGCATTTGACAGCTTTCAGTCACAATTAGCATGGAGATGAGTTGACTGTTGTGAATATGATGTGCTGCTAACACTCAGATCCTGGATCCTGTTAACAAGTAGATAGGATGAGTGTGATCATTGTGAGTCTGAAGATGGTAGGCAAAAAAAAAACAAAACAAAACAAAAAAAACCCAACAACTAACCAACCAAAAACCAGCCTTTAGTATTCTGAGTGTGGTCAGAAAAATGACTGAAGTCATCTCAAGCTATTATTGTTTACCATCTGCAGCTGTTTTGGGAATGGAAAAAGGAGTATTTGGAGGCTGGCTGTGCCATGGCTCTTAGAATGAATAAGATTGTTTCTTTTTTTCCCTGTAATGAGAAGGTCATCCAGCCGAGCCACAGGTGCTGGGACTGAAACCCAGCTGACTGATGGTGTTTGGCAGGAGAGGTTTTTTTTTTTTTTTTTTTTTTTCTTAATCCACTACATTGAGCACCTTGCTTAAAAGAAGTTATTCAGTACTGCCCAGCAGTTAGGAATGCATCTGGCACTGGTGTATTTGAGTGCTGTAATGTTCAGCACTTTTAATACCTGGCATCAGCAGTCATAATCAAAAGAAAATAAATAAACATGATGTCCATTTTTGTACATGTATGTTCACATTCAAGATCAAAGTCTTGTTACTGCAATTGTGGTAAAAATTGCTTTGTTAGAAAATGTGTCAAATTCTCTATAGAAAATTCATTTATTTGACTTCTTTTTAGAAGAATGATAAATTTATTAAAACTGTAGAAAAGCTATTGATATTCTCTTGATTGACATATTGACATGAGAGTGGAAAGAACAAGGTAGAGCTTAATCTTTTGCTGAGTCCCAGTACAGCTTTTGTACTATAAGTACGTGTATAACTTTCCACTTAAAAAAAATTATGGCAAAAGAACATAATAATTCAGTTTCTCTTGTATTTTTTTTTTGTTTGTTTGTTTTTTTCCCCCAGTAAAACGGGGAAAAGGAGAGAAAGGGATAAAGTGGTTGTTTTTCTCTTAATACTTCAAAGCTCCCTTTTTTGATATGTTAGGTAGCTACTGTAGTGTGTGTCAGTGACTGGAAAATTTTCTTAGGATTGTTTAGTCTTAATTGCTGATATGTATGAACAGTTTTTATTTTTTGTTCCTTTTTTCATAATTATTTGAAAATTTTCTGAGTCTTCATACATTTTTATGTCAGTGCTTTGCTAGTAATTTTCTAACAATATAGTGACATCAGCAATTATTTCCAAAGTTGAAACCATTTTTCACAATAAATGAAATGATTGTTTTAAACAGCTACTTCTTGTCCTTATGCTTTCCAGATAGTAAAGTCAGAAGTGCAGATGTTTCATACTAAATGAAAAGCATCAATCATTTCCTTTCACACATAAAATCAAATAGCTGTTGCAGTAGTCTCTGTACGTAGAAATTGTTGTTTGGCTGGTTTAACTGTTTTAGAACAAATGATTCAACCTCAACGTCATTTGATACAAGTCCGGAATGTTTTGTGTTTCAGTCAAGGGTCTAAATAATGTTGAAGAGTGCCTCATATCTAATGCTTCAAAAAGCAATTACATTTGGGTTGCACGTATCAAGAGAAATGTATTTGAGTTGCATTTAAAAATATTGCAGATCTGAGTATAGGATGAAGTGTAACCCCAGTGAATGATACTGAATGTTATTGAAGAATTAAATAATGGAAAAAGGACTGTACAAGTAGAGGAAGTACAACATCATGTGCTCATTAACTGTCCACATGAATTTTTGAAGTAAAATGAAAGTTTCTTGACTGTCATCCAGGACAAGAGGTTGTTAGACCTTATGGGAATTCTTTATGGAATTGTTGTCTGTGTTGCCTGAAATCTCTTACACATTTAACTCCTTTGAACTCATTACTAAGGGCTCTTAAGTTCAAATTTTAAGTTACACCTCTAATCTCTCTTTCTCTTCAATATTATATGTCCAGTAATGCACTTGTTCTGAGAAGTTACCTTAGTGAATACTAGGAGAAATCCCTCTTTTTATTTAACACTTCTTATGTTGATAAAATATGTCCATGTACCCAAAGTTGTCTGGTATCTTCATAACTTATGGGCTACATCTGTATTTAGTTTAGTTGTAAATTCTGAAGCGTAAAAACATATGCTCTTGGTTCTATCAAAAAGTCATTCTGTCCAGAAATCACAGCAGTAGCTGTAAATGGGTATTTAGGAAAGCATAAAGATAGCACTTGTCCCAAAACCCCTTCAATCCTTTTGCTCTTTTCTGCTTAGAGTCCCGGGTTAATTGAGATTTCTAGGCAGTCTGTAAACCATGGATTATTTCTATTAAATTAATTTAGCAATTGTACTGAGATATGAAGTTATTGTTTTGCCTCCCTTATCTCATTGGGTCATCAGACACCACAAACTAGTGTAGTTTAGGATTGCAGTAGTATGGTTAGGCTGTGGTTGGACTTGATGATCTTTAAGGTCTTTTCCAACCTGAGCAATTTTACGATTCATTGACATCAATTGTGCAACAGACAGCAAAGTGGAAGAGTTTAGAAAACCTTTTTATTTAAAATGATTTATTTTCAATGTGATGGATAAGGTGTTAGTTCACTTTTTACTTAATTCATGACTAGCACCTGATGTTCTTTTTCTCATGTATATAGCTGAAATCAGGAACAGGGAATGAGAACAGTAGCTGTACTTTTGAGAGTACAAGTATGCATGGTACAATATTTAAATGTTCTTTTTCTTTTGCCGAATTCAGCTTATTATGTTGTGTGTTCCTTAAAATATTCATTTTTTATGCATCCCTTGAGAAGAAATTCTATCCTAGACTTATGTAATTTATATATATGTATATGTGTTTGTGTGTATATATATATATTTATGTAAAATATAATTATTTGTATTCCTTAGTTCCGAAACCCCTTCAGGGGCAATAGAATTTTTTTTGATTTTAACAAAATATTTCAATAAGAATTTCTTAAGAGTGTTCAGTTTTTCTAATAATAGTTCTAAAGAAAATAAATACAAGGATAGTTTTAGCAAGAGCAGTAACTAGGTCCAGTTGACAGTTGGCAGGAATTGAATGGTGAACTTCAGTAGGACTCTTTGAAACTGGGATTATGCAAAACTGCTTGAAATTACTTTTCAGCTCAAAGATGTTGAAGTGAATCCCTAAATCCCTACCTTCCCTCTGGTATTACATACATTGAATAATGAATACTCCATATTTCACTTGCCTAGTTGATCAAAGAAGTGGATTTAATACATCTCACTGGCATATCTTTCCTTGCTGAAATGAGGATTGAGATTGACTTTAGGATTTTGATTCTTTAATCAATAAGACTTTAATAAACTGCAGGTTACTGTCTTTTAACAGACAATCCTGTAAGATTTTTTTTTAATGCTATAATATCTTCTAAACTATTTTAAAACTATTTCAGTATCTTTTATTAAAATGCTTACAAAAGATTTTTGTAATTTGCCTGAAACTCTAATTGAAAAGAGTACTTTGGATTGGTACTAAATTTTTCTGAATGCGCAGAAGATTTGAGTCAACATAGAGGAGATAATCCTAGACTCACATTAGCTAAAAGTTGGTAGTTACCTAATTCTTATGCAAAAACTTTTTGCATTGACCTTATCATCAGTGAGTTTAAGAGAAACATCCTTGGTGAAAAATCACAACAGAAATGTTATTTTTGATTGGCTTAACAATACTGTTACTATTATCTTTATAGTGTACTACCTAAGGAATAATTAAACCAGATGGTGTGTTAAAACCAACTGAAAGAATGAAGACATTTTTACTAATAAGTTGATCAAAATTAGGTAAAACAACATATGTTCGTGTTCATTACGATTCCTTTAACTACATATTAAGTGCTTTTCTTAATATTCTTCTTGGCAATTTGAGAGCTCTTCCTCTTGAAAAGTGGAAAAAGCAATCCCTCCTTGAATTCTTCCTTTCTGACTCTGGCCACTCATACCTGTGTGTTGCTTTGTTACGTAATTTAAATAAGCAGATTGCTTACAGCAGCATCCTTAAATTATCTGAAATTAAAATGCAGGTCATTGTGGGCCACGTTCAAGTTGTACAAATTGGGGCAGGTATATCCAAAAAGGATTTGGAGATTTGCTAAAGAAGCAGCTTGTACAAATGAGCAAATTACATTTTATGGAGCAGATGTTGAGTGGGTAATTATAAATACTCTAGTTCCTGTTACATTAGCTCTAACTTGCCACTATTTCTCTTTAGTGATGCCATACAGGGCTAATAATACTGAATAACATCTCATACCACATACACTGTAACTGTAATCTTTGTGCTTCTTGTGAACCAGCACTATGTTGCATTACTCCCCAAAGCATTAAGCACTATTATAATTATCCTTGTCATAACACTAACTTTTCAGTAGTGACAGTATTTCTTTCCTAAAATTGACCCCATGAATGAACTGCAGCTCATGGAAATACACAGTCCCATTGCTTGACCTGATACAAAATTTAATGAGTGGAAATATCCAAATGAGATTTATGATCATAAAGCATTATGAAGTAATTATCTGTCTTTATATCTGCTTCTTATCCAGGAGCTGTTAAAAGGAATACAAAAGATTCATAAAATGAAGTTGACTGTATCTTCATTTTGAGAAGTATTCTGAATATTCATGAACTCAGTCAAGTCTTTCTAGTGTAAATTACTCCTTAGTCACAACTATCCTTTCAGTTAACCACCAGAGTTAGCAGTGAGTATCACTTGTTTTGGTGGTTGAGCCTTCTTCAGGTATTTTTACTTGGAGAGGTTTAGATGAACCTTAGAAGCGGGAGGAAAAAATCAGTATTTACTTGTCTATTATTTTCTTCAGCTCTGAATTTCTTCTTGTTATAAAGAAGTACATAGCAATAGTACAAGTTGTCTTTCAGTCTTGTAATGTTGGTATTATAAAGTATGGAGACAAAAACTGAAATGACCCTTGATCTTTTATTTTTGTTTAAAAGGAGAAACAGTATGATAAAAAGGTGAACCAATTTATGTCACAGGCCTTGCAATTTCCCATGAATATGCCAAGCAGAGCATTTAGTATGTATTTAATGTATATGTCAAGGCAGTTCTATCAGCAGTGTTTGCACATCTGTAACATACTGCCAATCAGTGAGTGTGTTAGTGTTGGTAGTTGGCAAGGAACTTTATCTTATTGAATTTAATGCTTATTTAAATAGAATTAAGATTATTAGCTAAAGCTAGGCTTGATGTTGTTAATTCAGTTTGATTCTGTATAGGATCCTGCCACCTTTTTTTTTAATTACTTCAAAAAGCTTTGGTTTTAGGACTTCTGTACCTTCACTGGTCTACAGTAATACAACACAAATCTCTGCTACATAAGAAAAAAAAAATGGAAAATACTTCTCTTAATAATAATCTTGCCACCTATACAATTATTCAATTAGTACTGAAAGTATTGAAAGTTTTCAAGTTCTTATGATAAAAACTTGGCTTCAGGTGAAATAATTTTGAAAGTAGTTACAGCTATGACCTTAACAGAATGCTTATCGATTATACCAATATATACTGTATTGTTGAGTCTTTTCTCATGGGGCTGGGGTGGGAGCATATTCTAATAACAGTGAAGAATGACTTCTCTGTAGAAGGAAAAGAAGCTACATTGAGGTTACAGTGCTCAGTTTGCATTATAACGCAATGTTTTGTGGTTATTACTGTGACAGCTCTGATGATGCCTCTTCAAAAGAGGGAGTTGGAGTGCTCTAGGCTGTTTTGTTTCTTAAGTAGCTGTATGAGGACCTTAGAAAAGTAAGAACTCTCCAATAGCTTCTGGCAATAGCTTGGAAAAAAAGCATCCTTTATTGTTATAATGCTATGGTGTAGCTAAAATAAGGTAATTGTGTCTTGTGGTCAGAATAGGGAAAACTGAATCCTCTTTCTTTTTTTGTGTCTCAGACTACTTCCACTTTTATTGTAGGCTCTTCAGAGAATCACAGAATGTTTGATGTTGGAAGGCACCTCTGATCCAACACCCATGTTCAAACAGGACCAACTAGGGCAGATTACCCAGAACCATTTCCAGATGGCTTTTAAATGTTTCTAGTAATGGAGACTTCACAACCTCTCTGTGCAACCTATGCCAGTGCTCACCTATACAGTAAAGGAATTTTTCTGGTTGTTGAAGTTCCTGTGATCAGTTTGTTCCCTATACCTCTTGTTTCCTAGGTGTTAGTGAAAAGATCTTGACTCTATCTTCTTTGCACTCTCCCTTCAGATATTTATAGCCATTCATAAAATGATCCTTGAGCCTCCTTTTCTCCAGACTGAACAGGCTCAGCTCTCTCAGCTTCTCCTCACAGGACGGATGCTCCAGTCCCTTCATCATCCTTGTGACTCTTCATTAGACTTTTTCCAGTATATCCATGTCTCTCCCAAAATTGAACACAGTGCTCCAAGTGTGGGCTCAGTAATGCTGAGTGGAGGGGAAGGCTTGCTTCCCTCAGCCTGCTTGCCATACTTTGCAACCTAATAGGCTTCTTTGCAGTAAAAGCACTTTGCTGATTCGTGTTCGTCTTGATGTCTACCAGGACTCACCGGGTCTTTTTTGCAAATCTTTTTTCCAGATGGTTAGCCCCCAGCACGTACTGGTGCCAGGTTCCTCCTTGGGACCTGCATTTTCCTTTATTGATCTGCATGAGGTTCCTGTCAGCCCATTTCACTAGCCTGTCAAAGTCCCAGCAAAACTCTGGTGTATTTGTCAGTGCTCTCTATTTAGTGTCATTTGTCAGCACACTTACGACCATCTGATCATGAATGAAGATATTAAACAGAGTTGGAACCAGTATTATCCCCAGTGTACATCACCAGATTCTGGCTTCAAACAAGATTTTTTGCCACGCTGAGCTGGCCTGAGGTGATAAGCATGACTTCTTTGTGAATCCAATGCTGACTACGCCTGATGACCTTCTTGCTCTCCCTTGTGCGTAGAAATGGTACACAGGATTAGTAAGTAGTTTCATCACCTTCCCAGGAACTGAGGTAAGGCTGATTGGCCTTACCTTACTGGTTGTTTCCTGAATGCTGCTTCTTTTTCTCTTTGTATGTAGAATTGATGTTATCCTTCCTCCAGTCTTCAGGCACCTCTCCCAGTAGCAGTTATCATTCAAAGACACTTGAGAGTTTACAGTCACATCTGTCAGCTCCATCAGCACTGATGGATGCATCCCATCAGGGCCCATGGACTTAAGTGCGTCCTGTTTTTTTTTTTCTAACCTCGTCCTATTCAATTAAGGATAAGTCTTCCTTGCTCCTTTTTTTTTCTTTATTTTTAAAAATAACTAGTACATATTTGTTTAGAACAGTAGTCTTTTCACAGTTTTTCGTTAGAAAGACTCACTGTTTTCCTAGAGCATAGATTACTGTAACTTAGAATGGAGTTGAATATGACTTGGAGTATGCAAGATGAACTATAAAAGGAAATTGGACATTGCCAAATTATGACTGCTTAGAAATTGCTATGAAATAATATATATATAAAAAAAAAGTTCTGATACTGTAAAGAGATTTATCTATTTAGCCTATACATAGATTTGTAAGACTTGTAAAAACTATGTGGAAAACCTTTGAGGATGTCCTTATTAAATTTGATATTGATGGATTTTTGGATACTGCTGAAGATGCTCTGCATTTCAGAGTCCTTTGAATGAAACAATTCTTAGGGAGGCTTTTACTCAAATACTTTCCTTTGCAGCTAGTGTCATAAAGCATAGGTCTCTTCATTTTTTTTCTTCTCTCTATATATTTCTAGCCACATCACAGAGTCATTGTCAGTAAGTTTTCAAGCAAGCGTGGTAAAGAAATGCAGTTTTAAAAGAGCTATACAGAGTTAAAAATGATGCACAAAAATTAAGATTACACCAAAATAAGATATTTGCATTTTTATGTGCCTGAAATCAGTCACCAGGTATTGTAGTGGTGCCCTATGCATGTTAATAGATGAAACTAATTAAAGCCTTTAGAAATTATGCTAGAATAGTATTCAAATTCTTGCATAATTCCATATAACCCTCCTAAAATTCTATGTGAATGATTGTGTATTAAATTCAGCAAGTCCGTATCAGGGCAGTTTGACCTTTTTGTATTAGCAAGAAATCTTATCCCTTTCAGTCTTTAGTTATTAGTAAAAAGCAGAGAGTTTTGTTGCTGAAATCTGTTGCCATGCTGAAGGAAAACACTCAACAGTCTAAATGGAACAGAAAAATGTCTGAAAATTATTTACCCTGGCACACTGGGATGATTTTTTTCTTCCTTGCCTTAACCCTTTAGTTTCATTATCAGTTCTGTTCCCTTACTAATTCTAGTCTTTCTAGGTGATGTTCCCTGTAAAGGATTTGGGATTGAAGACTGCATGTTGTATGTATTAAACAGCATAATTCTGCCCTTCATACTGTCTCAAGGTAGATCAAATAGAAATGAATAGTCAGTACAAACTAGTTGTTGGTGTTGATTTCCAAGTGGATTCAACCTGACTTACTAAAACAAGGCTGGTTTTGAAAGACAGTAGACGTAAACAACAAGGAAACTCATGGTACACCATAGCAGCCTGAATTTCATAGCAAATCTGCAAACTGCATATACATACAACTCAGGAAGTTACATCTATACCAAGCCTGCTTTCTCACTGGAGGGATTATTACATTGCAAGCTATGCTTCATTAAATTTTGTACCTATGTTACAAACACCAAACAAATCCACAACTCTTAAGAAAAAAACTAATTTTCTGCAGCTGTTTGTATAAATATACCTTCTTTTGTGACTTGAGTTAGGCAAAATATTATTCTGTTTTGAAGCGTACATTTTTTCTCAAACTCCATTTCTGGAAAATAAAATAATGAGTTGATAATTGTTTGCATTGTTTCCCAGCATATCATGCTGTAGACAGTAGACATAAGTTTCCCTTTTTTACAAAACAATGAGATTAATAGAAGAACAAATGCAGTAAAGCATCAGTACTAGCATCAGGAGAAGAGAAATAAGTACAACTTACTGTGGTGATATTTCATTCTTCAATTCCAGATATTCTGTCTCAGATAAAAAATAAAGGAGGTGGAAAATTGAATACTAAATGTGTTTGTTGATGCTCTGGATTCGAAGGCTTGGGAACAAGCACATCCTTTAAGGGCAGGCATGCGCTTAAATTTCTTGACATGCGTAATAATTCAATGAAAATTCTACATAGAAGTCTTTCAGGAAAAAAAAGAAATCCTTTGAAATAAAGTAAAAAAAATAAGAACAGGAAAAATTCTACCACTGTGCTCTGTGCACTCCCCAGACTTGTCTGAAACACCGTCTATAATTTCATTTTATTTCTTCAGGGGGGATTGGAAATATTAATGTGTTTAGATATCATAGAATATCCAAACCTAGGTGATAATGTTCTCGTTGATCTAATGCTTGAAAATTGTACTCAGAGATAACCATGTAAGAAATACCCTTGACTCAGGCCAAGGGTCCATCTAGCCTTGTATTCTGTCTCTGGCAGTGGCAAGAGAGTGCAGGAGCCTAGCCATTTTCTGCAGAGCAATGTCTACTGTTAGCATGATTTACTCATCCAGAACATCTGTGTCCACAGTAGATAACTCAAAGCAATAACTTTTAGTATGTATTTGGATTTTCTGACTTTCATGCTATCTGAAGAGCACACATGATACTCCCCCATTTCTGTTAAAACAATCACACAGCCTAAATATGACAGAGTTTATTTTGAGCTAAAATTTGACTTGGGCAGTTTATCTCTGAGGCATGATTTGAATAATGGATCTACTTGGAGAAAAATAACTGTCTTTTGTTAGAACGTGGTGCTATTAGCATTAACACAGGGGTACCTCTTCCTTTATTTGTTTGTTGACTAGTAATGGGGATAGATGTCTTCTTAAGGCACCTACCTATCAACAAGATGAATTTTCTTAAGATAGATGTTTTAGCTTTATGTGTTTAGGTTTTCCCTATAACTCGTATATTTTATAGTCTTTCAATATTTAACTCAGTTTTCAGTATTGGTCAGACTTCGAAAATTTAGAGATTTAGGTCATTGGTTTATTTATTTATTTATTTTTAATTTAGAGTGATTTAGAGTGTGCCATAAATAAAAGACAATTTAATGTTTATTTTTGATTTGGCAAAGTATTCTAAACCTAAGAAGGGCAGCTATAAAGACTGTTTCGATTTAAAGAGACAACAGATACATAGATATTAGCAACTTTTAAAAAGCAACCCCTCATTCCCAACCCAACACTATTTCTGTAAATTTTGGTAGTATCTAAAATCCGTGCCTTTCAAAGACAGTGTAGAATCACTTAGTCTTCAGACTGTGTAATGCTAGAAGTACAGCTATAGCTAGCAATAAAAAGCCCTTCTGCTCAGCAAGGATCATTGACTTTCTTGACTCTTCATACAATAATGTACTTTATAAGAATGATTAGTGTGATGACATTAAGAGCATTTTTGTGTCAAGCTTCAGCATAAGACCTGTAGTTCAATTCAGTATATGTTAACTCTCCTAGAGAAGGTTAGTGGATGAACCTTTTCCCTAGAAGTTTTACCTTTTCAGGTAAAAGAAAATGTTACATATTCCCCATTTGCATTATTATCAAATTGCTGCAAGCCATTAAGGACAGTAGAAAACGATGAAATATTGTCAAATTTCTAAGAGCAAGTTTAAATCTTTCTTTAGTGTAATAATATGTTAACAAGCTGCCTTAAATAAATTAACAAGTTACTTTAAATTTGAAAATTGAGACTGAATAAAAAAGGGCAGGGTAATTTTTTATTCAGCTGAAGAAGTTACTTATTTTCTGAACTGATACTAAGAATACTAATGTAAGAAAAATTCTTTTGAGGAAGATTTAATTTAAACTGCATTACGTATTTGTTTGAAATCAAGGATTCAGCATTTGTTTCTTCCCTTTCGCTTTGAGGATCTTTCATTTTTAATAACTCTGTTGCCTAATGCCCTAATCTGTTTATTACTCTATAACTTAACTTGAACAATGCTGTTTCTATTCAAAATAAACAGATTTAGTGTGTCTGTGAAATAGACTTATGTGTAGTAGGATGCTTTACTATCTAGAAAAGCTTGGAGGTTTCTGAATGCTTAAGAAATGATAATGCCAGTGGATTTAGCATTTGTATATCTGTAGGCTCATGCTTATTCAGTTGTACCCAGGCAGCTTAAGCTAATATCTAATCTTCTTATGGAACAGTTCTCCCTATAACAACAGGATTGTGTATAACAAGCTTGAACAACACTTGGCTCCAACTGTTGTATGAAAGGAAGGAAAGAAGGAGTTGCTCAACTTTTTATTCTTTACAAAATATCTAATTGCCATTATCTGTGAATATATAGGACAGCCCAAGAGTCATGCAGGGATACCGTGTACTCAATATATAGAAACACAACTTATAAGAAAATAATGAATAAGTTATTCAAAGTTGTTCACCTTGATGTTCTCCTTTACACTGTTTTTCCATCAAAAGAGGAGAAATTCAAAAGGCATAGAACACTTATTTTGGCATTGTATTGAGCTGAGATACATATGACAATGGAAAAAAAAAAAAGTGAAATTCTCTGTGTGTTAGAGGGAAAAACAAGTTAAAAATCTTTAGCATTGTTTTCCTGAAAATAGCTTTCTTTGCATATGCATTTTCTGGTTTTGACCACAGTATACTATTCTCAACTATTTATTAAGTTTGAAGTAGGAATCTAAGTGGCACTATTTCAAGCTTGCACATTTTTAGGAAAAAAAAAAAAAAATGATACAACTTGTATGTGAAGATTAGTCTGAGTTCATTGCTCGTTTTGCCCAGCACTTTAAATTGTACTTCATTGGCAGAATTCCCTGAGGCTACAAGGGAAATGTAGATCTTCTGTAGTGGAAATGAGAAGCCAGAAGATTAATAACCAGAGGTGTTGCATGGACTGCAGAATTCTAGGAAGAGAGTCCAGGGGTGGTGTAGGGAGGAATTAATAAGGGAAGTTGGGTAATTTTTGCTTTTTTATGGTATAAAAAGCTAAATCAGTTTGTTGTTTTTGTTTGTTTGTTTTGTTTTTTCCATTTAATTGATCTCATCAATGAGCTGAAATAACCATGTTTAATCTATCTGATCATCTACCTCCAGATATTATCTTACTTTTAACAAGCTTTGCAACTAAATGTGTCTGAGGAGAAAGCTGGTAAGATAAACTCTTCCTATTCAAATCCTGAACAGGTTCGTGTCATCTACTGAAGTTAAATGACCTAGTCTTGTCTCCCTTGCTGCTTTGTATACAAAAAATGTGGATATTTTTCCTGTCTATTCCTATTTCCTAAAATCTCATTCATAACTCAGTGTGTTGAAAGAATACCAAGTAACTCTATTGTGGAATGCTATGTTATAAAATAATTAATTATGATATTTAGATTGAGAAACAAAGACAGCATGGAATTTTCCAGTTTATATTAGTTATACTATTGTGGTATGGAGTGATAGGGTTCTAATAATGCTCTTTCTTTTATTAAAGAGAAGTGTATAATACAGGAAATGTGAAATGTTTTCTTGTGTCAGATAGGATAAATAAAGAAAAGCCAAGTTATTTATAAAATAGTTTATATGCTTGCTTTTTCCCCATTCAAGAATGTGAAGAGAAAAAATCCCAAACATTTAGTTTATCTATTTGTGCTAGAGATACAAGAAATTTGATTTCCCATTTTTCTATGAAACTCCGAACTGAATTTAAACCTAATATTTTTTCTAGGAGAAGAGGAAAAGTATTTTTAAATATCACATTGAAATTGCACAGTTTAGAAATTTCAGAGTTTGGGATAACTTCTGGAGAAGAGTCATCCAATTTTTTTGTTGTTGCTTGAATCCTGTGTTCCTTGTGCATCCTCGTCTTATTCGTCATTTCTTTTAAATTAAGATTTTTCCTGTATTTCTTTGGCACTATTGAAAAGTAACAAAATTCAGTTTAGAAACTTATTGAAATCAGGTATATAAATTAAATTCATCTTAATGGAAAGGAATCAGGCTTTATTTTTCCTGTATTGTAATCTCAGTTTAGATAAAGCACAATCAAAATATTCATAGCATAATCTCATTCAAAATTATTGCTTAATACAGGCAAGCTGTTCTTTGTAAATCTGTGTCATAGTTTTATGATTTTTGGTTATCTGTATTCCACATCATAACATCATGTAATGTTCGACTGTGGATGCTCAAGTTCCGGGTGCCTGTCTGGAGGAGAAGAACAACTACATTCCCCAGGGGCCTTTGCGGTCAGCAAGGAGATGTAACTCCCAACAAGGTCACTTGATCCTTCTTCTTCGCCTGCTCCTCTTCGCCTGCGCTTCGCCGTCTGCTCGTCTCCGTCTGCTTTTCTTCATCGGCTCAACCGGACTGCATTTCTCACCTCAGCGTTGTGGTGAGACCTTTCCACCTTTCACGCACACTCTCTCTCTCTCTCTCATTATATTTTGCTGTTACTATATTTAGTAAATTAGTTTGTTTCCCCTCAGATCGTTGCCGCTGTTTTCAATTATTTTGGGTCCCCTGTTTCCTTTATCCGGAGGTGCGGATCTGTGGATCCCTCCGCCCTGCTAGTCACGGAACCGGGCCGAACCAGCCCGTAAACCGTTGACATTCTTGGTGGAGAATGCGGGCAACGAGCTGCTATTTAGTTTCTTAGAACTAATCTCTCTCTCTGCTCTCGGAGAGCTTCGTTGGGAAAGTTTATCTTTTTCACCGGGGTTCTCTGGAAACTTGACCTTGAAAAGTCCAGGCGGACTGCCAACATTCTAGCATATTTGTAAACTTTGAGCTTTGCTATCTTGCTTCTGTAAAGAAAAAGGAAGAAAAAAAAAAAAAAATGTTTTCTCTTCTAAAACTGCCTTTTAAGGGACTGCATGCCACCGTTTCTTCTTTTTTAATGCTCAAAACATACTGGGCATTAATCAAGTTTGCCACTTTGCTCTATGGAGCTATAGGTATATATAATCGATTGAAAACACTAATGGAAATATTTACCTGGTATCTGCATACAATGTGGCATGCAACTTCAGAGGGAGCTGCTAATATTACAATACTTGGGATTTTTAAGCAGGTTTCCAGTCTCTCCTTTGATTCCATTATGCAGTTTTTGAATGTTCACCTGATCGCGTTGTTAATCTCCCTGAATGTAGTGCTCATCATTTCACTCAGTATTAGTATTTATTATATTTTGAGGAAGCCCTCCCCAAAACCAGAGGACACTGAGTGGCAGGGAGTATGGAGAGGCCTGGGAGAGACTTTAGACAGATGGAAATCTTCGGTGTCATGGAACTTTACTCCTGAACACCTGAAAGACCCTGAGAGCTTAAACAGATATTTGAGACAGGAATGTTGCGGCTCAGGCAGATCTGGGGAGGCACAAATGATTTGGGGCCTGGCTAATGCTTATCGGGCCTTATTCAATAGCATCCCAGAGAGAGAGAGAGACTGTCTGAGAGCTGAAAGGGAGAGTCTCAGGGAAAAAGTACAAAGTGAGCAAGAAAGTCTCCTGGTCGAGAGAAAAGACCTCCAATCTGAGAGAGATGCCCTCCGAATCGAAAGAGACTCCCTGCAATCCAAGCTCAACATTCTTCAATCCCAGCAAGACATCCTTAAGTCCGAATGGCACATCCTCCAAACTGAGCGAGACACCCTCCAATCTGAGCTAGATACTCTCATAATCGAACGAGACAGACTCCAAGCTGAGCTGGAGGATGAGAGCATTGAGACTGACCAACCTGATCAACCACAGGAGGCACCACAACTGATGTCAGTTGCCCCTGTAAGAGGACGGAAAACAAAACGAATCTCAACTCAGTTAGAAGAGAAGAAAGAGGAGCAAAGAGGTCCAGAGGAGTGGCTCCGAGATCTAGGAGAAGCACCCCCAAGTCCAGGAGAGGGACCCTCAGTAAGGCCACGGTCACCAACGCCTATAAGGGCACCAAGAAGTCCTGAAAGAGTAAGAGGCGAGCAAGATATTGTTACCATTGTTGATCGATCTCTGAAAATGAATGAAATTCGAAGTCTGAGAAAAGACTTTTCACGTCACCCAAATGAGCCTATTGCCACCTGGTTACTTCGATGCTGGGACAATGGGGCCAACAGTGTGTGGCTAGATAGTAGAGAAGCTCGCCAGCTGGGTGGCATTGCCAGGGACTCAGCCATTGACAGAGGCATTAGTACATGCCAGAACCAGGCCTTTACCCTCTGGAAGCGGATGTTGTTAGCTGTAAAAGAAAGATACCCCTTCAAAGACGATCTGATGCCTGAGAAAAAGAAATGGGCTGATATGGAAGAAGGCATCCGTTATCTAAGAGAATATGCTGTGGTGGAAGCGCTACATAGCCCTGATTTCATTCCTGATGAGCCAGACCAAGAGCATGATCCTGAGAGAGTCAGGTGTACACCAAATATGTGGCGTATATTCACAAAGACTGCACCAGAAAGGTACGCCAGTACATTTGCAGCAATGTATGGCAGAGGAGAAAGAAGACCCCTTATAAATGAATTAGTTAATAAACTTCAAGACTTTGAGTTACATTTAAGCCCTCTACGAGCTTGTGTTTCAGCCATTACAAAAGTAGCTGAAAAGCTGGACAGAATGGAAAACAAACAAGAAGATATAATAGACAAACTATCAATAGTGCCTGATGCTGATGAATCCATGGTGGTAACAGATACATCCAGTGGGGAACAGAACTCCCAAAACAGCCTACTGGAGGGGCTGATCAACTTGATTTCCTCCCAGCCAGTGTCATCCAATGTCTCAGCTATCAAAAGAAGACGTCCTCCTGCTCGAGCAAGTGACAACAGTAAGACTACATCACGTTTTGCCTTGTGGCATTACCTATGTGACCATGGAGAAGATATGAAGAATTGGCATAAACAACCTACTCCTGCACTTCAAGCACGGGTAAAAGAATTACAAGACAAATCAACCACCAAGGTGAACTTCTCCAAAAAGGTGATTGCTCCAGTTGCTGCAGACAACAGAGGTAACAAATAGAGGGGCCCTGCCCCCAGCCAGGGGGGGGAAAGGGATAATAGAGTTTATTGGACTGTGTGGGTTAGATGGCCTGGCACATCAGAATCACGGAAATATAAGGCCCTGGTGGATACCGGTGCACAGTGCACTCTAATGCCCTCGAGTCACCAAGGGACAAAATCAATTTGTATTCATGGGGTGACTGGGGGTTCCCAAGAGCTGACTATGTTGGAGGCCGAAATCAGCCTCACTGGTAAAGACTGGCAAAAGCACCCTATTGTGACTGGCCCAGGGGCTCCATGTATACTTGGTATCGATTACCTCAGAAGGGGATATTTTAAGGATCCCAAAGGGTATCGATGGGCCTTTGGAATAGCTGCTGTCGACACAGAAGGTGTTAAGCAGTTGTCTGTTTTGCCTGGCCTATCAGAAGATCCGTCTGCTGTGGGGTTGCTACGAGTGAAAGAGCAACAGGTACCAATTGCTACAAAAATGGTGCACAGACGGCAGTACCGCACCAACAGGGATTCCTTGCTCCCCATTCAGAAGTTGATTCGTCAACTAGAGCATCAGGGAGTGATTAGTAAGACTCACTCACCTTTTAACAGCCCCATATGGCCAGTGCGTAAAGCCAGTGGAGAATGGAGGCTGACAGTAGACTACCGTGGCCTGAATGAAGTCACACCCCCACTGAGTGCTGCTGTGCCAGACATGTTAGAACTCCAATACGAACTGGAGTCAAAAGCAGCCAAATGGTATGCCACCATTGATATTGCGAACGCCTTTTTCTCCATTCCTTTGACTAAAGAATCTAGGCCACAGTTTGCTTTCACCTGGAGGGGCATCCAGTATACCTGGAATCGTTTGCCCCAGGGGTGGAAACACAGCCCAACCATTTGCCATGGGTTGATCCAAGCTGCACTGGAACAGGGAGGTGCTCCTGAGCACTTACAGTACATCGATGACATCATTGTGTGGGGCAACACAGCAAAGGAAGTTTTTGAGAAAGGAGAGCAAATAATCCAGATCCTTCTGCGTGCTGGTTTCGCTATTAAGCGAAGCAAAGTGAAAGGACCTGCCCAGGAAATTCAGTTCCTAGGTGTTTAAAGTGGCAAGATGGCCGTCGTCACATCCCGACAGATGTGATCGACAAAATCACTGCCATGTCTCCACCAACTAATAAGAAAGAGACACAATCTTTTCTGGGCGTAGTAGGTTTTTGGAGAATGCATGTTCCAAACTACAGCCTCATTATAAGCCCCCTTTATCAAGTGACGCGGAAGAAGAATGAATTTGTGTGGGGCCCTGAGCAGCAGCAGGCTTTTGAGCAAATTAAACAAGAGATAGCCCGTGCTGTGGCCCTGGGGCCAGTACGGATAGAACAGGATGTAAAGAACATCCTCTACACTGCTGCTGGAGAGAAAGGCCCCACTTGGAGTTTGTGGCAAAGAGCCTCAGGAGAGACCCGAGGCCGACCCCTGGGATTTTGGAGTCGGGTGTACAGAGGGTCTGAAGAGGGCTACACTCCAACTGAAAAGGAGATCTTGGCTGCATATGAGGGGGTTCGGGCTGCTTCCGAAGTAGTTGGTACTGAAACACAGCTCCTTTTGGCACCTCGACTGCCAGTGCTGAACTGGATGTTCAAGGGAAAGGTTCCCTCAACCCATCATGCTACTGATGCCACTTGGAGTAAGTGGATTGCGTTGATTACGCAACGAGCGCGGATGGGGAACCTCAGCCGTCCAGGGATCCTAGAGGCGATCATGGACTGGCCCGAAGGCAAAAAGTTTGGAACACCGCCAGCAGAAGAGGTGTCACGTGCTAAAGAGGCCCCACCATACAATGAACTACCAGAAAATGAAAAGACATATGCCCTGTTCACTGATGGATCGTGTCGTATTGTGGGGAAGTATCGCAGATGGAAAGCTGCTGTGTGGAGCCCCACACGACAAGTTGCAGAGGCCACTGAAGGGAAAGGAGAATCAAGCCAGTTCGCAGAGGTAAAGGCTGTCCAATTGGCCTTGGATGTTGCTGAACGGGAGAGGTGGCCAATGCTTTATCTTTACACTGACTCATGGATGGTGGCAAATGCTCTGTGGGGGTGGTTACAGCAGTGGGAACAGAACAACTGGCAAAGAAGGGGTAAACCTATTTGGGCTGCTGAGCTATGGAAAGATATTGCTGACCGAATAAAGAATATGGTTGTAAAGGTGCGCCATGTAGATGCCCATGTGCCCAAGAGTCAGGCTACTGAAGAACAGAAAAATAACCATCAGGTAGATCAAGCTGCAAAAATTGAGGTGGCTCAAATAGACTTGGATTGGCAAAATAAGGGTGAATTATTTCTAGCTCGGTGGGCCCATGAGACCTCGGGCCACCAAGGAAGAGATGCTACATACAAATGGGCTCGAGACCGAGGGGTGGACTTAACCATGGATGCTATTTCACAGGTTATCCATGACTGTGACACATGCGCCACAATTAAACAAGCCAAGAGGATGAAACCTCTCTGGGGAGAAGGGCGATGGCAAAAGTATAAATATGGGGAAGCATGGCAGGTTGATTATATCACCTTGCCACAATCCCGCAATGGTAAGCGTTACGTGCTTACTATGGTAGAGGCAACCACGGGATGGCTTGAAACATATGCAGTACCCCATGCTACCGCCCGAAACACCATCTTAGGTCTCGAGAAACAAGTCCTGTGGCGACATGGCACCCCAGAAAGAATTGAGTCAGATAACGGGACTCATTTCAGAAATTCTCTTGTAAATACTTGGGCCAAAGATCACGGCATTGAGTGGATTTATCACATCCCCTATCATGCACCAGCCTCTGGTAAAATTGAACGCTACAATGGGTTGTTAAAAACCATGTTGAAAGCAATGGGTGGCGGAACATTTAAGCACTGGGAGAAGCATTTGGCAGAAGCCACCTGGTTAGTCAATACCAGAGGATCGATCAATCATGATGGTCCTGCTAGCTCCCTACATACTGTCGAGGGAGATAAGGTCCCTGTAGTACATGTAAAGAACATGTTGGGAAAGGCAGTTTGGGTTCTTCCAGCTTCTGGGAAGGGCAAACCTCTTCGCGGAACTGTTTTTGCCCAGGGACCTGGGTCCACTTGGTGGGTGATGCAGAAAAATGGGGATGTTCAATGCATACCACAAGGGAATTTGATGTTGGGGGAATGCAGTCAGTAAGTCCATGTGTTTATACATAGATTTGTATGTGCATGTGTTTATATTTTGTGTGTATATATATATATTAAGCACGATGTAGTGATATGGAATAAGGGGTGGAATGTCATAGTTTTATGATTTTTGGTTATCTGTATTCCACATCATAACATCATGTAATGTTCGACTGTGGATGCTCAAGTTCCGGGTGCCTGTCTGGAGGAGAAGAACAACTACATTCCCCAGGGGCCTTTGCGGTCAGCAAGGAGATGTAACTCCCAACAAGGTCACTTGATCCTTCTTCTTCGCCTGCTCCTCTTCGCCTGCGCTTCGCCGTCTGCTCGTCTCCGTCTGCTTTTCTTCATCGGCTCAACCGGACTGCATTTCTCACCTCAGCGTTGTGGTGAGACCTTTCCACCTTTCACGCACACTCTCTCTCTCTCTCTCATTATATTTTGCTGTTACTATATTTAGTAAATTAGTTTGTTTCCCCTCAGATCGTTGCCGCTGTTTTCAATTATTTTGGGTCCCCTGTTTCCTTTATCCGGAGGTGCGGATCTGTGGATCCCTCCGCCCTGCTAGTCACGGAACCGGGCCGAACCAGCCCGTAAACCGTTGACAATCTGTTCGACTTTTATTTTGATAATGGATTTTAATGCACCAGGTTTACTCTGGTTGTTTTGTTCATCACAGTGGGGCATACGGGTTTCTGAAACAAGTGTAGGAAGCTGAGGTTTATGAATCAGCGTTGGAATCACAGATATACTATGTTATGTTTTTAGGTTGGTTGACTGTAGAAAAAGTTATGAGGACTGCTCTGAAACTAATGCCTTCTATTTTACAGTATTGGCCAATATTACGGTGTCAGAAGTGGATGTCAGTGGTATGGATGTAGAGGTTGAACCTTTCCACTAGTATTCTGTTAAATTTTGTGGCTGTTTGACAGATGGCAACAAAGGGGCTATCTAACATGGAAGTGTGTTCAAAGCAAAGGTGAGATATTGAATTCCTCTATGAGGAAAAAAATGCATCCATTGACATTCATCGATGCTTGCTGAATGCTTATGGAGGGCAAACAGTGGATGTGAGCACAGCTGTGAGCATAGCGAGGCATGTTGCATTCCAGAAGTGGTGGCACTGACAGTAGATGACTTCCACTGATGCAGACTTTCACGAACATGGCATATAGGCTCTTGTTCATCTCTGGGTAAAATGCATAGCTAATGATCATGACTGTTGAAAAATAGTGATTTGTAAGTGAGAATTTCCTCTATCACATAATGTTATTGTGCTTTTTGTATCTGTCATAGTTTCTATGGAAATAAATAAGAGGCATTACTTTCAGAGCAGCCTACATGTTTGCAGCTTTTTGATCATTTATTGAAGTAGTATTCCTGTACTGCTTTTTCTTCCTTATCTTCAGCCTTTATTCCTCTATTTCAAACACCCCTAATTATATTTTTATTCTCATCACTACATTAAAGGGAAAGGATAATAACAGATCCATTAGAGTTCATTAAACTGATGATTAAAGCCAGAAATTCTAAAGGTCTATTTACAAGATGACAAAGTTCTAAATAAAAGTGTGACTTCTTGGATCCATCATATCCTAATATATCCTTAGAACTGTAACTAAAAAACAACAGTAAATCATTCTAATCTATTAAATATGAAAGAAAATTACGGCCAAAGGATTAAAATTATAGTCAGACTCACAGTATTTGTCATTTAAAAAAATCATTAATTTCTACAGGCTGCTCATTGTTATTAGTAATTGGATTCTTTTTATTTCTTTGAACACACACTTTGCATTTCAGATATCTGTTCCAAATTATATACAATGAGATGAATTCTAAATATAAGGATTCCTTTTTTTTATTTTTTAAGCTTTAAAATGAGTAGAATCAAATTGTTAAATAGAGAAGTGAACGTCCAAATACAATGATAGGCACGTGTGATTTTGATTTGAACTGATCGTTAATTACATATAAGTACAGAGAAAAGGTGGGCTGTGTATTGACCAAAGATGGACGGACTCAATCCAGCACAACAGTTGTATAAAGATAACTTTTTTTATGAAAGGTATGCTATACATTCCTCTTTCCTTGCTAACAGTTCAAGAAACAATGACTATTTAAAAAAAAGAAAGCAAGAATATGAATAAAATGATCCTTTTTTTAGACAGCACACTGTGAATACATTCAACATATTGCAGTGAGGAATCAAAGAGATTGAAGGCAAGACAAAATTGAAAATGATTACTTTTTTTTTAATATGGAAAATGTAAACATAGTTAATTCTAGACCAACATAAAAGTAAAAGCACTTATAAAATCTCATAATTTACAAGAGCTTGTCATGGAGAGCTCTGCACGGACATTGTTTTGTACATGCTAGAAGCAGAATTTCCTCTTAGAGGAAGGTGAACCTTACTATTATCAGCAGCGTGGTGCTAGACTAGATGAATCGCTGGATTTATCTTGTGTAGTAACATGCTTCTTGTATTACAAATATGTGACTGATGTTTTTAGTTTTCATGAGATGCCTTATGGATTATTGGAGATAATAGGATGATTTAGTGAGAAATCTTTAGAGGTGAAAGAGGTCAGTTGGCTTAAATTTTCTATCATCTCTCGGTGTTAACTGAATATATAGGATGTACATCTGAAGGTGTAAGAGTGTCAGAAGAAAGAAGCAGATGTCAAATTATTGTTGAATTTCTACACTAAAGTTCTGTTAAGTTTAGTTCTTGGAACCTTTTGAAGCTTTCCAGAGTTTGATTCAAATTAGCGCAGTTGCAAATTCTATCTGTACTTTCATGTTGCTCTCTGTTATTTTGCCAAAGATCTGGTTTCCTTTTTTTTGCTTTCTTTTTATTAGTACAAGGCATGAGTCCAAAGATCATTTCAGGGATGATATATATATTTTACTGTTTTGTAGGCCTCCACATTTCCCAGCTTTTTTTTCCCCCCACAAGTTCCATCATGCTGACCTATTGTTCCTATTCACTTTAACTATATGTATGCTGCACTTCTTAGCGGTGCACCTGAGCTATAATAGTTCAGTTTTTCTTCTCATCTTTGCAAGGCACGGCTGAAAAATTGGACCCAACAGTATGCCATCTTAAAAGCTCGTGTAATCTCACTTCTTTTTCAACGTAATATAAAGAGTCTTCTAGTATAATTTTGCATTTCAGCGAGGTTAATTCTGTCTTTCATTAAAGTGCCTTTGTGATCTGAGCTTCTAATGGAGATTTAAAAATATTTCATCACCTGCATATTTTCAGGACCATATCTATTAGGCCAGAAGTGTTTCTTACCTAGGCATGAAGAACTCTTTGAACAATTGTCATAATTGAAGTAGGTTTTAAAATTTTTAATTTTGAGCTATGTAATGTTTGCGTTCTATGTTTAGAAATGAATATTTTTCCTCTCTTTCACTGTTCGGAAAAGGAGACAGGTTGCTTAAAGAAAATCTTAGTATGAAAGCACACCTGATTAGTCTTAATTCTACTGAGAAATGGAAAATACTCTCAGGACTTCCTGATAAATTGTGATGGTATGTAACATTTGTGACTACAACAGAGGAGATGACACTTTACAGAATCAGAACGTGGCGATCAGTATGTAAAGTGAATTTCCTGTGCAAATGATTTGTTTCACTGAAGAGGCATCATTATGAAGAGGTAGAAAGTGTCCAAGACAGAGTACACAGCCATGATGGTTTTCTACTGCATTTCTATGAGGTTAGAATTTCTTCCCCCTTTTTTTGGGCAAAGAGGCCTGCTGTTAGTGTTTGCTACCTGATTCTCTGGAAGGGGAGGAAGGAAAGTGATGGAAGACATGTCAGAATGTAGAGTGAAGTTGCAGATACGAGCTGAAGGAAAGACAAGCATGAGAGCAATATGAATTCTCATCTTTTCTAAAGCTTTTAAGTCCTGTTAGTAATGAAAGCTGCAGGCACTGGGTTTTGCACCATGAACTTTCTGACTAATCCTCAACAGAGAGAATTCAACTGCCTCATCAAGAAGAGATGTGGCAAACCAAAACTGTAGTTCAAATTGGCTCTTCTTAAAAGAGTGTCTTACTGGACAACAGTTATTATTACTTTCTTTCCAAATATTCACTTAAAACCTTCTGAAAGTGGGCAGAGGAGATAGAAAAAAAGACTAAGAATTTGTGGAGAGATGTTGTTCTTTTCATCATTACATCAAATTTGCACTTAAGCTGGGTTGTAGTTAGTGGCTAAAATGGATATTCTGCTCTTAGTGGGTGACAGATATCCAGTGATTGTGACTGTTATTACTTTTCAGGTTCAGTACAGTTTCCTTTGAGAAAAACAATGTTGCAGATTCTGATGAAATACTGAGAGTTTTGTTGAGCTCAGGTACCATGAATGTTTTTTTCAAATAGCTTCAATGGTTGGGATATATAAATATTTCATTGCCTTATTCGTTTAAACACGTGTCTATTTAGTGAATGGTTTCTGATCCTTCCATGATCAATAGAAAAGTTTCAGGTTTAACTTACAGTAGACATTAGAGGGGAAGTAGTATAAAGGCAGATAAAATTAAGTGTATTTTAAGAATTCTAGAAAACTTTTCCAATTGATGGAGAATTTTAGCTTGAAAATGGCTGGGGAAAAAGAAAAAAAAAAACACAACAGAAAACCAACAGTTTTTAATGCTGTTACTGCTGCCATCCTCAGATTTTTCATTTATGGTAAGGTGCACAGATTGTCAACTCATGAAACCTTGCAATATCTTACATGGCTGTGTTCTGTCAATTAGAGCACCTCATATTATTATAAGAGGTAAAATTACATTTCTTAATGCTTTCCCTTAACGTTACCTTAAGCTTTGTAAAGAAGATATGAGTCTGTTTTTTGTAGAATTTGTGTAGAGTTTTGATGAAGTATGTCTGTTGCTTATACAGCAAAGTAGTGCATGAATAGTCAGCATATATTATTTTCACATGCTAATTTATTCACAGTACTAAGCTAAAGATCGCTCAGCTCCCCAGTCAGGCCTTAATTACTTCAGAAGCTTACAAGAGATCTATGAATCTAGTAATTCAAGGTTTTTGAAACTGGATTATTCAAAGATTATTGGTTGTCTGTTGCTACTTGTAGTTAGCCATTTGATTTTTTGCTTCTCTTACCTCTAGGGAGGGGAATGTAACTTTATTAATATAGTGAAGGACCAAGACTTATGAGTCCTGTTAGCTTAGGTGTATGATTTATATTCTGAGTATCCTTTAAAAGGCACTCGACATTTCTGTGACTAAGCTTCTCAGTTGATCACAGTAGAGAATGCAATCGTAACCTTCTTTACAAAATATTATGTGAGAATTGATAAAAACTCTACATAGGAATAAGAACTTACCATATCCAGTTAGGAGATGCAGAAAATAAATACCACAATAGACTTGCTACGTATATAATTACTCTTGCACAATGTCTTGATAAGAAAGTCCTATATATGTTAATGAGGCAAACCTCAATTAAATGGAGCTGCACTGTCGAAAATCATTGTAGCTGCTGACCTGAGCTTATTTATGCATCTATCACTGCAGTATATTGCCGTCAAAAATATTTTATGTTAAATCAACGTAGAAGAACAGAGCATGTATAAGCTGTCACTGATACTCCTGTATAGAATGCAGTTATGGCTTCACCAAGCTACCAGGTCACAGCTGCGCTGCGTGCAGCTGAGTGATTCTTTCATAGACTGTTTTAGGGAGGATTACCTTTGCTTATGGGTGGTCAGGCAAGGAAATGGGGAAACTTATCCTACCTAAACTTATGTACAGCAGAATTCTCTTTAACCATGAGCCTATCTCAAAAATGGAGAGTTGCATTTATTTGTTTTAGAGTTGTATCTAACTTAATGCATTTCCTCTTCTCGTCTGCATAAGCAGTAAAAACATCTGAAGCTACCTGAGATATCTGAGGAATATATGATCTTGGCTGTCTGCTAGAAACTGGTATTTCTGTGTTCAGAATTTTTGCAAGAACAAAGGACAGAAGATAGTCAATTAAACGTGTTTCATTCCAAGCCAAGGAGCCCATTACTTCTTATTTTTCATTGATTCAGGCTAACAGATTTTCAAACTATGCAGTCATATCGTTTTCTTGAGCAATTTAATTTTTACCCGTTGTTTTTAATAAAATTTCTTTTCCTCTTCCTCATTGCATTAATTCTTTTTGATTAGTTTAGTTTCTTTCCTACTATCTAAGCAGAATGTTATAAAACCAATAGACGACACATTAACATACAGCTTTTATTTCTAATATTTTCAGTATGGATCTTAAGCATATACTACAGGTATCCATTCTCCAAATAGCTTTCCTGAAGTACATTAATAATGTATTTCATTACAGATATTGGCTTTTCATTTTAACAAGAGTAAAACCATGAATTTGGGGATAGCTGTATAAAGGAAATGATAAAATCCTGTAAAAATAGAAGAGTTATGTAAAACTGTTGGAGGCTTGAAAAGATTAGAATGTCAGAGATTAACCGGGAATTGCTGTTGTCTAGGAGAAGACTTCACTCTGGATCTGGTGATGTTGTAACCATTTATCTTGGACCCCTAGATGCCATGTGTCTTTATTTTGCTAGCTGAAAACTATATGAAAAAACACTTTATGTTCTAAACATTCTAGTCCACTGTTTCTGTCTTAGCCACTACACAAAGACTAAGCTTTAGTTTTCTTTATAATAAAAGATAGCATTCCTCTATTTGGTATTGCAGACATGAAAAGATACGGTAAGGATGCAAGTGTGTTTTATTCAAATCTGTTACGGGCGTGGGACAGTCATGGAATATGAACTTATTTCATGTTAGGTCCTGAACAAGTTGTTAGTAAATATTTCCTTTCAGAGAATTCATATATCAAAGGCTATAGGAAAAAAAAAAAAAAAAAAAAAAGTGATTACCAGAGAGAAATAATGCAAGTTAGCATGAAGACTGACAGTCGTAGCATACTTTCTATTAGTAAAGTGGAGTATTTTGTTTATGTAGACTCTTAAGTTTGGGAAGGGGAACAGCAGTGAAAGGGTTTTTCCCATTTAATTAATATTATATTTAGTATACTTTAAGGAGCTGATACTGATTTATTTTTGAGTCCTATGAAGCTTGAAATTTGGCTTCCTAGATAAACTTGGCTTCCTAACAGCTGTTCCTCTGAGGCAATGCAGTTAGTAGCTCCCTAAACAGAACTAGTTTAGTATATGTCATTGAGGGATGATAAAAAGTAAAGAGTCTGAATGCTAGATTAGCATAGTTTTCTCTAGCAACCAGAGGGACTTTCTGGGTTTCCTGGGCTTTGATATAAAGTGTACTTATTTTCTTGAAGGATTTTTCTTTGTGTTGCTGGAGAAGAGTTTAGTTACATGCATTTTGATGGATGAATTATATCAGTAGTTCTGATATATCCATTTTTCATATAAAATATGAGGCCACAGAATCTGTAACTTTATTATTTTGAACAAATGCATTTTCAAAAAGAATAAATGCAGTTCATATTTGAAGTAAAATAGACGTGTGTTCTAGGTTCTTTTATACAATGAGATAGATAGAAAAAACCTAGCAAGATGTTTAGATTAAACATTAAAGTGAATAATCATCTTGCATACCAATCCTGCTACGTTCCTTCACATTATAATGAATAATTTGGAAGATGAGGAGACTCTGTTAGTCTGGATCAGGCTGTAAATGCTATTTATCTCTGTTATTTCTGTATTCATTAATTTCATTTCAAACTTTGAGATCGTCACTTTTAGGATACTCACTCATAAAGGATAGTGAAGAGGGTTTCTTAGCTGCTTATTGTTACTTTTTCCTGGTCTTTACAGAATTAGACAATGTCTAGTGAATTCATTTAAATGTTGATTGCACTGTCATTATGTGTGTTCTGGGTTTTTTTGCAGGAGAAGAATGAGATGATCAAGTTGGTGTGTTGTGAATAGACTGAAAAAAAAATGCAACATTGCACTTTTATTGGAAGAGGAAATTTCATTTAAAAATATACTATCAAATGTGTTTTTCTTAAATGCTGAACTGATGGTTCCTTTTATTTTGCTTTTGTTTCTTGAATGTGTCATTCAGGAAAATTAACAGATCTACTGTTTGTTGGAACTGTGGTTTCTCTGGCAGTGAGTACTCAAGTCGTGGAACTGATTTGTATATATTTTTTATATTATGAGTTTTTGTTCTTTATTTGATGCTTTTGTATTTTGATGGTCCAACTTTTATAAAACATCAGTTTTATGACAACAGACTAGGAATTCAGTGGTTATGACAGTCTGTAAAAGCAATTTGAACTGGAAGAGAACTTAGCATTACATTTCCAGTCCAAGCCAGTTAATTAAATAATGGTCTTTTCTCTTGGACTTGTTCCCTAAACATGATTGTGAAATACTGCCTTGTAGCCATGTGGTAGTAGGGCAAAGGAAGCTCTTTGGTAGCACCTTCAGAGATGTTTAATTACCATGCAGATGAGGGAAGAATGTTTTCATGGACCATATGTTTCACTCAAGATAGGGACATATATCTTTAAGAAGGCAAGATAAAGAATACTAATTATTTTTTGTACTTGTTTATACAGCAGATAAAAAGAAAATAAAAGTGGAAAAAAAAAAAGGAGAGGCAGAAGCAGGTTTCTACTTGTCACAGATCCAGGGAAAAAAATAAGTGAAACAAAACAAACAAAAAAAGCAACCAGTGTGTAAGTCTTTTCCCAAACCCAAAGTTTTTCAGAGCATATTTTAGAGAGGATAGAAGTTAGGGAAATTATTTAGAGGGAGATTTTTTGTGTACGTGACTGATCTTTGTTTACTAAATATCCGGAATTTACTTAAGTGTAAGAATCAAATTTTCCTTCAAAAGATTTATGTTCAAAACTTTCTGATTTGTGTCCTTCAAATTTTGCCACTCCTCCCAGGAATGTGTGTATTTTCATCTACCAAGAGAGACAAGCTCCATGGCAAAAGGTGGTTAATGTGTAAGAGCATAATATGTATTTTTTTTCATTAATCACTTAAGTAGTTACGTTTGGAGGTTGGTTCTTTGGCTTATTGTTGAAACACTTGTCCCGTATTTTTACATGAACTTTGCTTTAGATGCACTTTCACTGTATGCCTCTTTTGAAGGATAGATGTAGTCATCCAATTACAACCTTCTGTAAGACAGGAAATAATTAATAGCAGATCAGTCAGATGTATAGTTTCAGAAAGTGCAAGCCCAAGGCTTAGTAATTTTGTGAGTTCCCATATGGTTCTCTGGGGCTCTGCAGCAGACTCTAGAATGATTTAAGCAAGGGATGGGTGTGCTGCATCTAAATGTGAAAAGGAGGTATATCAGGGAAGGCATAACCCCAGCTGTGCCAGAAAATGAGACAGAGTTTGGGACGTTTCCTGAGGGCAGAACTGTAGCATCATCCAAATGTGTGGCATCTCAGTGATGGATCTGAGTCAGGAGAACCAGTAGCAGGCTGGGTCAGACCCACCAGCAGTAGCAGTGTCCATGACTGATAGAATGCTGAAAAAGGAATAGATTGCAAATGTGGTCCCTGGGATTCTCACTCTGATCTAGACCTCAATGTAAATGAGCTATTATAACAAACTTACGATGCTGTATATGTAATTCTTGCAGGCAGATGCTTCTTCCCTGAACTATATGTAAAAGGCAGGTAAAGATTGCAATTCCTGATCCTGTAAATAAGTGTCTTCAATCAGAATTGATGGCATTGTTGGAACAGTTTGGTGTGTTAGCTATGAAACTTCTGAAATTAGTGCTAGAAATATAAGGAAATATTAAGAGTTGGGTAATTTTAAAAAGCAGGACTCTTAAGCAGATTTTTAAGGATTGGGTAAGTTAGAAATATGAATTGGAGTGAAAGCTAATTAAAAAATGTCAACTTTCACCATTTCATATTAGGACATACCTTAAGTTTATTTCAAAAGGAAAATTATAACACAGCACAGGCCTGATGGCATGGCTATGTCTGCAGGACTGAAGGCACAGCGGTTAGCCACAGCACAGTGCAGACATCCACCTATTCCAGTTGACTGTTGGGTGGATCAATAACTCCTCAGTGTACAGTGATCTTCTGGTTAGGATCTCTGCAGTTATAGTCTGGCATTTTAGGAGGCACAATAGGTGTAGTCATGACATGAAGAATTATTATGTTGTTTTGTTAATGCTATTTTTTATGCTCAGTTTGAGATTCAATTTCCATTTTCCTGATAATATCTGGACTCTGATACTTGTTCAACTGCTGTCTGAAACTGACTTCCTGATCAGGTCTGTCTTAGTGGTGGAAATAAATGTCATCATATGTGACAATATATGATAATCTACTTATTGTTTTGTTTTTCCTTTAACTGTTTAGTTATCGACTTGAGGACCAAAAGCTGTACCAAGAAATGTATCTGATGGTTTCCAAAGGATTAGGGCCCTTGTTTGCTTCTGTGTTAAGTCAGTAATTTGTAATTTGGCAGCAGTGAGCTTGTGCATCTTCAAACTCAGTGTAATTTATACATAGTGGTTGTGTTTGCTTAAGTTTTGTTTTTGCAAACTTTACCTTGGTCAGTGAGTCACACTGACGTTGGAGTGTGCAGGCTCACCTAAATCTTACAGGATCTTAGAAGCCAAGATCACCTCTTAAGGTACTAGAGAGACAAGCATTCAATTCCTTTCTATGCCTTGAAGCAGGAACTGGACCTGAAGTTCTTCCCTTTTAATATCTTACCTGATTATTTATGCAGCTACTTTCTGTCTTTCCACAGTCTTAACAGATGAATTCTTAGAGAAAAGATGTAGTCTAGCCAATGTAGCCTTCTAATTAGTGTGTTCACCTAAGAGAAATTGGGTTGTTTCTTGCTGCAAGGCACTCAGTCATGGCATGAACAATGATCACTGCTGTGAATATCCCCTTGAGCTTTTCTTAAAGGATATCCTATCCTTTGTTCTTTGGGAGAGTGATCATAACTACAGGAGATTCCAACTGTGAATGAAGCATCTTTTTTCATTATTTTCATTTCATCATGGTCCTAGTGTTTAGCTCCATATAGATACATCAGGTGGCATTGCTTTATTTGCTCTTTTGATTTCTGTTCTGGAAGGCCTTGATTCTGTTTTTGGTTCTGAAAACAACAAAAAATACTAAATTCTCACGAATTTTGTGGCATTTGGGTAATTTTTAGCCATTAAAAAGAAGTTCAGATCACTGGTTCTACGCTTTTTGGAGTTGATAGAAAAGAAGAATCATAACCAGCTTTAATTCATCCTGTTTTTTGGTGTGTTTATCTGAGTTGCCCGTGTTGTGGCCTCTGGTGGAACTAAGAAGTTTAGTGCCAACTAAATGACTGTTAGACTTCTGAAGTAGCTGCAGTTAAGTCCCAGCTATGTCTTTTTCTGAAGGAAATAAAAAATTTGGCAAAGAAAGGATTGATAGCCATTGACCATTTTACTGCTAGTTTGGAAAACTTTTTGTTTAATTGGATGTTTATCCAAGCAGCCTATTCCTTTTCATATAATTGGATTTCAGTATATGGTATGGAATATGTCACCTGTATGTTCTTGTTTTTTTGCATTCTGTTAGTTTCTTTTAGATAACGAGAATTTCTCAGACATGACCTTTCAACAGAAGACTAATCGCTTTAAGAATATTCTTCAAATGCTGAAAAAAGAAAACCTATCATGAATGTTCATGACAAAGAATAATTAAATACTTCTGGCACAATGAAGTAGAGAGGAAAACATGAAAGGAACTTTTGATTACTCATATTTATTCTGTAAATGTATAGAAAATAAAATGGTTGGTACTGTTCTGCGGTGCTCAAGTGCTAGAATATTAACTGGACCCACAGGTCTTTCTTTAAGGGAGACAGTAAAATTGTCTTTGTATTTAAACAAAACAATTATATAATTCTTTAAAAGAACAGTAAAAGTAAGTAACTATTGATGCTAATATTGCCTCTCTTTTGTTTGCAGAATATTCACTTCAGTGCTTTAACCTCTAACTATTGCCACTGCTTTGGCTAGACTGCTCTTTTTAGTTAAGCTGTAGTTAAGTTTTAGTTAGGCTTTTTTTTTCTTTTTCTTTGCATTGTGCAATTTCTTTCTACACATGCCCAGTTTTTAGAGGTTGGCAGAGAAAGAAATGTTTTTTCCCATAGGTTCTTGACTCTGTGCAGCCGTGCAAAACCCACTAATATCTGTACCAAATGGAACCATCTATCTCCATGAATTTAGGAAAAAAAACTAAGGCATCAAAATACATAATGGAAGTTTCAAAATTAGGGGAGATGGACTCAAGCAAACTTATCTGAATAATATTTTTTTCTCTAGATTGAAGGTTTGAACTACTTTTTTGATATCTTAACTTTTCCATCCCACACAGGACAGCCATAGTGGCTGGAAATAGAGAGAGGTGCCAGTCATGTCTGCTACACTCACAGAGAGTGTTTGATAAGTGTAGTGCGTTACTGTTGAAGCAGTGTTTCTCATTTTGAATGTGTTGGACTAGCTGGTATATTAGGAAAAGCAAATAAATCAGAGTTTGTGGTTCTGGCTTAATCATTTCAGACTAGTACTGCTGGAACTTCAGACAAAGTGGCAAGGGAAGCAGAAGGGGAAAAAAGTTACCCAAATGTAGTCAGTAGGGAACATTTATCAAGTACAAAATTTGTTTGTTTTTTTTTTCCTTTTTTTCCTTTTCCTTTTTGTTTCCTAAAGAAAACATATTCTTTTTCCATAAATAAAAGACCAGAAGGGTGTATTAGAGCATCTAATCACTTCCCATGTTAGGTAGGCCATACAGTGTCACAAAATTGCCTCTGTACTGAACATTGTTTGTGCTTGCTTTTTGTTTTTATATAAACATCTTGATAAAATCTGATATCAATAATCTGTGTAGCATCTCTCTAGGTGAGAATTTTTATTCATCTTGACTGCTAACTTGTTTATCCTACATACTTTAAAAAGTAAACAAGGGTACCAACATGCTTTTCAAAACATGTTATTTTCTCTCTGCGATTGGACAGTAATTCAAATGCATCAGCAGTTGATGCACAGACTTCTGGTCAAAAATTTGGTTAATTATTTTTTGTTTGGTGTAAAAGATAAAAAATTGAAATGTATTTATTACAACAATATATATTAACCTGGAGACGTTCTGTAAATGCGTACTGGCAAAGACACGCTTTAGGACTCTTGGAGACGACTGCATTTTCAGTTGATATATTTCTTTCTGCATTGTTTAAAGCTGTACAGTCTCTGTCAAATGTCGTGCCTGTACTAACATGCATTGACATTTCATACTTTAAGTTTTATGGCTATTGCCTTTACTGATGGCAATCTTACCTGCTTCAGTATAATGATATATACGGACAGGTTTTAAAAATACTGCTGTCAGCATACTTTGTTGCATACTTTGAAATACTGGGCCAGTAGGTGGCCCACTGGCCAGCAGGTGCCCAGCAGGTCGAGGCAGGCATTCTGCCCCTCTACTCTGTGCTGATGAGGCCTCACCTGGAGTACCGAGTCCAGATGTGGAGTCCTCAGTGCAGGAGAGCCATGGATCTGTTGGAGTGTGTCCAGAGGAGGGCCACAAAAATGATCCAAGGGATGGAACACCTCTCCTAGGAGGACAAGCTGAATGAGCTGGAGCTGTTCAGCCTAGAGAAGGACACAGGGTGACCTGATAGTGGACTTTCAATATCTAAAAGAGAACTACAGGAAAAAAGTGGGTAGACTCTTGAACAAGGGGAAATGGTTTCAAGCTTAAAGACGGTAGATTTAGTTTAGATATAAGGAAAAAGTCCTTTACAGTGAGAGTGGTGAGGCACTGGAGCAGGTTGCCCAGAATTGTGGTGGATGCCCTGTCCATGGAGACTTTCAAGCCAAGGCTGGCTCAGGCCCTGGGCAACCTGACATAGCTGTGCACTTTCCTTTTCTTTGCAGAGGAGTTGGATTAGATGACCTTTAAAGATCCCTTCCTACTCTAAGGATTCTATGATTTACACATTTTGTTTAATCACATGCACTACTGAAGTTCTTTATTAAAAAGTAGTATTTAAGCTTTGAAGTATATTAAAAAAAGAACAGAAAATCCCTTCCTCTTCTTTCCAACCAGCTATAATTGCTGATAGTTTTTTTTAGTAATCATCTTATTTTACAGATGAAACTTCAGGTTAGTGAAAGTCAATTTTAAATGGATTTGTTATAATTTCTACAGAAGAGATAAGATTGTGGCATTAAGAATGGGAGAGCTGTCCTAATACTTTAAATTTCTTGAACAGAATATATATATATATTTTTAATGTTCTTAGGTATCGAAAAGTATATGAGGGTTACTCTGAAAGTAATGCCTCCTATTATTTTTTATGTTGGCCCATGATGTCAGAGGAAGGTGTTTGTGGTATGATAGTAGAGGCTGAAACTTCCGAACAGTATTCCATTACATTTTGTTGCTGTGTGACAGATGGCAGCTAAGGGGCAGTGTGACAAAATGGTCTGGCATGGGCATTTGTACGAAGCAAAGATGTGTCATTGAATTCCTCCACATGGAAAAAATGAAATCCATTGACATACAGTGAAGCTTGCTGAGCATTTATGAAGACCAAACAGTGGATGTGAGCACAGTGAGGTGCTGAGTGGAGCCTTTCAGCAGTGGTGACAGCAATAGTGGGTCACCCCTGCTGGTGCAGATTTTCATGAGCATGGCATGCAGGCTCTTGTTCACTGCTTGCAAAAGTGCCCGGCTACTGAATATGGTGGTGACTATGTTGGAAAATAATGTTTTGTAGCCGAGAATTTGCTCTATTGAGCAAATTATTAGCATTATTGAGCTCTTTGTGTTTGTTGTAGTTTCCATGGAAATAAATAAGCGGCATTACTTTTGAAACAGCATATATATATATATATATGTATACACGTATATATATGTATATACACACACACACACATATATATATATACACGTATATATATATATATATATATATATATATATATATATAAAACATACTCCATGTTGCAGTTCGTTTCATCTCTCTTCAGAAAAGATTTTGTACAAACTATAGTCTCATGACAAAGAGAATATAAAAGAAGACGTATCATCATCAAATAATAGTATAGTTTGGGTTGGAAGGGTTCTTATAGATCATCTAGTTCTAAGCCCCCTTCTTGGGCAGAGACATCTTCAAACCATGCCCCAAACTTGATCCAACCTGGCCTTGAATACTTCCATGGATAGAGTATTCACAACTTCTCTGAGCAATATGTTCCAGTGCTTCACTACCCTCGTCGTAAAGAATTTCTTCTTTTTATCTTATCTAAATCTACCCTCTTTTAGTCTAAAAACACTACTCCTTGTCCTGTCTCTAAACTCCCTGATAAGTAGTCCCTCCCCAGCTTTCCCATAGTCCCCCTTTAGATACTAGAAGGCCACTATAAGGTCTCCATGTAGCCTTATCTTCTCTAGACTGAATAATCCCAGCTCCTTCAGCCTTCCTTCATAGGATTCTGATCATACTCAGGGCCCTCTTCTGCACTCAGTCCAACAGGTCCATGTCCTTCTTGTGCTGGCAGCCCTAGATGTGAATGTAGTAGTGCAGAGGGAATATCTTGAGAGCAGAGCAGAGGGGGAAGATCACCTCTCTCACCTGCAGTTGTCCTTATGGGCTGCAGGGGCGTTTTGACAACTTGTATTGAGCTTCTCATCAACTAGCACTCCTAACTTCTTTTTCTCAGTGCTGTTCTCAAGCCATTCTCCACCCAGCCTTTATTTTTGCATGACATTAGTCTCACCCAGGTTGAGTCCCTGCACTTGTCTTTGCTGAACTTCAAGAGGTTTTGATGGGCTCTCTCAAGACTATTCTGGTCCCTCTGAATGACATCTCTTCCCTCCGGCATGTCAATCACACCACACAGCTTGGTGACTTCAAATTTGCTGAGAGTGCAGACAGTCCAACTGTCCATGTAACCAACAAAGCTGTTAAGTAGTGCCAGTCCCAGTGCTGACCCCTAGTCTCCACTTGGACTTCAAGTCATTGATTGCAGCTCTTTGACTGGAACCTTACAGCCAATTCCCTATCGACCAAGTGATCCATTCGTCAAATCAAAATATAAACATATTGGGACAGGAACAATTGTCATTCTCTTTAAATATTGTGCTCTTCTTTTATCTCATCAGGTCTCAATTTATGTTCTCACTAGGTACTGACTCTGAGTAATGAAATGTTTAATAAAATTCCACATCTTAATACGTTAGCATGCAGTCCAAAACATTTGTCATCTTCAGTAGGTAAGTTATTACCATATAGAAACTGTGAGATCCTTGTTGTGCAGCAACAGTATCTTTAGTTTTATATGTTTACTTCTGTATACTTACGTTGAATATTCTGCATAAACTGTATATGTTCTATGATAAAAAAAAAAATATCCTAAGAGATGCGTCAGATTAATTTTTGTTTTGCTTAGGAAAACTGTTTGCAACTTCGGATCTATATGAAGTTCTCAATCTGCTCTGTTACTCTGAAAGGCCAGTCTTCATTGCAGTTTAATTTACAGCCTCCTGATCTGATGAATCTCATACACAGTTTTTGACTTAGTATTTTCATTTGCATCCTTTTTCTGTATAGAGATTGGGAAGTTCTGTTTACTGCTTAAATACTGTTATGCCTCCTCCTGCCCTAAAAATTCACTCTGGATCACTAGCTACTCTGAATGTGGTTTTCTGTCTGCCTCATTTCATTGTGAAACAAAGTGAGAAAGTTGGAGAGGAAATGATATTATCTTATCATATAGAGAACAATTTCTACTCAATTCATTCCTTAAAATGTTCTAATTTGCATGTAAGCACTTTACATTATTTCATTTACATTCTCAATAGAAAGCCAGACTTGGTCATCAAGAATGGAACAAATTTCCTTTCATAATCATGTTGTAGCAATTATTTCTAACATGAATGTGTGTGGGCTGAACAGTTTTGCAGAAACAATTAAAAGATAAAAAATGAAAATAGGATTCAGTTGAAATTTGTACAAGGCATCTAGCAGTCTAGACTCTGTAAACAGTATATATTTTTATATTGTGACAGATAAAATGAATATTGTATTAGATTGAGATCAGGAAACCTTTAGTCATTTTTTGGTACTGGCTTGTGCTAGGCCCTTTTCTTGTTAACCCTGTCCATCAGGGCTGTTTGTAGTCTCCTACATTGTTCCCAGTGTGCACAATCAGCCATTCTGCTGGCAAAGATATCTTTGCCCCACTTAGCGAGTTGGGTCCCATCTCTCCCTGAAAGACATCTGGCAGCAGCAGGTACCCTCATGAGTTTCCAGGTTCCTGGAGAGGTTCTGGACCTTGTACCCAGCAGATCCCAAAGTGGAATTCAGTGAAAAATTTTGTAATTTTCTACCAAGTAATATTTTCTTGACTGTGATTATTCTTGTTTATTATACCTTTTATCAGAGATGATCAAGGACAGAGTAATATGCAGATATTTGGACAAAGGGATTCTCTGTGATGGTTCAGAAATGTTGTAACACATTTATTGAAACCTGAATGTTATCTTAAAAGCTTTCTTGAAACAACGTTGGTTGCTTATCTTGTATTTCTTGTTGAATATTTATTTTTAGAATGCAGAACATTGATTGTCGTTAAATTCTAACATGGACACCACCAGTAATTACAGTTTGTAATTACCATTTTTATTCCTTAGCCATGTATTTGTATTAGATCATCAACCAAAATGATGGATAACTCTTTAATTTTTTTTGATACATCTATTTCTATTGCTGTGTTTTATTAACTTTGTCCTCATGCTTCACTACTAGAAATATCCTGCAACGTTCTTCCTTTCCTTTGGATTGGTTTCTTTCCATTTTCTCACCATGCTTCTAACTTCAAAGATGTCAGATAAATATGATTTTCGCTGACATCCAACTGATCCTTCAAGGGAGGGAAAAGAAGAATCAGGAGAAGGCAACAGCAGTTCAGTTGCCAGTGTGTAGCAAAATACAGCACATATGTCATCTAGGAATTGACTGTGGCTTTCTTATTCCATGAGATAGTTGAAATAAAAAGCAGAAAACTCAGAATATATAGTTCACTTCTTTGAAGCATCTTTGATCGTATAAACATCATTGCCACTATTATTCAAAGGTGAAAACTGAAATTGTAAGAAATTAAGTGACTTTTTCTGAAATCACATATTAGTCATCATCATATAAAATTAGGTCATCTCGTTCTGATTCTGGTGCACAGAACGTATCCTAGTGAAAACTCTCTCAAAAAGACTTGAGGAAAAATAGTCTGTAGTTCAGTTCTCCATGTTTTCCCCCGTTTTAACTTAAATTCTGTAGTTTTCTTACAAATTTTTGTGCAATCGTGCAAATGTTAACCTATCTTTCAGCTTTTACTCATAATCTAATTATTGTTAAAAAAAGTCTTAAGGAACAGTTAATAATAGCAACTGTAACTATAATTCAAGTATAATCTTACTGGCAGATCAGAGCTTCCTTCACTTTTTTTCTGTTTCTAGGAAGTACAGGGACAGAAAGAAAGTACTGAATGCTGTTGTTAGGAAGTTAGTTCTAAATACTTTTTCAGTGGACATCTTCTGAAATGTTCTCTCAGCAGGTTGAGGAGGTGATTCTTCCCCTCTATTCAGCTCTGGTGATGCCTCTTCTGGAGTACTGTATCAATTTCAGGTCTCCCCTGTACAAGAGAGATATGGATATACTGGACATGATCCAGTGCAGGGCTTTAAAGAACATCTCTCCTGTGAGAAAAGGCTGAGGCACCTGGGACTATTCAGACTGGAGAAGAGGAAGCTTGGGGGGGCCTCATCAATGGGTATACATACATGAAGGAAAAATGTAGGGATGATGGAGTCAGGCTCATTAAAGTGATGTACAGGGACAAGGGAAGAGACAGTTGGCACAAACTGAAACACAGAATGTTCTGGCTTAAATCAGGAAGCATTTCTGTACAGTGCTAGTTATGGAATCTCCAGTCTTGGAAATATTCAGAATCCATGTGGCCATGGTGCTGAGCAATGTACTTTACGTGGTCCATCTTTATTAGAGATGTTGGAGCAAATGAATTCAGAGGCCCTTTATGATCTAAGCCATTTTGTGATTCTGTGAAGAGATCACTTGCTGCTAAAAGTTTGTGAGGTCTTGTGAAAGATCTTTTATCTGTCAAGCTGATCTAAGTAATTAGGCAGACTTACTTACAGATTATTATTTTTTTTTTACAACATTTTGGAAATAGTTTCCCTGTGATCTCACACACGTGTAAAGCAAAAGCTTTCGCTCTTGTTCCAGTTTCAGTGGTGTGCAATCCAATTTGTAAATTATCACTTTTAACCTGCTAAAGTTCAGTTTTAAAAGGCAGTAAATTCTGTTTGTCAACAGGGCAGGAAGAAAGCATAGTAATAATGAAGTTTTCAGTAAAGTCATTCTAAAATGGCGTTCTTTTTGAAAAGCCTTGCAGTGGAGGATTTTCTTCAGCTACAAAGTTTGTTTCATACAAACCTGCCCTGATCGGGCTTCTTCCCTCATTTTTCTTTTTTAACAGAAAATCAGCTTTTTGATGTTTTCCCTTTGCAAAACGCTTTTTTTTCAAATTAGTTTTCATATTGATAACAACAGTACTACTGCATGACTCAAATTAATTGCTGGTACAGAAAGATGAATGCAGCATCACATCATTCAGTAAAGTTCTGCTTTTTTCTGCTAGTAATAAATCTGGGCATCTGTCTGGTTACTTGCTTATTTTTAAACTTTGACAATGAAAGAGTTCTTGGTGAGTTGTCTTTTATTTCATAACAAGACAGTTCTAGATTTTTAAAGTATTATAATAGTTGATTTGTCTAAACTTTTATATATTTGATTATTTTTTTCCAGGCATGAATGTGTTTAATGCAGTATTTACCATGGCTTAATCATGTATCCCTATAAAATGGTGAAGTGATGGCTGATGCAAATACTAGGTGAATTTCTTGTATGTCATATTATATTTTATTCATGAAGCAATGTTAGGTAATATCCATCTTTTGCAGTCTTCTTTAATTATATTAGAGGTCAAAACTTCATCTGATGGTTCATTCAACTAAGTATCTAATCAAATGAGCTTTCTTCTGAGAAGAAAAAAAATGCTTCAGATTGTCAATCTTTTTAAGTATGTATAATTTCTATAATCCTAGATTATTTTTCAGTTTCTAAAGTTAAGTTAGATGGCAGTGTAGAATAAACATTAAAAATGTGATATTCTGACAGTCATTTTAATCTTATTCTCATGTTGTTTAGTACAATTTTATGTAGCTCTACTGGTATTTTATTTCTTCATAAAGACAAGATACATTTCAGGAACATTACATTTAAATGTTAAGTAGCCAAGCTATAAAAAATGATCCTTCCTTCCTGGAGTAAAACATCTGCTGAAACTACTAAAGAGTCTATTTTCTCTTAATAATATGATGCATATATTATTTCCATTGATTGGATTACATGTGCATTTGAAGAAGAGAATAAAATACTAAGTAAGTCTGAATATATTTTTTCTGAACTTGATTTCTGATGTGATTACAGATCAGGGTAGGAATTACAAGGCAGTTTGTCCAGTGATTTCTATCGTGATTACTCTGAAGTGTGACAATATATGGACCTTGGGTTGGAAAGAAGAGTATTGTTCTAGTGTCATTCACATTTAAATGCAGTGGTTGTTTTCCATCTCTTCCAAAGACAATGACTGGTTGCAGCTCCTCTGTTAGGCATTCAGATAGTATCATTTATTTTTCTACCATTCAATTACAGTATCATAGTGCTGTTCAGGAACATAGCCTTGGGGAAAGTTAGTGATGAGAAATGTTTCTTTCTACAGTTAGGCCCTTCATGCAGAGATATACTGCATAGCAAAGGGACCTCCTAGTTTTGGAGTACACTTGAAGACTTCTTCCCCAATTTTAAATACAGCATCCTGGCTTGTCCCTAGACACTCACAATCATTGAAAATCATTTTGAAAATGAAAATCAGTTATGATAAAATAATTCTCAGTGGACTGTGTTCAGTTTAAAAAAAACAAAACAAAACAAAACTCTGAGGCGTAATACATTTTAGGAATCATATTTCAGCAGTAGATGAAGGGTTTTAGTGTATTTATATTTTAGCAGGTTGTTTTATTTCTTGTGAATTGTCATAAAATGCAGTTGTCCTAGAGATATTTCTATCTATGCAAACCCGGGGTTATCCACCCAGAAATTACCTACTAGTGAAAATTTTGATATTATCTTAGCGCTTCTAAAGATGTCTACTTCCTCAGTAGGTCTTCCAAATCTATAGCGGTTGAACTCTCATCTCTTCTCCATCTTGACCATTACTACTTTCTTTTCAGAGAGAGAGGACACAATGAAATTGTGAAATTGCTACTTCCTATTTCAGAGTTACCTGATTACCAGTTCAAGATGCTTTATTCTGTGGATAAGTCTTGAGATTATTAAAATTATGCTGAAGAAAACATGCTATCTTAGGTATGATCAGAAGGTAATAGTTTTAAAGTAAAAGAGTTTAGACATAGATTAGATATCAGGAAGAAACTCTTTGCCATTAAGGTTCTGAAACATCACATGAAACACCAGCCACAGGTTGCCCAGATGAGCTGTGGATGCCCCATTCCTGGAGGCACTCAAGGCCAGTCTGTATGGGGCCCTGGGTAGTCTAATCTGGTGGGTGACTGCCCTATGCATGGCAGGCATGTTGGAATTAGATGATCTTTAATGTACCTTCCAACTCAAGCCTTTTTATCATTCTATAATTCCACAATTACCAGACCTCATCTGAAGTACTATTCTCTATTTTAGTATGGCGGCCATTCATGAAAGATTTGATGAGAGAATAGTGTTTTCTTTATGCAAGCATGCTTCTGTGGCCGATTTCATAGATGACTTTCCATTCACTTGAGCCAACCCTAGCAAGCACTAAGAGCGGATGAGATAGCTGAGCCAATCTGAAGTCAATTTGTAACAGTGCCAGTAGGCTATCTGGAATCTCTTCCTATTTCTTTTTCCCCTAGAAATAAGTAAGTACTGGCACATTTTGATGTGCAGGTGTTTGAATATTTTGTTTTCTCACAATTATTCATACAATAACTGCCTTTTACAAAAACAAAACAAAACAAAACCAAAAAACAACAAGAACAACAAAAAAAGCCCCAAAAACCTTGTACAAATTTGTACTGAGATTAGTGCAAAATTGTTTGTGGGAACAGTGTTCTAAATGGTCATTATTCTGTATGCAAACAGGGAGCTGAATTTAACTTATGTTTGAGCTCTGTAAAGTTTCTGTAAACCCAAGTAATGTTTCTGTCAAGAATGACAGAACATCCAAAATCTGAGTTTCGTATCATAATGTTGATGTTTTTCCCCAACTATACTGTCCAAGCAATTTTAGAAACTTCTTCTCTTGTACTAAATAGCAGTGTAGACATATGGCTTTGCTCAACCACTGAAGATGATCTGTTGTCAGAGATTCATGCCAGCACTTGTTTCACCAAATAGTTTACTTTAAGGAGCATAGAATCCAACCTAGTTATCAAAATTTGATGTTTTGAGAGAGCATTAGAAATTTTAACTGTTTCCAAGACAACAGCTTTTCTTCTTTCTCATTATCTTTTTGATTTATCTCTGCCATTCATGAAAATATGGAGCAGACTGTTTTGTTTAACAATTAAGAAACCTATTTATCTCATTTTCACTGCAGAAAATTCATACAACTGCAATTACTGCTCTGCATAAATTGTGTAATACCTAGATCACCTTGAATTCTTGAGGCCAGCATAATTTTTATGTAATCAGACTGATTAAATGATAATCAGGCTTTGATGATACTTTATGTCAACAATTAGATAACTAAAGTTTTAAGTAGGCAATATGAGAAGAAGATTTGGAGCACAGAGGTCAATTTTCTGTTCTACATTGTGCAAACCTGCTTGAATAACCTTACGTAAAAGTGTTGGTTTCTTTTGAGTGCCTCCAATTTTAGATGTTTAGTTTCAGATACTAAAAAATTTTCATGAAGCTGAGTAGCTTCAAGTCTCATTTAAAAAAAATTGAAAATACAAACACACACTCTCTCTCTCATACCTAATAAATAAATAAACTGACTTCTTGCTGCTATCATAACCAGAGGAAATCACAGTGAACTAATCAATCTCCTTCCAACTCACAAAAAAAAAAAAAAAAAAAAAGGAGAGAGAGAAAGTGTAATTTTTCTCAGTTTGTAGTCACTGTTGTTGCTTTAGGGCTGTACCAAACTTGCTACACTCCCCTCTGAAAGACAAGAGAAGAAATCAGATGCGTGTATAGAACTGAATACATTATCACCAGACTCTGAATGCCTTGAGCAGGTGAGACAGACGCATGTGCAGGCACTCTGTATTGTCCCTGAATGAAGACAAAGCACCATTTATTTCGCTTGTGTTCAAAACCTACTTCAGTGGTATTATAGTGAGAATATTTTTCCTCAGTGGCTCGTGTGTACTTCATATGTAAATATGAAAGATGGAAAATACCTGTTTACTTTTCTGCCAGTGCTTTAGGATTTTGTTTCTCATGACGTTTAGTAAGTACATGGGAAAAATTTTGTTCCATGAGAAGCAAAGCTAATAGTGCTTGGTTTCCCAGGGATTTGTATTCATTATCTTTCCCTCCTTCCTTCTGCAACAACCACAGCTCTCCCTGTATGCAAAAACGTCTAGGCAAGACCCAGCTACTGTGGCTCATGCAGAGCTATTCATATATTGATCAGCTGGCCAATATACACATCTGGCCAGCTGGTTGCTGTCAAACGATGTGTTACAAGCTCTGTTCTCACTGGAATTTATGTTTAGGAAGGTTTTTTTTTTTTTACTTTACCAGCCATTTTTATAAAACTAGGAAAATAATGGACTATGTTTTTCAGATAAACAGAAATTGTCAAGAAGATTCAGAAATTAATGAGTGCCGCATAGAATGACAGACATTCAAAGCAATGATCTGCATTTTACATGTGTAAAATAATAAGCTAAAAAACACTATATGACTTACTAATGTCTCAATGTCAAGTACTCAGAAATTAGCAGAAGTAAGTATTAAGATTACCTCTGCAATGTGATTTTAATTGCTTTGTTAATATGCTGTATTTTAAAGCATTAGCTGATGGATCACATACTGTATTTCCCATCTTCATCTGTATCTTATGTAATTATGAGGAATGCAACTTGAAGAATGTTTTAGATTTCTCTGAGATTTCACAAATCAGGGTCAAAGTTGCAAATCTGTGTTGCAATTAGAAATACATACAAACAAAATCTTGGCAGTATTTTACTTTAGAGTATCACTCGTTCTAGTAGAGATATTTAAGATTAGTAGATATTGATTGGGCTTGTTTCTGCCCTCATTTAATTGATGTAAACAGGAGATACTCTAACTGAAATCAATAGGGAGAACTGACCTATGTTTAGTTTGATTTATCCAGAACCTAAACAGTGAATGCTAATTTTTTTTCAAACTTCTCATATGACTGTTCCTGTGTTTCACACTACTAAGTAGATACAGATAGCTGGAATAAAATGTTTACACATCCTAAGACAAGTTCTCATGTGGTTGAGGTTATTGTGAAACAAAAACTGTTTATGTGGCAGTTAATTGTGATTGCATATAAGCCATTTTAAATGTCAGTTATATATATACAAATATATCTTTTTAATTAAAAACAAAGACAAAAACAAAAACAAACTATTTTGTTGGAAGCAAAATTTAATGCTTGTCATTTAAATTTTATGTAAATAACTATTACTTATAAATATTTGAGATGCCTTCTATATCTCAAATACAGTTTTGGAGTACAGGTTTTCATGGACACACATTAGTCTGTTTAAATCAACTGTAGCATTTCAGATTTGATACAATTTGTACTGTGGCATCCAAGTCATTGCTTCTAATTTAGCTGATCTACTTTCCTGAGAGGGAAATACATTTCTTACATACCTCACATTCTGAGCCCTCCATCATGTAATCTGGTTGATTTTGGAATCTGATAGGTGTAACGTCAGGCATTTCAAGGAAGTCTTCAAGATAGATGCAGGCGAATGATTGACGATCTGTGTCCTACTAACTTATGTAAACAAATAGCTCCTTGAAGCAAATATGGTTTCTTTTGCTTCCATTAAAGCATGCATTTTTCTGAAATGACATTCATCCATTGCATGTCTTATTTTTCCAAGTTAAGAGGGATGATCACATTTATGTTCCAAATTGACATTGAAGAATGTAGTCCGTATAGATTCTGAGCAGAGATTATTTCATATTTAGGAAAAAATACTGAAGAATATAAAGAAAAAAAAGTCATGTTTTGACCTCAGGCCTGGAGATGCTTTGAAAATTTCCCTACTGAATGATTGTAATTTAGTGAATAGAACCTCTAAGTCTAGAGACAACAAAAATTAGTAACTGAATATGAATTCGTAGGTGTTAATGTATGGAATTGGTCAGAACACAATGAACTTGAGTTTTATCTTTCGCTTAGGGAAAATTGAGACTAATTCTTCTGAAATCAGTAGAATTACATTAGAACAAGGTTTGTATATAGAAGGGAAATGGATCAGAATAAATTATTCAGCTATAATTGTTTTCAAATAATTCCCTTATGGTCCTTCTGTTCTGGAAAAAAAGTTATTGTGTTAAGAATAATAATTCTTTTTTCAGACGAGCAAGGCCTAATGCCTGAGCATCAGAATTTGTTATATGATTTGAAATGTTAACAGTATGACATAGATTTGGGTACTGGTTTGATATTAAAATGCTGTTCTGGTAATTGAGAGCTTAGTGCTAATGTTGACTCAATTGGTATTCTCAGTACTGCACTGGTGCAGTATCCTTTATCATAGACATCCTTCATATTTAGTATTCTTCTTGACTGTTTAGATAGACTAGTAAAAGACTGTCTTGTTTTTAATCACTAAAAAGTTAAATTTTTGCTGAAGTATAATTACTAACAGATATATAGCTGTAAATTTTTTATAGAGGTCAAGCTGAGCAATTTTTGTCAATATTTTATAAACGTGGAGTCAAACACACAGTTAAAAGCCTTTATTTCAGTGTAAACAGAGCTTATAAGACACAAGATTTTCTGCCCAGAAAGAGAGAAAAAAATCATAGAATCATTGAATATCTCAAGTTGGAAGGGGGGCACTCAAGGATTATTGAATCCAACTCCTGTCTCAACACAGGAACATGCCAGAATTAACCGTATTTATGAAAGCATTGCCCAAATGATATAGGGGAGGTATAAAAACAATTTAAGGAAAAGCTATTTTCATCCCTTTCTGCTGGCCTGCAAAACTTTGGGCTGTCACTATTGTTTGTCTCAGGTTGGGGGAGTCTCCTTATACAGCTTTAGTAGCTGCCTGATTCCAAGAATCTTATTAATATGTCAGTAAATGGCACTCTGTGTGGCAAACCTTAATATTACTCCTCAACAGATACTATTGAAACTGTCTTTTGTAATACCTTTATGGGTAAAACAATCTTCAGTATGCCAGTTTAATATCTGTGTCATGGATGTCACAATTTAGCTGAGAATAAATCTTATTCAGAGTGTCACAATTTCACATTTAAGGTCATCTTCATTTGCTTTCTAAGTGAGCTACTGACTTTGGAGAGAACCAGTAACAGAAGTGCAAGCCAGAGCAGGCACACACACATGACCTGCTTGCATCTATGCTGGACTCTGCTCATGTGCAGTTGTCATAGACAAGACCTACAGATTGGGTGCAGGCAGGCAGGATGATTGTCGTGTCAGGCACTGTCTTTGTGCACTAAGTACCAAATTCTGTTGCAGATTTACTTTAATTAAGGTAATATAAGAGTATGTCAGTATTGAGGCATGCTCTCAACTGCATTTTAGAAGTTTGACACGATACAGATACTTTGTTTAATGTAAATCATGAACAGTATACTATGCCTAGTACCCTGATCTTGAAATGTATTTTGTAATTCATGGAAGACGGATCACTCCAAGTAGAGCTGAAACAACACCTTTAGTGAAGACCATCAGACAACTTTTCTAAAGGAAGGCAATTCTGAATAGACCAAAAGGAAGATATAAAGGCAATAAAAGCAGTAGTACAGTTACTAAGAAATCATTTTTCTGATGAGTTTTAAGACTTCTCTGGACATTAATGAATTATGTTGAAATAGGGTGAAACAGCTATTATGAAAAAACAGTGAGTCTAAAATTGTGAAGTGGGGAGCATTAGACATTAGACCTTCCCTTGTTGATGCACAGAGGTCTATCAGTAATCAATTCATTTTAAGGAATTGAGCATAACTTGTTAAGGATGTTTTGTGTTTTGAGAAAGATAGCTTTACATTCAGGGATAAGAGTATTCTATGTATGTAATATGTAGGTCACTCTGAAAGCAATGCCTCCTATTTATTTCCATGGAAACTACAACAGATACAAAGAGCTAAAAAACTCTATTTTACAATATAGTCACAACCATTAACTATACATTTTCCTCAGCGATGAATAAAAGTCTGCATGCCACGCTCATAAACTTCTGCACTAGCAGAGGTGACCCACTGTTTCACAGCTGCTATGATGGTGTTGTTGCTAGGAAAATATTGCCCATGTATTTCCACCATGCATCAGCCTGAACAGATGGAAGTCAGAAGGTGCCAAATCTGGACTATATTGTGTGTGTGGTAGGACAGTCCATCTTAGATTGGCAATATATTCCACAGTTTTCAAACTGGTATGGGCCTGCTATTACAGTATTTCAAACGAAAAGTTTTCTTCTTCTCTGGTCTGGAAGTGTGAGCCTTCAGCTTAGTCAGTGTTATGATGTAGAAATCAGAGCTAATGGTTTTACTGGGTTCTAGGAAATCCAGAAGGATCACCTCTTTCCTACTGCAAAAGACAGTATAAACCAGTTTACCTTTTGAGGGCCATATCTTGAACTTTTACTTTGATGGGGAATTCACATGGACTGTGGTTTTTGCTCCACCTCATAGTGGTGACACCACATCTCATCACTGGTAGTTTTGTGATCCAGGAAACTGTCATTTTCAGCCTCATATTTGTTCAGTAGATCCTGAAAAAATTGCAGTATGTTCTCCTGTTCTTGTGTAAACATTTATGGGATGCACCTGACACAGTCTTTGCAATATTCCTATGTTGCCACCGTAATTTCCAACACACTGAAGCTGATATTCAGCTCCATTCACAGTTTCCTTATTGTACTGCTCTGGTTTGCTTGGATAAAGTGCTCTTAATTTCATGGTGTGACAGCTGTGCATGGCTGTCTGGAACATGGCTCGTCTTTTGCATCAGAGTCACCACTGATGAATCACAGGATCACAGGAGTTGGAAGGGACCTCAAGAGATCATCGAGTCCAACGCCCCTGCTAAAGCAGGTTTCCTAAAATAGGTCGCACAGGTAGGCATCCAGATGGATCTTGAATATCTCAAGGAGACTTCACAGCCTCTCTGGGCAATCTGTTCCGGTGCTCCGTCACTCTTACTGTGAAGAAGTTCTTCCACATGTTAGTATGGAACTTCCTGTGTACAAGTTTTGGTATCACAGCCTTCTGGTGTGTCACTCCTCCTGGCTTTCTGTCATCAGCAAACTTGCTGAAGGTGAACATGACCGGACCCAGCATTGACCTCTGAGCATCACTGCTAGTTACAGCCATCCAACCAGACTCTGCACTGCTGATGACAAACCTCTGAGCTCTTCCAGTCGGACAGTTCTCAATCTACCTCACCATCCACTCATCCATCACATTCTTTCTATGATTCATAACAGGGATGTTGTTAGATGTTGTGGAAAACATACTACCTTGCCTCACCCATCGCCTCATTGTGCTAGCACACACTGTTTGGTCTCCATAAACATCCTGCAAGTGTCAGTGAACGTCAGTGAGTAATATTTTTTCTGCATGCAGGAATTCAGTGAAACACCTTTACTTCCTTGTCAGATGCTATTTTGTCAGGCTGTCGCTCTGCTACCGTCTGTTGCATGGCACCAGAATGGAACTGAGTATTGTTGGGAATGTTCAACCTCTGCTGCCATACCACTAACGTTTGCCTCTGACACTGTGGGCCAACAATAGAATAGGAAGTATTACTTTTGGATCTGCTCTCATATGGAAGTGCATTTCACTTCCAAACATTTGTTCTAAACAATACATAAGGAAAGATCTCATATAGAAAACTGCTGGAAGTAGGCCAGCGGGTCATGAACTTGTTTAGAGCTTGCCTGTGCTGCTATTTCACAAATGTACTGTTGGAGATAAATGCCAGCCAGCTCTGTGTGGGGAAAAAAAAAAAAAAAAAGATATAAAGAAATATGGATTAAGTACTGTACTTATAAATAAATAAAATTTTGTAATTTTTTTCATTTTTTTCAGCTTTATAATTGCAAATATTCCATACTTGCTCATATTACAGATAGAATCCTACTGAATACAATCAAAATGTCCCGTCATTATCTAAACTTAGTTCAAATCTATTTTTATGTGGGCCATATTTCCCTGTGTGTTGATGTAGTATCTGGAAAAGAAAGGTTACCATTTAAGGCTAGAATGAAAGAATAAAAGGTAAGAGCACAAATTTCTTCTCATTGCATATAGCAATTAATGTATGTAACTCAGAAATTCCTTTGACTGATAACCACGTTATTGGCAAGTGATTCTCACCAAGAGGGTGGAAACAGTGCCTGCTTGTCAAGTTCTGTTCTCCACTGAAGTCTGCCCTGACAACACATGTTCGTCTTGGCAGGACTTCAGAGGCATTGCCAACTATATTGCTTTCTGTCCCAGAGCTGTAAACGGTGCTGCAGTTGATGCATTGTTAACTTAAATGACAGTCATGGACTACTACCGTGGTTTTACTTTTCAAACTGAACTTTCCAGGATGAAGCAGCTTGGTGTTATCTACATCTATATGTGTATTTCCATGTATAATTCTCAGCTGCTGGCATACAGTGCTGTTTGAAGTACGCAGATGGGCAGTGCAGTTCCATTTACCTCTGGTGTGCATTCTGTCATTGGCAGCTGATATGAGGAAGCTACAGAGACACATCTCCATACAAATGTGATTTTAAAAAGGCAATTTTCATTTTTTACAGAGGCTTTACAGAGTTTTCATAAAACGTAACTTGCAGATGACTTGCTGCAGCATATTGAAAGTGAAAAGGCTTTATTCAACTTTTGTGCTTAACAGATTACATGTTATTTCAAAATTAAAGTAGCCACAATTATAAGATGTTATTTGTGGTTGGAGACAGTTGACTTCTTTGCAGAGTCTGGTGTTTAATCATGCAAGGCACTCAGCTGCTCTGAAAAGAAGACATTAAAAACAATGTGCAAGAGTTTGATCAGTATAATTATTATTTAAATATAGGTTTAAAGTTTTAATGCTTTTAAATTATAGTTCATTATCCCTACAGCGAGTGAAGTCTATACATTACAAGGAAGACCGTGAGTCTTTGTTAATAGTGTTATTGCTGTTCTTTAGTAGCCAGTTGCTCTGACACATTTGGATAACACCAGCTCTGGTGAGAGAAAGAGCTGGAATTTTTCTCTTCTAAGAAAGGTACCCAGAAATATTGACAATCCATGGAACTGGAACATTAACTCTTTAACTCTCAGTGCACTACACGATCTTATGATGTGACATATTGATAACAGAAGTTGTAAAACCATGATAGTCCCATAGATCATCATCTAGACTGTACTGTTATTTATGTATTATTATTTAAAACTGACAAACTGAAAAAAAAATAATCAGGGACGCAAAAGACATTGTGGTTTTCAATCTCTTCCTTCAATTAACTGTTTACATGTATCTGTAAAGTTTAAGAAGTCTGTGAATTCATAAAATTAGTTGACATGAGAGACGATCTTTCAGTATTTCATGCCCTGTCACTATTCTTAACCACACCGTGTACCCACAACAATAAATACGTGACATTCATTATACAAGGGAATTCTTACTTTTGCAAAGTTTCAGTTTGGCCTAGTGCTTGTTAATTATTTTATTGCCTTAAATTTTAATACTAATAAATGAAATACTGCATCAATAATAAACATTTGTGAAATTACTCCTTAAGAGAATATAGGACATATACAGCATCACAAACAATAATTAAAATAATATAATGCATTAATTCTTAGTATTTCTGGATGTAATGGAAAGTCCACATCTATAGAATATTTGAATGATGAGTGAATAGGGCTTATTAACTGTGTGAAATAGTAAATAAAAAGTTCATAAGTCACATGAAGTCCAGAGCAGAAAAAAGGAGGCAAAACTGTAGTTTCAAAAGCACCTGTGATTTCTTCAATAAAAAATTAATGGTGACAGCGTTATATCAGTATTAACTACTATTGAGAACATGGTCCCAGATGTGCTGTACAGCTGCTATTGCCCTTTTTTTATGCACTATCTCACTGTGAATAGATGAAGCAAATTAAATTCACATTTTTGTTAATTTAATGACAAGTAGTATATGGGGTAAGTGTCCTGTTGCTTTTTTTGCAGACACATGCCCCTTTAGAAGTCTTCAGATTATTTATTTATTTATTTATTTATTTATTTATTTATTTATTTATTTAAGAGTGCATCCCAAATATAATTGAATGAGTATACATACTTTTTATTATCAGACAAATGGCTGGATAGATGAAGGGAGAGCAGTGGATGTTGACTACCGTCTGCAGTTCAGTAAGGCTTTTGATACTGTATTCCTCATGAGTGAGCTCAGGAAGTGTGAGCTGTATGCGTGGATGGTGGGGTGGATTGAGAACAATATTGTGCTACACAGCTATCCTGTCTTTATTTGCCAGTCACGCTGTAAACACTGCATAGACTTTTCCATCTGTTGTAGGACCCGCCTCCTCAAGGCAAATAGAACGCTTTCAGAGACGAGGTTTTGTCAGCTGTCTTCTATTTCTCAAGGAAGGCTGTGAAGAATACAGACAAATATTATAATATATTATTAATAATATTATTATTTAGTATGTAACTTGTAAACAGTTGTACTGCCTGTAAGCATAGTTGCACATAGAGCTGTGAAAAACTCACAATAACAGCTGTATTTATGCAATTGCAGCTAAACGTAGAGTCTGATTCTACAGTCAGTGTGAAACTTTAAGCAATCAAAAATCAGTTGTCTTAAATGTCAAGCAAAGGTATCATAAGCCCAAAAGTGATCATCTTCACACCTACAAAAACTTAGTAAGGACAGAATCTTTTATAGGATGTGAAATTCATGACTTTGACTTAACCTGTATAGATTATCAAAACTTTTTTTTGTTGTTGTTTTTCATATCTTTTCTAATATAGTACTTCTAGAAACATGATAATTTGCTATTTGTTTATTTTTAAATATTTTGGTTTGGAATTTTTTTTTACTAATAGGTTTTGAAAATTTAACCTTAATTTTACTTAATATTTTAGCAAGGTGCTGGAATGATTTAAAATAAAATGTAGAGTCTTAGAAATAACTAAGAGATCAGCATGAGAAAGTCTTTCATTTGAATTATCTTTAAAAAGGTTTGTTGTCGTTAAGAAATAAAAGAGCCAAATGTGTGAAGTTTTTCATAGGAAAAAACTACATAGAGAAGCTTTCTTCTCCATTTTTGAAAAATTGTATCATAAAGACTAGAATTGGTGTAAAGCCTTTAATGCTTTTTTAGACATATACATGTATGTATATGTGTGTGCTATTAATATAGTACATGAGTTCTCATGATTTTGCTTAGTTATTTAAAATTGGAATGAGTTTCATGTCTCAAATTACATTTCCACTATCAATGACAACAGGTGTTACACACTGTAGCATGTTTCATATATATATACTTTCATTCTTTGTAATATTGTTGAAAATATGACCTTTCTAATTCACCTGAAGTAGCTTGTTTTGTTTAACCATTAGACAACACTATGTACTGTATATAGGTAAATCTCTTAAGAGTCAAAGAAGGATCCTTTTATTGAATTCACGTGATTGTAGGCATTTACTAGCATTTGTAAAACAGCCAAACTCTTTGATATCATTGCTGGTAAATGCTTATTATTTTCAGAAGCTTGTGAGGATTCAGTGATGCAACTGACCTAGTTCTCTTCATTTTTAGTTTTTTTTGGGGAACAATCAACAGGATTACAGGGAGAAAGTCTGTTAATTGCAGTCTTCAACTACCTTGCAGACCAAGTGGTGTGAGAAAACAGAAAATTGATGTCTGCATTAGTTTATTTACTATCTGTAAATTTGCTAGTAAGAAAATGGAATTCAGAATCCAGAAAGCAAATAAACTGTGCCACTATCTTTTTTATTAATTTTACCTTTTGTTGTTGAGTACACGTATTTTTAAATCCTTCCTAGGCTTGGTCAGTATTTTTCACACACTCAAGTATTATGCCTGCTAGTTTCAGCAGGATATTAAGTTGAAAACTATTTCAAAAGCTGCTTTGGCTGTAGATCACAATAGAAAGCTTCTTTGGTGTTCAGACCAATAAATAAATTAGAAGAAGGGCTTTAAGCTCTGCGTGATAAAATGAGCTGAAAGTAGGGCATAGAAAGAACAACCTTTGTAACGAGCCTAGCCTGGAGCTAAGGAGAATCAGAAGTTCATTGTGTATTTCAGTACATGGTGCAACAACAGTATGAAGAGTTGGTGACTGAGGTTTTTCACTGCCTCAGGATGCCAGTGATTCAGCTGTGTATAATGACAGGGAATGCCAAGAATGCGCTAAATAAATCTTGTCTTTATAGCTCATAATTTCATACTGGAGCTGTGAGCAGGCTGGAAAGCCTTGACATGAGTTTGTAGCCAGCAGGATTTGGTGTGGTCACATTTGCCATCATACTTACTTGATCACCGGAGCACACATAGTGTATTAGTGTGATTTCATTAAAAGAAGAAATAAAAGCAATTGAAATAAGGCATGAATTGATGGCATATGCAGTACTTACTTGTAGACTAAGAGAATCATCAAATTTGAAGATGGTAGCAAGTGTTCTCTTGAAAATCAGAGAGACAAACACTGAACAGATTAATGAATGCCTTATCTGTTGAATCATACACTCAAAAGTTGTTCTTGTTTCTAAAGTACATTTACAGGATGTCCTATCAGATTCTCCTTTCTGCTGTGCATGTACCACTTCTGAAAGCATGATAAACAACATGCATATGTGCTTGTGGAAAACGATTTTAAAGTATGAACCCATTGAGATGTTAATGTGCTTGTAAATTGCAACAAAATTCACATCTTTAAAGTACTGAATTAAGGCTAGATTTTCAGTTTAAACTGTTGGATTAGGACTAACACATACTTTTTCATCATTTTCTCAGTTCTTGGTTTTCTGCTTCTTTTCTGAATACCTGAATACTTGGCATATAAATCCTGCCTTGACCACTTAATATGTGAACTACAGTATTTTGCATTGTGAATGCATGGGATTTCCTCTTTCATGAAGTTTCATCTGTAGAAAAATCATAACAATTTGAGAACGGAGGAGTTCCAATGTGCAATTCACAGTGGTGACCATGTTAATGCTGCTCACAGTGATTTTTTGCTTACAGGCTGAGTGACAGCAGCCTTCAGGAGTGCCAGGGTATAACTTAAGTGACAGATCTGAACAAATAAATTTCTGCTGTAGCAGAAACATCTAGTATTTGAGATGTTCATTTAAAATTAAGAGTATTCTGGTTACATTATTAAACCACAACAGCAACAAAATAGAAAAACAAACAAAAACACACTGAGTAGTTTAATATAGAATCGATGTTTATTTATCTTCCTATTTCAGTAATTTCCATTTCTTCTTCCTCTACATGAAGTCCCCAGTGGTTTCTCACCTTTCTAGAAATGTAAAAAAAATCAGTCATATGAAGTGCTCTTTCTAACCTAGTTTCAGCAGAGATTTAGACCTTTGCACAAAATTCAGTCAGCTCTTAGGAATAGCCAGATTCCTTGGGGAAGCAGGCTTCTCAGGTTACCAGGTAAACAAAATAAGTAAAAAATACAAGCTAGAAACCCAGCAGAAACAAACAAACAAACAAAATACCTTAAAAATATTTTTAGATCTTTACACTTCAAAATAGCTCATGATAAAAAAATGCACCTAAAACCTTTCCAAACATCAGATCTCTAGAGAAGGCTTCATCTTAGAGCAGGGGGATGAACACCTCTTCTGGGTTAATATGGTTCATTTGCTAAACAGAGTTTAAGACACTGATGCAGAGAAGAATAAGTGGAATCCAGGCTCTGTCCTTGCTCCAAGTAATATCTGTGCAGGGCATATGTCAAGTTCTTGAATCTCCTAGCGGGTGAAGCCCTGCAGAGTTTCTCATGGCTCCATCTAGATACAAACTAGCTTTAACCTCGCCGACTGATAGCAGAGCCTTTCCCAGTTTTGCATGGATTTGTGTGTCTTGGAACGGGCTACAGTAAGAAGAACTTACTGATTAATATTTATCTGTTTTATAGTCTGTACTGAAGCTTGGCTACTTGAACTCCTATGTGCCATGTTTGAAGTCATCTGGGTTATGTCTGTGTGAGCTGTGTGAGATTAGTAATTAAACGGAGGAAGTATCCTAGGTCAGTTCTGACAGAGAGGTTTATCCTTTACCACTTTGGTGCTGCTAAATGGTATTTCCCTCTTCTTCATCAACCATCTTCTTTGTTCCAATTTACTTTTAAACTTTGGAGTTTTACTGAGTCAGTACTCATTTAGTGCTGAGTTAAAATGACCATTGTTATACTACACATTGGATGACAATTATTAAATAGCTCATCATTTTATAATGTTGCTTTATCTATAAAATGTAAAATATAATAAATAACTATTATGTTTGCAGGAATTAATTTTCTTTATTATGTCCATGAACAGAAAAAATATTAATCACTGAAAACAAAATAGAAAAAGCAACAATTCCAATAATAATATACCCTGCTAAGTTGAAAAGCCCCTTGAAGGTGTTTCTAAACTATCAGTGAAAAGGCAAGAAACAGCGGAAATAATTAAGATCAGAAGGAAGCAAGAGGTTGTGAGGTTTAAGTTTACAAAACACAGTATTTATTAAATAGTGAGAAATTGAGTAATGAATGGTTTACTGTCCTCCTTTATTATCTTAATTCCTAGGCAAGATATTAATATTTTGATTCACATTCGTGGTTTTTAGAATTGATTCATACAGCAGGGACCTCTTCAAAAGGGATAGTTGCCTTCTCCCAGTGTTGAACAGGAAAGCAGTGGCCACTTTTCCATTTGTGCTGCTTTCAGAGAACATTTTCTCTTAAGACTAAGAAAGGGTGATTCACTGCTGCTTGGACCAACTGTCAAAGAGGGGCCATTTTCTAAGGTAGGTGTGGGAATGGCATTGTTGTCATGAATTTGTCCTCTTTCCATGAGATCATTTTAAGCAGCATTGCAACATTTCTGTGCTAAGGCCAGAAAGGCACAGTAGTTATGTTGTGCCTCATTTACCTCAAATATCCCTTAATTGTTGCTTGAGGGTTCTAAAATAGAGGCATGGCAATAAAAGAATGCTCATAACTTTTTACAGTTGTAGTAGTAATAATATATTTTGTATTTATTGCAGTAATGGCTGGTAATGTATAACTCAATTAGTTTTGACTCCATTTGTTATGGCACTATTCAAATACTGTTCCTCAAACAGCTAATAACTTAAAAAATTAGAAGATGACAAAAGTAGATAAGAGGTTTGAAAGAAGAGAGGATAACAATGATAATTAGAGGTTTTTAGCACAAATAAGTAGTGGGAAATACTTGACCATTAAGCTTTTATTACTTGTTTTCTGCCAGTATGTATGACAGCAGGAAGAACTTAACAGTGGAGGAGATGCTGTCTTCATAGATTTGACTGGGAATTCTTTACTTGTGAAACAATCTTATTTTTCACTGTAGTGTGACTGTCAGCTAAAATATAGAGGCTGGCCTTTCGGCAAGATAGCGAAGGTTTGGTTAATTTTGTGAGAGCCTTCCAGTGTGGGGTGAATTGATCGAGGCTTAAAAGGCAGAAATGAGACAGGTGGTAGTAAATAAAAACTTTAAAAAAGATAGTGGTTTGTGATAATCTAAAAAATGATTTTACTGACCAGTATTTTGAACTGATTAGAAGAGGAATAGTAACTGAGTACAGTAAGGACTTGGGACATCAAGGTCAAAAGGATACTGATGACTGTTAGATTGTAGTTCTTGAAGAATTAGAAAAATTAGAAAGAAGTTACAAAATTTGAAAAGTTATGGTTTTCTCCTGCAAAAAGCTGTGGTTCATTTACTGGTATTATACTCTGTGGCTAATTAATAGTCTACATGAAATTATTGTAGTTAATTATGCGGTCATTAACATCCCACAAAGAAAGACTCTTTGTTTCAGTACACAAACTGCTGCAAAAAAAGATTCCAGCTTAATTACGATCAACACTAAAGCAAGAAAGAGAAATTATTGTTAATTTTATTTAAAAGCATGTCAATTCCTTCCTATCTTTCTGTAAAAGGACATGTCATAAGATTTATTGTTTTTTTTTTGTTGTTGTTTGCTTTTGCTATGGTACGCAGCTGTTCTTTTTTTTCACTGCTACAGATTTACTTTTGAAACAAACTTTTGAAAACAGTATTTTAAGAACTTTTTGAGTTCATTTCCTTTAAAAAAGACCTTAATATTTGTTATCGTGCTCTTTATCATTTGAAAAATAGCAAATTACAGTGACACTAAATGAAACAAAACTTTCGTTTATACTACAAAGGCAAAATGTTCTTCCATAATATTCTCCTGCAATCCAGTCTTGCATGAAAATGAGACTAGAATATTCACTTTGAGATTACATGAGGGATCAATTTTTGTTTGCTGGTGGTTTTGTTTGTTTTTGTTTTTAAGTTTCTGTAACATCTGAAGTGTGTGCAAACATTCAGTAAGTAAAAAAACCTATAGAATTTAGAATTTCATTACTAATCTTCAGAATGGTTAAAATCTTGTCACCAGTGTAAAATAAGGTAAAATGAAGACTTTTTTTGTATCTTGTTAGGAATTGCAAAATCCGATTGATTTACTAGCTATACAGATGTGTTTTGTGGAAGTAATGCTTTGATTGTATCAGAAATAGCGTTGCCAGCGAGAGCAGTGAAGTGTTCATCCCTCTGTTGAGTACTGTGTTCAGCTATTGGCCCCTCAATGCAAGAAGGACATCGAGGTCCTGGAGCATTTTCAGAGAAGAGCAACAAAATTGCAGAGGGGTCTGGAGCACAGGCTTTATGAGCAGTGGCTGAGGGTACTAGGTTGTTCAGTCTGGAGAAGGGGAGGCTCGGGGGTGACCTTATCACTGTCAACAGTGCCTGAACAGAGGTTGTGCCAAGGTGGGGGTTGGCTTCTTCTCCCACGTAACTAAGAATAGAACCGGAGGGAATGGCATAAAGTTGTGCCAGGTTGAATGTCGGGAAATACTTCTTCTCTGAGAGTGTGGTCAGACGCTGGCACAGGCTGTCTAGGGAGGTGGTGGAGCCACTGACTTTGGAGGTGTTCAGGAAATGTTCAGATGTTGTACTGAGGGACCTGGTTTAATGAGGAATTTTGCTGTTAGGTGGACAATTGAACTGGATGATCTTAGAGGTCTTTTCCAACCTCGGTGATTCTATGAGTCTATAAAGTTTTGAGTTGTTTTTCAACGTAAGGACTGTTCTGTTCATATACTTGTCACTTTTAGTTGTTTCAGTATAAAACATATCTAGCACCCTCTTTATTGCACAGATATTATCATTAATCTACTCCCTCCCTAATCTGCCTGTAAAAGAATGCTGGTAAGAGATCAGTTTCCTTGGCTTGCTTCATGCAGTGCCTCTTATTGGCTTTCTCTTCAGGAGAAAGATATAATTGAGTCTAATTTTTGAAACTTGTGTCTTGGTCACTGATTTGGCAAAATTAGATTCTTCACTAAACTTTCATGAAAATGTATATTGAACTACAAAGCTCTTAGCAATGCAAGGTTTCATAATTATTTGGTTAGCTGAAATTTACTGGATATTGGTAAATGTTCAGTCTGTCTCATGTTTTTATCTTTAAATATAAGGAGTAGTTCTTGAAGATGGACTACCTAAAATTGTTGTGCTAAAATAAATATATCCCATTGACTTTCATAATGAATGCACATCCTCTGCAAGTATTGTGACTAGATTCCAGATGAAAATTCATGTGAAATTATTTTTTAGCTTTTATTGAAGAATAATTGCCTGCAAACCTGTAATGAGGATGTAGTTCTTTAGCCCTCATTCAGTACTGATGTTCAGCATTACTTTCATGTAGCATTTTTGCCATTAGCAGCTTTTAGTCACACAAATATCATCTCTAGATATAAAACGTTGCAAAAATACTGAATGCGAAGATCTCAATAAAGTATAATTCAGTGGCCTAAAGAAGGGTGCAGCTCAGTGTGATACCTGTGTAAATACCAGGTACATCCACTCGTAGACCTAGTTTCACCCGCTTGAAAACATGAGAGTGAGAATGGTTGAAGTGTTGTTTAGCCTTCAAGAAAACTGTTATGTTCTAATTAAAGGCAAGTTTAAACACAGATTGCTTTTCATCTTCCTGACTTTAATGACAGGCAGTTTATTCTTTTTGTCAATATTCAGTATCCTGATGACTACAAGAAACAATTTTTTTTCCTAATATTAAAAGACAAACAAACTCAATTTCTCAAGAGTTTCAAGGAAGTGAAAGGCAAAATGAGAAAACTGCAATACCTGCAGCGTTCTTCTCTTTTGGATACCATATGATAAAGAGTTGTTAGCAGATTTTGGATGAAGACAACAAGAAATGTTAATAGAATATACATTTTTATCAGCTGTTTTAAGATACCAGAGATGTGGATATGCACCAAGATTGTATAACCAAACTTGTACAAAATCACAAGGTGATTTACCAGGTTGGAAGATGGTAGTTGAATTTCGCCTATCAGGAGTGTATTCAAGCACAGCAAATTCTGAAGACTTGCTGCTCGTGATTAGCTGAAAGCAGAATTGAACATATGGAAATTCAAGAACAGTCTTTAAATATATCACAATATAAAATGCAACGTACAAATATTATAAGCAGTCAGTTAATCAGTATATATTATGTGTATAGGAATTTATATATATGTATTTATAGGAATATAAAGTAGGTTATGTATAGGAAGACTTAGGCTATCAAAACGACAGCTATTCCTGTGGATTTTTATCCAAGCTTTAAGAGAAGAGACAGAAGGCCTAGGGCAAAGTGGGAAAAAAAAAAAAAAAAAAAAAAAAAAAAGGTTCTACAAAGTAATGGGAGAAAGATTTGCCCTGCTAGACAAAGAGACATCTCTTCGGTTAGCTGTATTAATAAACAGAGGAGATGTTACATAAGCCCTAACTATTGGTACAACATTGGTCACATTTATATGAAAAGTAGGACCATAGTTGTGTTGAAATCGGGTACATAATTTTTTTCTACTCTCAGAAGTCATGCTCATCTTACAGGAACCTGGGCTGTAACATTGAAGTGCCGCAATATTTCATGAAATCAGGTTTACTATTTTTGAGACTTTTTTAGATGGCGGAAATATGCTTTGGAAATCATTATTTTTGTAGCTTGTATGAATCAGTGTAAAAGAAATGTCTATGAATCTGTTCCAGTATTTGTGGAACAGATTATCATGTAAATAGCTGATGTTTTATTAGCTGAAGCATCAGTTCTGCATTGTCATCAAGGTAACCAGATTTGTAGGAAGGTTAATTAAATCAACCAAACTTCGTTACTACTCTTTACATTCTTCCTTTCACTTCTATAGTCTGTTAGAAGTTGGCTACCAATTAGATCATCTGCTCACCTTTCCAAAATTACTATTCTTTAAGAGAATTGCAATGTATTTATATTTTTAGGAAAATGTATCACAGTATGGAATGAAGAACTAACTGATGGGATTTCCTAAGTGCTCTGTGAGATTAGCTTGTTCTCTCTTTTTTAAGTAGAACAAAACGAGGAATTGACCTCTGTATCACCTCAAATGTAAACCTGCAATAGCAAAATAATTGCTCAATATCTTGCTTATAGCTATATAAGCATACCAGAAGGCTACTGAGCAGGCCTGGAGTGACTCGTGCAAATAAAGAGAAAATCTTGACTCTTCTAAGGCTGGTTTGTTTGTTTTCAAGGGTGTGCTTACTGCTTTAATTACCATAATGTTTATTTGTGAAAGATAAACAACTATAAGGCATTGATCTCAAAATAAGATCAGTGAAATTGAGATATAAGCATGATATTAGTTACTGTAATCGGGTGTGTGTGGCTGGAATAAAATATTTTTCAGTATATTCCAGTTTACATGCCATTTGTACATACATTTCTATTGCCTTATTATCCACCCCTTTACTTTTCTCTCTGCTCACTCATGGATCTTGAATTAGTTAGAATTTGTTGAGTACATTTAATATGTGCTTTAATTAGGTCAATCACTTCAAATACCTTATCAGCATTTTTGCTAAGCACATGATGCTTAAAATAGTTTCAGGATGTTTTAATATACATTACCTAATCTTTTTTTTTCTCTCTCTTTTTTTTTTTTTTTTTGGTCAAAGTTTGGTTATGTATGGTTATATGATAGCAACTAACAAAAAGGAAGAAGTCTTAAAAAAAATTCAGTCACCTGCCTTTTTTATAGTTCTTACAAAGAGAAAATAAAATATTTACATTTGACTTCCGTAGTTCTTCATAACTTACAAAACAACTGCTTCCAGACAGCTCTTACATGTCTCTAAATACTGGCAGTACATAAAGGTTGATCCCTCTGCAGACTTTTCTGCTATGAAAGTAACTCAAAATCAAGATTAAGAACACATGGAAAAGGCTAAGATTCTGAGGACTCAGCGGAAGAAATGATCTGTTTCTTTTTGTTTCTTTTTTAAAACACTTTTCCTCCCCAGAACAAAAGTATTTATCCATAAGCTGCAGTATAAGACTGTAATTACTTGGTACGTGCATCCATTTTTTGTTACACATACATAAATTAAACTCTTTTTTATCCAAACAGTTAAATGCTCTTGAGCAAGCATTTATAACGACTTGAACAGGATGATATTACAGATTTGAAAAAAAAAAAGACTGCAACCAAGCTTTAATGAGAATGCAAATGAGAATTACTAAGGTTCAGTGAAGGTCAGAGCAGCTTAATCATCAATTTGTGTCAGCAACTTCTCACAAGTAACAAATGAGTATTAATAAAAACTGTTGTCTTAACAGATTAAACCACAAAATTATGATTGCTCTAGAATTTGACCAGCTGTCCTCATACACATGCAGTTCAGTTTAAGTTCGCTTTTTTATCTACAGATTCGGGAGTAAGCTATGTAGGTATCTTTTATTTATTTTTTTAATGAACATTTTAAATGACTTGGTGTGGTGTACAAATACGAGTTATAAAAGCACGTTATACTTCTGTCTAAGATATCAAATTTTTCCCCTGAAAACACAGTTTTCATCATGATGAATTTATGAGGTACTTGTTTCAGTTAAATGTAGATAAGTTGCATGGATATGCTCCTATAAAGTTGAATAAAAATCCTGACTTTCCTAGGGCAAAATCACTTAATTGAAATTTAAATTGAATCTCATTTCACCTTGTAAATTACATCTCTACAACTATATGGTTTTCAAGAATAAAATGTAATGTTGAGAGGGAAAACAGAAAAATGATATTTCTTTCATCTGAAGTGTTCATGAAACCTAAACAGAATAACTCAAAAAAGCAAACTACATAGCTCTTTTAATTTGCCAAACTTTTTATTTTGACATAGTTTGAATATACTGTTCAATAAATAATATTCCTTTAATGTAACTAAAATATAAGCAAAAATGTGTAATTAGAAAAGAAGATTTTCATTCTAAACAATTGCAGAAAAATACGTATTTACCCGAGTATGGGCAGTTATTGCTGTAAACAGATGCTTCAATTTTTATGAAAGCTGTCTGATCTTAAAATAAGATTATCATGTAACAGTTCCCTTAGTTTATACATCTTTTGGGTATATAGATAATCAAGTAAGAGGACAGATTCATTAATACAGGCATAGTTCTTTGCAAACATGACTTAATAGCTGTTGGATCATTAACAATTCCCACTCTGACAGCTTGCAGTGTGGGCTGCACTTATGAGCTACTTTCTACATCAAACTGTTTAGACAAGCCCACAAAAACATGCGCAAACAACCAAATTAGCAGAACAGTTTTTTCTTGAGAAAATTTCCAGCATCAGACAATCACTCTTGATTATCACTTGCTATCCTAGAGAATAAGTGAAATCAAATGAATACCACATATCAGCTTCAAGTCCAATAAGCACTTTCATTTCTTATATCAAGATACGGAATCTAAAGTTAGAATATTAACTTTGTAATGCACATAACCTTCTTACAGGTGTGCAAAAAGGAAACTTCAATCTATGAAACTAATGAAAATTTCAGAAAATATGTAATGCTGATTACTGTCGAGCATTTACAAAGAGGATTGAATTAAGGATTTCTTAATTTTATCAATATTAGTCATTTTAAATCAATGTTAAATAAATAAGTAAATGAATAAAGATGAAAAGATGAACTTCTCAAAAGCTTGAATTAACTGATATAAATTAGTGAGCGATCTGTCAGACAAGTTGTATTTTCATGTCTGCTCATTTCAGAGCAGATGGAAGGCAGATCAGAGCTCTTGTCCTCTTGTTGTACAAATTATATGGCTACATGACCTTGTTTTGGCAGTCAGTAAAGGTTGGATTGGTAGCTTGGGTAGGTGACAATTCTTTCTCCTTCCTATTATCACCACATGGACATGTGTTCTCTGTAAGGGGGTAGGGAACTTATTTCTATGAAGTCCTTTTCTGTTCTTCATGCACTGTAACCCATGCTTCTTAAATCTTCATTTATGTGTACCCTAAACACCAGCAGGGATGTGCACTGATGCTTTGAAGTTCCATACCAGTGTGCTGACTGTGTGACTCACCTGATCCTTATCTGCTACCAACAGATACCTAGTTTAAAATGATGCAGAAGCTCAGTAACACCAACCAACTTTGTGTAATACTAACTCTAGTTCAATGACTAATGCATAAGAATAATAGTCCTCCTACATAAAGAAATTATATCTCTACCTACCAGCTTTGTTTCATCTGTGTTCTTAGACCACTGTAGGTACAGCAATAAAGCTAGTCATATAGGCTACACTTAAACTTGGAGGAGAGATGCAGGTATCTTGATGTAGGAGTCAAAGAAAAATAGAATGGTACCATCTGGGAAGCCTGCCTTCCCTCTAAGATTACAGATGGAGTCTAGTTGAGCAGCTGAGGTTAGGCTTCTGAGCTTTTACAAATTTGGTGATGGATCCTGTTTGTGCTAGTTTACTTTCATCTGCCCTGAATAGTAATAAAATTACGCTTTGCATTATATCTCTTTTATACATTAACTTCTCTTAAGTTTATGTATATACTAGTTCTTGGCATTTTTTTTTATCTCTATGGAAATGCTTTGAGTGTAAAAGTTGCATTTCATGTTGGTGACACCTAATTGCATATAACTGTTTCTAATTTTTTTATTCTTTATGTCTTGTAACTTCATCTTCTACGTCGTATGTAACTGAGTTATGATTTACTTACACCATTTGATTCCCAGTTATAATTCTACATCAGGTCGGTAATAACTGAATCACCCTGCATTGCTGTTAACAGCCATCTTACTGTACATGTAAAACTAGTTGCTTCTTTATTTTAACAGTCTTTAACTAGACTTATATACATAACAGAATCACAGAATCACAGAAACACCAATATTGGAAAAGACCTACAAGATCATCCAGTTCAACCATCCACCTATCACCAATAGTTCTCACTAAACCATGTCCCTCAGCACAAAATCCAAACATTCCTTGAACACCTCCAGGATCGGTGACCACCACCGTCTGGGCAGCCCATTCCAGTGCCTGACCACTCTTTCAGAAAAACAGTATTTCCTAATGTCCAGCCTAAATCTCCCTTGGCACATCTTGATGCCATTCCCTCTAGTTCTGTCACTAGTTACTGACCCCCAGCTAGCTCACTACAACCTCCCTTCAGGTAGTTATAGAGAGCAATAAGGTCTCCCCTGAGCCTCCTCTTCTCCAGACTGAACAATCCCAGCTCCTTCAGCCGCTCCTCATAAGGCCTGTGCTCCAGACCCCTCACCAGCTTTGTTGCCGCCTTTGAACCCGCTCCAGAGCCTCAATGTCTTTCTTGCAGTGAGGGGCCCAAACTGGACACAGTACTCAAGGTGCAGCCTCACCAGAGCTGAGTTCAGGGGGACAATCACTTCCCTGAGTAAGCATAAATAGAAGATGGGATTTTTAGAAAAATACTTTTTATATAACCATTCGTATGAATTCTGTTCTTATTTTAGAAATAATAGGGGGAAAATACCACATTGAAGACAATGCTAAGATGAATTGCGAGCTTTACATCTTCAGTGGTAACTGTTCTTAATCATATTATCCTACCTGTTGTAGGAGTTAGCATTTTCATGTATTTTCTTTTAAGTAAATTTATTGTTGGATTACATCATAGGATACATTCCTCGCTTTACTTTCAGTGATTTTTTTATTTGCTATATTAAATGTGACTACTGATTTTGATGACATTTGGCAGTTAGTCTACTTTAACTGAGTATATTTAGAATGTTATTTGTAACTGAATTAATACCACTTTTATCAAGATACATTTTCTGTTGAAAGCGCTCAGTGAAGTACTCTTCATACTTTTTTCCCCAAATAATCTTGAAATCTAGAATAAAAAACCAAAAACTTGAATATAATTTAATGTAACTTAGTTACTTATTCTTTTAGTTATTAATCTATTCAGTGTTTCTAATAATCTTGCTACTTATTTCATTGTTTGAAAGTCAAATCATTGTGTTAGTTTTTTATGGTGTCTTCTCATGTAGAAAAATAGATTGATGGAATGATTGAATAAAAGATAATTTCATGATTTAGTTTCATAAAAGGTGATAACAATAATGCGAAGGAGTAGCAAGAATGGAGAGCTCCAGGAGGAGCAAGTAAGGAGCTGTGTAACAGCAAGGAAGACAACATTGACCTCACCAGAAAGGGTCCAGTTCTAAGGTACACAAACAAAGCAAGCAGAGCAGGTCTGATGGCATTAACTAGAGTAAGATGACATTCCAGAGCAGCAGACAATACTGAAGTGATGAGAGAGGTCTTAGGTCAATCTGGGACCAAGTAGGACCAACCATAGCACAGTGATCACCAGAAAAGACTGTAGTGAGAAGTCAGGTCCCAGGACTAGACAAGAAATCAGATCTCTAGATCGGGGCCAGGCAGGACACAGTTATAGTGTAATTTAGAAAGGGTCTAACGGTGAGAGCCTGAGCTCAAATATAGCTCTTCTGAAAGAGGTTAAGAGACCACTTCTTCCCATAGTTCTTTGTCACATCAGGCTGAACCACAGTTACATGGCTGTGCCATATCAGCACTTGCCCTCACACAAGGGGCTGAACCCCAAGAGGGAGGAGTGCACTAAGGATCCTGACAAACAATTTCATAGATAATTGCAGATATATACTTTTTTTTTTTTTTCTCTGAACTGGTCATATGGAAAATAGATATTGATTTTACCTAATGGGTATCTGGGAGAAGTAATTTATTTTGACAATTTAATTTATTTTCTTTGGTGCTTTTAACTTGTTAAGTGTTTAAAGCCTAGCACTTAGGAAGACAGCCTATTATCCTCACATAACACCATGGTATTTTTAAATCTTGACTCGTGGGTTATATTTAAAATCAACTGTGACTTTATTTATTCTTTTCTCTGACGGTGTTTTCCTTCTTTAAATAAATGAAATTGAACTTAAAAAATCCCTTCCCACTTTCCAAATATGTACTTAAAATTGACTTCATTGAACAACCTGAATCCACTGAAATCAATAATTATGCAAGATGACATAATATAAAACCCAAACATTACATTTTCAAGATTTTTAGGTAGAACTTGACTTTATCTCAATTAAATAGTTCCTTTTTGATGGTGTAGGGTATGAAAGTGAATACAGAAGGCAATTTAGTTCATTCATCATCAGGTCCATAGGAAAACATCAGAAATGACTTCCTGTACATTCAGGATCCTATCTGCCCACTTTTCTTTGGGAGTAACGGTTTGTACAATGCTAGTCTTCTATGTAATAGTTAAAATACTCTTGCAAGTGAAGGCAGATTGAACATTTGTCTTCTATATTTCTGATAACTGGTCTAATAGCCAGGCTGCAGGTGTCACGAATAAGAGTACTTACGCTGCTTTTTCTTGAAGTTAAATTGCTATGTCAACAATGAATGCGATAGTCAGGGTATCAAGAAAGTGGGAAAGATCTGATTTTAGTCTAATGATATGAACAATGAATGGGCAAGAGGTATGGATTTTGTCCCAAATACAGTTCCTTGACTGCACAGTCATTTAAGATAGACATTATTTAAACAAATTAAACTGTTTCTGCCCACGGCTTCTGTTATGCAGTCAGCATTGCCTGTTCTACTTTCATGATAGCCTAGTTTCAGGAAAAGATGTAGAAGAGTTTTACACAAGGTGATTACTGCAGAGCTCTTTTGAGACATGGATTCACTATTTCTCAGTTCAGTACAGATGGAAGCCCATCTCACAATTCCAGTATGAGTGCTATAATTGCTAATATGAGTTACATGACAATTTCTAAGTTTGTCATCATCTTCAGAGATGCACGGAAGTAAGGGTATGAGCAAATAAATGTTAGACCTTATGAACTTCTAATTTAGTTCCTAAGGAGTTTAGATTACAGGAAACCTTATTGAAAAATAAATAGCTTTAATTTAGTTTTAGATATTTAAATCTTATTCTATGAAGAATTTAGATGGACTGGATTATTTTCCTGAGTTGCTCTTTTTAAATGAATTAAATAAAACATAAAAAAATAAAATGCATTGAAATGGTTTATTACTTATTCATTATGATGTATAGAAGATGAATATATACAATCTGTTTAAAGAATAAAATGATTGGAATAGGCACATGCTACTCCTAAATAAAGTCATTGCAGAGAGCTTCCTTAGAATAAAATTTCTCTCTATTGTATCATGAAAGTTTTAATGTTACTAATTTAATTACTTTACCAACAAAGAAGGATTCCTAAATGCCTTCATCAAAACTAAAATCACAGCAAATTTTGAAGCACTTAACATTTATGATTAGCACTGATACACATGTGTGACAATGTATTTTCAGATTCCCACCTTTCTGCTACCTCTGAAGCTGTACCTCTTGGGAAAATGCAACATAAGGAGCAGTTTATTTATTTATTTACTTTTGACATTCTTGTTAACTTTTAGAAAACATCAATTGAAGTGTGTACAATCCATCCAAAGTATAGGATACATCCACAGAAACATTTTAAATAACAAATTGACCTTCTGTTTTTAATAATGAAAGCCTATTTTTCTATGAAAGAAAATTTTTTATCTTTACAGTGCACGTTCACTGTAAGTATGTGACAGAAAACATACATTTCTTCTAATTTCCATAAATGCTTTTTATATTATTTTATGGCATTTTCTGAAGTATTTACATGATGTCAAAAATAATATTAATGTCATAATGTATTGAATGCTGAATCTGTTGTGTTAAATTATCACTTCCATTGAAATCAGAGAAGTATTCTGTCTTTAAGAACTCTCTACAGGAGTGGTTTATGCTTTGAAGGTGAAGTATACATTTCATAAATCTTTTTTGAAGGACCGTAAACAACTCAGTCAAGGAAACGATCTGTTGAATTTGAGGACACAGCTGTAATCTAAATCTGCTTAACAGACCTTTGACTAATCATAAATCCGTTCTTTTTTTTTCCTCAGGATTATTTAGCAGTAAAATTTCTTGGAATTTAGTATGTGTATGTAATAGCTGCATTTTACACAATGGTGAAAATATAAATGCCTTGCTTTGTAACATTACAACCTAAATAAACTTGTAGCTAAAAACTTGGAAAGCAGGTAAAATGACAGCTCAAATGCAAAAATTGCATGCTCTAGAAGCTGTATTCCATAGAAAGGGAGCTCTGCATACAGATCAAAACCTGTCGAGTTAAATCACAGACTAGATACCAACAACGTTAGCTATTTCCAATAATTCAAAACTGTATACCCCAAATTATAGAAAACTATTTATCTGTGCACTGGATAACTGTTTTACACCCTTTGCGCACACCTGGAGCTTTCGTTGCATTCATAATGATAAAAAAAAATCAGATGAAAATAATTTATGATGTATATTTTAAGCCAGCATCTAATCTTGGACTTGCTGTAAGGTTTCTGTTTTTTTTTTTCATTTTGTCAAAGGAGAGTGAAAGTGGCAGTAAAAAATTGGCTTGAGTTTCTAATGTCAATAAAATGCCACTCTCCCTCCCCCTTCTCCTAGATTAGAAGTTTTCCTGAGCTTGATGTGATTGTTCAGATTAACAACTCTGGTTTCACCTGTGCTATTTGCCCTGTTTTCCTCTTGAATTCATCCACGACATCACAAGATGTTCCACACGTCTCTTCCTGCTAAGAAGTATTCATTTTTGTTTCCCTAGAGCACAGTTACTGCTAGTGTCATCTCATAGCTTCAAACTTTTGTACTGTAGGAGACGAAAACTAGCTACTCCCTGTCTACATCCCCTGTGTCATCGTGATTTTGTCAACCTCTGTTATGCCCCCAGTTTTTCCCTTTTCAAGGCTAAAAGTCCTTAGGATTCAAAAGTGTTAACTTGTATGATATAGAAGTTATCACTGTATTGCTGGTTATGTGAATATGTTTGTTAATTTCTACAAGTTAAAACATCTACTCTTCAAAATATTAGGCAAAGGTATTCAGGCTAACAACCATGAAATAAGTAGACGTTTTTTAGAACCCCTCCATGTAATTTAGCATGATATTTTCTTTTATTTTTTTTTCCTCTATCCAGGTTACCTATAGATGTAGGAAAATTGATGATGAAAGCAGAAACTGCTTTTACAAACTACTGTCATTTTCCCAGTTACTATTTGCATGATAAATGGTACTGTATGCCTCATTAATACTGACTATTCTGCCCTACAAATAAACCAGCAGCAAGCTAATACATATCAGCAAGGTCTCAATTAATAGAGAATTGTATTTGCAGTGTTTTAACCTATACTAGAGATATTCTGGTGCTGACCTGAGAGCTGGGTATGCTTCTGTTCTTGCATCACCCTATTTGTAAAGCTGTCTTGAGAAGACTTTATATGCTGAACTCTATAGTTCAAGGATCAGTAAACTTCTATCTTTAGTAGCGTTTCAGTTAGCTTGCCACTTTCCATTTTAAGATATGAAACCTCAGTTGTCTTCCTGTAACTTAGCTGAATGGTTAAGAGCTGTGTATCATGTTGGAAGGAATTAGAGATTCCTGTGGTTTCTTATCTGGAAAAAAAAAAAAAAAGAAAGAAAGAAAAAAAAAAAGTATTTTTAAAGTTTGTGGCTTTTGTTTTGCTTTAATATTAAAGTACTCTTCTAAATAATTGTAGTATGGAAAAGGTATATGAAGACAGGGAAGTTATGTTCTATTGCTTCCCAAGACGTCTTCTGTTGTTAGTCAGTTCACTGATGTACAAAATTCCACATTTCCCTGTTGTGCTTTAATGCTGTGTTAGAAATTTTGTAGTGAGTGTTTTAGATAGTGGCTGTTGGACATCAACACGCTATTACTGCTATTAAAGCAGTGTGGAAAATTGAATTTGTTTTATTTTATTTGTTTAGAATTGAAATGTGAATAAAACATTGCTTATGACCCTTTTATAAATGAGAGCAACAATCAGAAGATTTTTTATGATACATATATTTTATGACTGATATTTTCTGCTAGCATCATTTCACTTGGATTCTGTTTTTTGTTGTTGTTTGTTTGTTTGTTTTTTCTTTTGAGATAATTGTAGTATTCCTTGTACTCTGTTTTGGCACATTGCTAACAGCAGTAGATGTTAGATACTGTCTATTACCCTTCCCCTGCCAACAACCATAGAGAAAATGTTTGCATCTGCTTTAAGCCGTGCACCAAATAGGAAACTGCTGTGCTTATATTGTGCCTGCACAACTGACTGAAAATAACTGCCCTTCAGAGTATATGGGTGTTTTATGCCTAATTATTTTTACTGGAGAGTTGGGAACTTAAGGAAATACTGTGAACAAATCTCAGGTAACTTGGACTTAAGAATAATAGGATAATGAGAATTGAAAAGATTATAAAAATTTGTTTGAAGCCAGAAAATAGCTTTCCAGTGCATTTATCCTTTCACACTGGACATTTTAAATATTTCTGATTTTTATTTTCATTTCCTTAGTAATTGCTATAAATACAACAATCAGTAATACACTTTCCCCATGACATTTTCAAATGCTTTTCTGGTCCTTCCTCCTCCTTTCCTGGAAGTAATATGTTTTTCTATGCATTGAATGTAGCTTTGAAGAGTAGTTCTGTAATTATCTGCAAAAAAAAAAAAAAAAAAAAAAAAAAAAATCTACTGGCATATTTTTATCACTAAAATCTGTTAATTTAGCCAAACTAATTAGAAAATGAGCAATTAATTCATCTTGGAAACTGAAACTCGGTTGGAACATATTTACATTTCTTTTAAAAAACTATTACTGTTTATATGAACATATATTTTAAACTGTAGATAATAAGATTTTTAGTAAAGTAAATGGTAATGGTTTGGTCATAAATAATATTATTTGCAATCAGAATATTATTTTTAAAACAAATGAATATTTTCTTAGTTTATTTCACTCATGAGTTAACAGGTAAACTATCCAATTCTCATACTGGAATTCAGTTGGTATTTGATTTGATTTTAAACATTAAATTTCCATGCAGAAAACTTTTGTTTATACTTTTATACATAGCAGGTGTTTAATTCATAGAATCGCAGAATGGCTTAGGTTGGAAGGGGCTTTAAATATCATCTAGTTTCAACTCCTCCTGGCACAGGAGGGCTGCCACCCACCAGATCAGTGTGCCCAACCTGGCCTTTAGTGCTTTCTGTGATGGAACATCTGCAGCTTCTCTGGGCAGCCTGTGCCAGTGCCTCATTACCCTCCAAACAAAAATAAAGAATTTCCTCCAAACAGCTAATCTAGATCTCCCCTCTCCTAATTTAATACCATTCCTCTCTTGTCCTATGACTATCTTTCTGTGTAAAATGTCGGTATCCCTTCAAGTACTGGAAAGTCAGTGAAGTCTCCCCAGAATCTTCTCTTCTCCAAGCTGAACAAGTCCAGCTCCCTCAACTTTTCTTCATAAAAATGGTGCTCCAGCCTTCTGATAATCCTTGGATCCTGCTCTGGACCCATATCAGCAGCTCCAAAGTACTTTAAAGAATGCAATCATAGTTAACCTGTGTGTTGATGTCTGTGATTCCTCTTCTTAAGTCTAGGTAAAACTATTGTACGGTATCAGTCATTTCAAAAATGCCATCCATACGCAGAAATATTTACTCATTAGAGTAATGAGATCCTATCCAAGTGAGAAATTAGTATGATGACACTCCATCTTTTAAAGGGATAAGCATTTAAGTATCCATGTTTTGAATAAAGCAACTTTGGGTTTGGTAGTCTGATGCGTTACTATGCTTTATTGCCTGTCTTTTATCATAGAACAGAAAGATAGCTATGTCTGTAGTCATATATATCAGAAATTTTTTATTGCTACGATACCCTCTTTGGAAAAAAGAAAATTAAATACCACATACATTCTAAAAAAAAAAGAGTGTTTATTCTTACGAATACTAAACTGGAGGTGTTGAACTTAGGATCTAATATGCGTCAACAGTTATCCTGACTACCTGAGCATAGTGAATAGCCACTTAAAAAATCCTCTGTGTGTTCATATAGATAGTTGTTCTAAGCTGTGGGCTTCTTTTGGCTTGCTGCAGTTTACAACAGAATATATAAATTTTAACAAGGAAACTGTTGAAGAACTTCAGTGGACAATACAACCTAAGATCATTGAGGAAACACCAGCATTTCACTAAAACTTTGAAAGTATGTCTTTTACTAGGAGCAATGACTGGAACTTATTACACAAACTTTATTAAAATCTTGTCCTTATATATCTGCTTTTCAGAATTTCTTTGTTATTTTGTGCAAGAAACAATACGCAAACAGGATTTTTTTTGTTTGTTTTATTTTAAAGGATTTTATTTTTGGCTTTCAGTAGAAATTATACTGAAAAGTATATTTTCTTTAATTGCTTTCATATTTTTTTTCCTAATGCAGAGTAAAATGCCAATAATATTGGCTATAATGGTACTGTGTGCAGCGTAAATGGTAGCACCACAGAAAGAGAGTGAGAAAAGATAGCAACTCGTGCTCAGCAAGTGACAGTTTCAGTGCAGGTGCAATACCTGAGGTCAGTACAGCACAATGTGCTCAGACACTACTCAGTTGAACTTCCCAGGGTTAAGTGGAATCTCTTAGAAACATAAAAATTCTTCCTGTATTGAAGAAAATCTGTAATTACAGTATGTACCCAATTATACCAACAAAAGTAACCACTTACATGAACCATGATTATCATATTGTGTAGAAATTTGGCAGTAATAAAGGCACGTGGATAAGTTCCTTGAGAAAAGAATTTCTCACTTAAAAATTGTTCCTAAATTATTGCCAGTAGATTCTCCCTCTGGAACTCATTGTATCGTAAAAAATGCAATAACGGTAAGTACTGTCACAGACACAGTGCATACATAAACCATCCTTAAGAGTGTGCATTTGAAATACTGAAACAAAAATAATACATTTACAAGCTATGTAAAGCCATTACAGCCAGGAACATAACAAGCCAGGTTAGGGCTCTACTCGCTATTCTCTATCACCAGAGAGAATGCTTCATAAAATGGGGAAAAGATAGATGAATATGTATTTTTTTTTAATTTTATGCTTGGAAATTCAGAAAATAAGGTATAGAAGTGTGGTCGTCCCAAAATTTTGCCTGCTTTGTTGTTAAAGGAAAGTGATGGACAAGGTTAGAAGTAGGGATCTGAGGGTACAAGAAATGGGGAGGCTTCTTGCTAAGGAGAAGCTAAGACTGAGAGGCGAGAGAATCTAGGAAACTTATGGATGACCTGGTAACTGATGTGCAAGTTTACATGTTTGGGATTTGGAGAAGCATTGACATGATGTGATTTTGTGTCTGCCTGTCTTGATAAATGTTTATGATGTTTCAGTAGTTTATAGACTGAGCTGATTTTTAAATGAGCTGCTGATGTATTTATCATTATGGGAATCAAGTAAGATAAGTATTTAATTCATTCCAGTAAAACCTTTATTGTCTTGCAGAGTTCTGTGATTGCATGCATTCATTTGACAGGAACATCCTCAACTTGCTTTGTCTGTGCAGCACAGAATAATGGTAGCAATGCTTCGTTAAGGGGCAGCCATGCTAAAAACTAATAAAAAGTTATTATTCTATGTAACCGACCTGTAGACTCAGCACTCCTTGTTGATATCTTTTCTGTCATCTGAATGTTTATATTATATTGAATTATATGCAACACTTAAAACTATATATTGCTTTTGCTACTACTTCATGACATGATAGCTATATTCCAGTGTATATATAGATTGTGTGTTTGTTTTATTTACCTTTATTTATAGTAATGGGTTCATTTTAATGAGTCTGTTCATATGGTGTTTCATAATGATATATTTCAGACAAAAGTGTGAACTAATTTATTTGTAGAAGAGGGTAAGCCCTTGTTTTTTAGTCTTTACACCATCTTCTGAAATCTTTCACTTCTGAAATTCCAGCTACTCAGGGCTAAACAGCACTTGCTTTCAGACATCATTTTTAGTGTGAGCTATTAGGGAACATGAATATATATATATATATGTAGTAAAGGCAGGCTTTTTTAAATACTCTATTTGAAATGTCTTCTTTAAGATTAGCAAAGTGTCTTTACTTTCCTGTCTATATCCTCCTTCTGCAGGAGGCTGCTGTTGGTGTATAAAGACTTTGAAATGCATACAAGGAACAATTCATGATGTCTCTTCCTTAAGTTTGTACGTGGTTAGATGTAGAGCTCTTAATACCTTTTGCAACACACTAGTACTTTCAGTAATTAAGGCATGTCTGAACATAAATGGAGTTGTGCTACTTACACAGAAAGCTGAGTACCCCTGGCAGGCTAGATTCATTGTTTTTACCTCTACCTAAGATTGAAGAGGTTCAAATAGTGGCCTGTACTTCAGGAACAGACATTCTGTGGCAGGATTTTTTTATGTAAATCAAATAATTACATTAATGCTGTAAACAAAAGAAAACCAATCACAATGTTAGTAGACAAGTTTCTAGTATTTTAGTGTTTGTTTTGAACAGCTGAGATAATTCAGTTCATGTTTTCTATAAAGGCACATCAGCAGTGGAGCATAAGCAGCTTACTTCTCCCAAATTGTTGTTGGTGTATGGTTAAAATTATCGCCACAAGATGGAGTTCTGAACTTTCCATCATGAACAATCATTTCATTTTATCAACAAAGAGTAAACATCGTTTATTTCTATTATACTTCCCTTATATCTGAAATCTCCAGGAAGAAGGTAACAACTTTGAAACTATTTATATGGCTAAGATAGAGTCTTAATGCATTGATACTGATGTTTTTTATCTCTTCTAGTCAGATATGTTCATAATCAAAGGAAGCAGGAAAGAAAAAAAGTAGTAGATTCTCATATAGCATTACTGTCTAAGAATCTTTTCTTCATCTTTTCCCATTCCTGTATGTATTCACTACAAACTATGGACCTGCAGCATATCAAAGGTGTTGCAAAGATGATCTTATTACTGCTTACAAGGAAGGAACTTTCTGCTACATTTACACTTGAAGTTTTGAAAATGAAAGCAGCATCTACACTTACCACATATATAAACAATGTTTTTTGTAGTATGTAGGATTTAGTATAATTAGTTTACTGTTTAATGAATGTCTTATGAAATTCAAATTGTAGGAACACTTTTTAGTTTCGGTTGATGCTTCAGTTTACATGATTAATTACTTTGTGAGAAGATTTTAAAATACCGATGGAGGTTGAACAACTAAGTGAGTTTAAAGGACTTTTTATTTTATCTGATTTGTACAGTAAATATAGTTTCATAACTATATTTGTATTCATAACATTATCAGTGTTTCTATTCCACTGTAAAATAATATTTTTATAAACACATATTATAGATCTTTGTTTGATTTTTTAACTCATTTCTTTTAATTATGTAGGCTTTAGGTCTGAAAATGCATGCAGAACTCTTACCATTTTATAAGGTAATTGCTGGAGTTAATTGCTGAAGCTGTAACATGACAGCTGGTGGTGCTTTGGTACGTGTGGTGCTGAACGGACAGCTCATGGCAGTGCTAAGCTTTGCTTCAAGATACAATGGTATAGAAATATGCTCAACAGTATAGAAATTGTTATAGTATACAATTTTTTTTAAAAATACATTTAAAGTAAATATGGTTGTTTATAGAAAATAATGTGTTGTGTTCCTCTTCCTTACTACAATGTCTACCATACAGTCTTGTACTTTATGAGGACCCTTCCTTTAAATGATCCTGCTTTAATGCTTAGGAGAACAAGAAAAGTAAAATATTTGTATTTGTGTTCTTTTTTTTCTTCCACTCCTTCCCTCTCCACTCCCCCCCCCCCCCTTTTCTTTTTTCATTAGTTTATGATATGGTGTGTTAAATTTCCCTCACCTTCTCTGCAAATTTCTTGCTTTGGGATATCATGCAATATGATTTTAATCTGTTATGTTACTCAATAGTAATGAAAAGTTCAAACTATTAAGCTTTAATTGAACAAAAGCAAACCAGCAGAATTATAATGAGGCAATTAGCGCTTTGCTCTAATTTTCTTTAACCTAGTTATTCAGTCATTAGTAATTTCATCTCTGTTATATTAAGCAAACTTTGAAAATTCTATTGATCTTTTAAATTTTCATGCTATTCATCATTTTAGAAGACAAACAGAAAACAAAACAAAACAAAACAATGAACAACAATAAAAAAACACCTTTGCTCTGAAGGTAAACACAAGAACTCTTGAGAATAAACACTAAATTCAGCAGTTTCAAACACATAACTACTAGAATGTGCTTTTCACTATTATAGGAAATGATCTCATTAATGACCAGAAATGATGTTTTCCTTTGTAGGGTCAGAAAGACTTCTGGTCTAACTTTCCTATTTGTTTTCGCTGTTGACTTAAATGTCTTACGGAGTGTTCAGTGTGTCAGCCCAAATTCTCCTGAAAATATTTTAAGTATGTCATACCTTTTGTGACCTGGCCCTCTACTTCATACAAAAGCCTACTCACTCACTTAAGCTTCAACAGGAGCTAGTACAAAAACAAATTTGAGAACAAAATTTGGCCTTGTATATTTCAAATTTTAGAATGATCACTGCAGTTCTGTTGATACTTCTGTTTATTAAGGATTAATTATTGAAATCATTTGTAATAGTATGTTGTTATCCATGTACCATGATTATTACCTTCCAAAAGAAAGAATGCCTTTATCTTTTAAAATTCTAAATAATGCTGTAATTCCTAACATTTTTGTAAAGTAATATATTAATAATAAAAATAACTAAATTGAGACCTAGACAGTTCTCATATGTTAAAAATTAGGCAAACATATTAACTCAGATTGTAGAGCTAATCATACATTTATGCAACACACAGCTGTGTGTTTAAGAAATCTTAGTGATAGGGTCTAGTTTCAGAACTCTAAGTTCTACATTAGATTTCATAGAATTATTTTTTATCTAACCTCTATCCATTTAAGAGCAAATTTAGAGCAGAGATAGATCTAAGAAATCGTCTTAAACAAAATAAAACGGGCATCCATTTAGAAGAAATATAACATCTGTTTTGGTGGACTTCTTCTGTGTAGCTGTGCACATTGGCTTCCAACACTGAAACTACATATGTTTTGCTAGAAATTGCAAGCACAATTCTAAGTTGGATGCATTGTGTAAGGAAGAAGGCATTTATTAAATGGGAGCACTAAGAAAAAGGAGAAAGAAATTAATTCTACAAGTGTGCAGTATTTTCCTATTTTCTGACAAATGAGCAGTGCTGATCCTTTCAATAGTTCACGAATTTCATCTGACAAAACATTGCACAGTCTTCATGGAGGTAGCTGGATAGACCTTATTTTTCTGGTGTTATCATGTTATTTTGTTACTGTATTTCTTTTTACAGACAGAACTATGTCATTATATATATTTCCACAAATGCAGAAAGAAATTCCATTTAAACCTAAGAATTTATTATTTTCTGTGTAAGAGTGATTGAACACTGGAAGATCTTATTCAGAGAAGTTGTGGAGATCCATGTCCTGACATTGAAGCAGTTCTGAGCAACCAAAAAATTAGCTTTGCTCTGACCAGGGAGTTTGAACTAAATGATCTCCAGGGATTCCTTCTACCTTCAACTATTTTGTAACCCCATAGTTCTGTGAAACTGGAGAATATTTCCCATGTTTCTGGGTGAAAGGAGGCTAGTTGGGGAGTCTGAATTTTGATGTGATAACTACCAGTAATTTCACAGATTTTTATTATTTAATGGGTCAAAGTGAAAAAGACTATGTACTTGTCCATAGTCAAGCCCATGACTACTCAAAAAAACCCCAAACCACCTCACATCTAGAAGACTGTCTTTCAGAAATCCTCTAACTGGAGATTATTAATACAGACAATGAAAATGAGACCTTTGCAAGAGAATGAATTTGCTTTGCTTGTGCCATTCTCTGAGATGTTACCTCTAGGGTGGCAATCTGTTAACTTCTGGTAAAATGAGCACAGTGCAGCTCATGAGCAAATGTCAGGTAACATTTTATGACATTTTTGTTTACTGAGTCTTCATCATTCACTTTGCTGGTTATGCGGATAGTGGTTTTTCATTTTAAGTGGAGCCATCCATTTTAACTGATGCTCAAACTGATGTTCCTTTCTTCTATATAATCTTCCTATGAGGAACAGCAAAGGCTGTTGTCTATACCATCACAACTACTTGGAACTCCCAGAGCCGGCTTAGCTCCCTGTATTTCCCTCGTATCTTAACTGCCTTAACTGGTAACTTTCAGTTACCAGTATGGGAATTCTGTGGCATTTTCATTAGTGTTTGACCAAGCACTCCAGATCTCTTATTAACATATAAGAAGGTTCGCTGGTAACATACTTTAGATTCATTGCTCTTTCTTGCCAGTTTTTTCCTTTCTTTTCTTTTCTTTTCTTTTCTTTTCTTTTCTTTTCTTTTCTTTTCTTTTCTTTTCTTTTCTTTTCTTTTCTTTTCTTTTCTTTTCTTTTCTTTTCTTTTCTTTTCTTTTCTTTTCTTTTCTTTTCTTTTCTTTTCTTTTCTTTTCTTTTTTCTCCTCTCCTCTCCTCTCCTCTCCTCTCCTCTCCTCTCCTCTCCTCTCCTCTCCTCTCCTCTCCTCTCCTCTCCTCTCCTCTCCTCTCCTCTCCTCTCCTCTCCTCTCCTCTCCTCTCCTCTCCTCTCCTCTCCTCTCCTCTCCTCTCCTCTCCTCTCCTCTCCTCCCCTTTAGTCCTTTAGTTGGATGCGTTTTCCAGCTAACTCTAACTAACCTCTGTTTCAACAATGTCAAAAGAAATGAAAGGAAATAAAGAAATAGTCATACAGGTAATCATTTTGTTGTCTATCATCTGTCCTTTTTTTTTTTTTTTCCTTTTATGAAACAGAACCACCACCTATATCCTGAATCAAACTATGTTTTTTTACAGGTGCAAACAAAAGCAGGTAGCTTACAGGAGCAGGCAACCAACTTCACTGTAGTATTGGAAGAATCAGAGAAAACTAAAAGCTACTCATGCAACCTAACTGGGCACCTAAGCTCTTTAATAACAAGAGTCTCTTTTTCTAACCTAATTATTTTACCTAATTATTTTATTTTATTTTGACAATTAAATTTAGCCAGTTACCTAGTTGTTGCAATTTTCTCTGAAATTCTGAAGTGAAGGTATGATAACTGCTTTCTGTTCTCGAGATCAGCAGCTGTGTACTAAGGCAGAGGGGAGCCTAGAAACCCAACTACAACTCCCTTTTTTGGGGGCAGCACTGGACTAATGCTTCCAAAGGAAAGCACTGTTTTCAACTTGATATTTAAATGAATTCAGTACTGTCTGATAAAGTTCATTGTGGCCAGACTATGATGTTTTGATATATTGGCAAAGTAAACACCAATAAGAAATGTCAGTGAGAAAATGAGGGAGAAGAAGGAAGGAATAATAGATTCCAAACTGGGGTTCATTGAGAATAGGTGATCTGAATGGCTATTTCTACTGTTTGTACTGCAATGATATGTATATATGTATATATACATATGCAGTAATATATATATATATATATATATATATATAAAAGAATGGGATGAATCTCGAGACACAGTGTAGTCTATAGTCTTATGAGAATGAGGATTACCCCTAATGGATATTTATTTAACTGAAAAAAAATCACGTTAAGATGTGGCTTCTCTGTCTGTGATAATCTGTGCCATCATTTAACTGTCCTAAATCCCCTCTGCTATGTTGGTAGCTCTAATTAAAACCAGATCTAATTTGTCTACATCTTTCTTAAGACATGAAGCCACAAACTGAAAAAATGTGCTATTGTTGGAACTGCAGGAGCGAAGTTTAACAGATGCTGCTTGCCTTGTCTTTTTTTTTTTTTTTTCTCTGTGTGTGTGTGAATGAATTCCAAAGTTACGCTTACCTTTGTTTCAACATGGTGTTTTATTGATCATTATTCACTTCATGATCCACTACCCCTTCATATCTTTTTCCATTATCTATACAGTTGTCCAATACTTCTATTTAAAAAAAAAAAAAAAAAATAGCATTTGAGGAAAAATGTGATGCCTGTACCTTTCCCCTTCCAAAATGAAAGACAATGTGCTGTGTTCCTGATTCAGTAGAATCATGTTATCAGTTGATCAGATCTCTGAGTTCATTATACTGTTAACCTCTCTAAATGACTAAAAAAATTATCCTATAATATGGAGAACAACCTTGATGCTGAGTGCATATCTTTGCATGATTCTAATATTTAATTTATAAGCCAAATTCTGTTCTCTGTTTTTCTGGGGTAAATACACTTACTGCAGTTGTCCCTCCTGATTTGACCTCATTAAAATTGAAAGTACTGTATACCTCTTATTACACAAATAGCAGAAATATTTTGTCTAAAAGAAACCATGTTGGGAATATAGTTAGCCTGTTTTTGTTTGTTTGTTTGTTTGTTTTTGTTGTTGTCCCTTTTTTACTTTTTTTCCTTCTGTATAACAAAGTGCTTTACATCATCTGAAGGAAAATATTTTTTGTATTAAAATCCTATTCTGGATATGGTGCATCCTGTCTTGGATATCGTGATCAGGGAATACATTTCTATTGCTCTTCTATATTAGAACCAGTTATGGCCTATATAACTGTCATTGTTTCAGTAACCTGTAAATTTGTTGCCATAATGAAGCTTCTTAATAAACAAAGTCATTCTTATTTATTAAGTCAGCAATGGAATCTGCAGCTGAACAGAGAGGCTTATTGTATAAAGATCTGAGGTTATATGTAACATATTTTGAAATGCTGTATATGGATGGCAGAATATAGTCATGGTTACGGCCGTGAGCAGGAAATCACAGTTTTGAGTCTTGGCTGTGCCACAGACTTTCTGTGTGACTTTGGACAAGCTACTCTTTGTGCATTAGCTAATAATACTATCTCTATCTCCCAGGGGTGTTGTGAGAATACATTCATTAATGTTTGTAAGGCGCTTGGATACTATAGTGATGGGGCCACATAAGCACTTAGAGAAACAATCCATTTTTGCAACAATGTGCATCTCCCTGACTAAGGACTTTTTTGCTGGAAGTTTTTCATCGATGCTTGTTATGAATAAATCTACTTTATAATGATACAGTGAGGTTAAACTGCCTTTTGGAGTGCAGTCTCACTTAAGTATTCAGAACAGGTGGGAACAGTCATAAGTTTGAAAGCTGTTCCCAAGGAAAGAGAATAGAATTTTTATACTCAGGAATTTGAATAGAAAAGATACCTCTCCTGATTCATCTAGTTCAAAACATGGAGGATTATTTACATCTGTATCTGTCTCACAAATAGTTTATTCTATTTTAAGCACTTCTCATTACATTGTCGAAACTGCCTCCTCAGGCAAGTCATTCCATCGCCTAATTGCCTTTAAAGTTAAACAGTTTGCTCAAATGTCTACCCTATTTTTTTTTTCCTTGTGGAAATAAACTGCTCTTTCAGTCTGTCCTTTCTTTCTGAAATAACCTTCACTGATTCGTGTTCGGTTCAGACACACAACACAGTTACAGCAGGTTAACAAGGTATTGCTTTAGAGCTGATGGGAGGTAAATTGGTGAGCCACTGTAATTTGATTTGATAATTTGCCTGGCTGAGCGCTGTACAGTATTAAAATCTGAATGTGGGGCTGAGAGCATTAGCACCAAGGAGAAGAACAAGAATATTAAGTATTCCCAAGGCCTTCATAGAGAACTTGTTGATAATAAGTTTCCAATCTAGGAAAATTGTTGCTGCAAAGACTTCATAAAGGGCTGTTTTGTGTTTTTGTTTGTAGAAACTAGAGGCAGAAGATAAATTACGGAAGTAAGTGATCTGGATGAAAGTGAGCAGTCCTTCTCAGAAGTGGAAAGGGTTTGAAACTTGGGAAATAAAATATCTGTTCTGCATCAGTGTAAAACTTTTTAATTTGGGACCTTGAAATAAACCACATTTCCCGAAAAGAGAGAAGTATCAAATACAAATTGTAAAAAGTTTATGAAAATGCATGGCTGCTGGAAGACAGAAACACTGGAAATGCCCCAGTAGTGGGAAAAGATACTGTGTCCTTGCTTTCTGTAGTAAATCTAGAGAATCCACATGATCTTCAAAAATATCCAATTTTGGGAAATCAGAGCTTGCAGTCAATTACAAGGTGTAAACATATAGTTTAAACCAGCCTAATTGCTTCTTGGGCTTATAGGATTGCTTGTTATTAATGTACAAATTGCAGTGAAGTCCATCCCTGCACTATTGTTTGAATATGTACTGAATAGGTTGTTCTTTAATAAAGTTCCTGTGTAAGTGATAGTGGAAATGGTTCTGAAAGTGATGGCTTCTCAAGAGGAATACTGCTTTTAAGCTATGGTTAGACTTTATTAGCTGTACATAAGACAGAACTGTATCATTTATTATTATTACTTTTTTTTTTTTTTTTTTTTTAAATTCCTGTCTGTGACTGGGAATTGAATGGGTTTGATATCATCCTCTTTTACACATGTAAGTAAAATATACCACTATGGGCAGAAGTACAAATGAAAGAAAGAAGCAAAATAGAATATTCCATCACAGAACTACTACAGAAGGAGCTACAGATAGCAATATGTAATTTTAACTGAATTCACAATTGTCAGTCTCCTCCCAACCTCATGTACTGTATCCTGTTTTCTAGGCTTAGCTAAAGTCTCAGTACAACCATCTCTCCTTTCAGTCTTTCAGTAGATGCAGGACCTATGTTTGAAGATTCATAATCAGAATTCAATATTTTTTTAGTAAAACTTGTTGCAAGATTGAAGTAAAATCAAAAAGAAGCATCATTAACAATATTTAATAATGAAATATTATTTGAAGTTAGTTGCTTTTCATGAATCTCTTTTTAAGTTGCTCATGATTCTGTTAATTAGGCGTTATTGCAGTCCTTTGTTACCAAAAATTTCCCCAATGACTGTATTTTCATAGTAGATTACTGCAGTAACTGCAGTAACTCTAAAATTTTTACCAAAATATCTGGAAGGAAAAAAAAAAAAAAAAAAAAAAAAGTAACTCAAAAGACTCGAAAGACTCAAATTGTTTTAAAAATGGGGAATCTTTTACATTTTAGTCAAACTAATGTTCTTTGATACATGGTATGCATCACACACACATGAAAATAATTGGGATAACAATTAATATACTGAAAGACATTGTACAAATAAAAAGATGCCTGTTTGCATAACTCCATTCTGATCACCAGCCATTAAAAAATAGGACCACCACAAACAATGAAAATTTAAGTTTCTTTAAAATTTTCTCATCCTTCAGTGTGTCTCTCAAAAGGAACATACATATCTTCAGTAGTATATCTGAACAAGTAAAGCAAAAACAGTTAAACCTACTCAGACTACTACAGTTGCATTACTAGAATTTAATGATTGCCTTACCCCGTGCCACCAACTTCTTGAGGCACATTTTTGATATGTGGAGCAGTAGAATGTATAATCTGGAAAGGATAAGAACTTTTCCTTATGGCACACTAGATTGTCATGATTTCTCACAGTAGGAAGTCACTAGCTCATATGCTGATTCTGTCCAGTTTGGTAGGATAACTTTATTGATAAACAGCTTCATACCTATGGCATGTCATTAGGATAGATGCCAACTGCACATATTTTCAACAGATTAACTTCTTCCTTCCTCATCTGTTTGCAGACCTTAAACCATGAGGTGATACTCTGTATACAATTAGAAACTGTGTTGCTCATACTACCTTCTTCTTGTTTCTTTTCTGTATTCTTCTAAAATGATTATGAAGGAAGGATGTTTATTTAAAAAAACTAATGATACCCAGTGGAGGAAAAAAATGTGTATAGGCAAACAGAAGAAGAGAATATACTATGTTTTTGGCATTAGCATTTAAAATAAATGTAAAATGCCCTATGACAATTATTTTAGTTTGTCTTTTGCTAGTCCCTCTTTTTGACAAGTAATTGTCATTTTGTTGAGTTCTTTGATTTGTCCTGCTTTCATGGAATACTGGTTTTGTTTTGTTTTGTTTTGTTTTGTTTTGTTTTGTTTTTAATGGCATAGTTTCTTCATAAAAACTAAAACAACAACAAAAACCAACAACAAAAAAAGAGCCAACAAAGCAAACTGTTTCTGGATCCAACATTTGATGGCATTAGAGTTTAAGATTTTATTTCATATGGCTGAATTTTACTATGAAGGCTGTAAGTAGATGTGTGCTACATACTATCCTATATTTCCTTTATAGGGAAGATATGACTCAAAGAAAGTAGGGGTGGGGAAGAAAAAGACTGTTTTACCTAGTTTCAGTTGTATCAGATGCAGCTGGATCTGTACTTGGTTGACTCGTATCTGAAATGATGCAAAAATATCTTCTAAAATCAGTGGAGGTCAGTTTTAATAATACTGTTCTCAGCATCTGGAGGTAGCCATTATATAAAGTTGGGTAATTTTAAGGGGAAACTTCAAAGTCTTCAGATCTGTGATCATCAGGTGTGTGGGCTGCTAGACCCCTAATGTTGTAGTTTATTCTGTGTTCATTTATTTTTTTCATTTTCAGAAGTGATTTCAATTGAATCATTTATGGTTCTTCCATTCAGATTATAACAGCTATTTTGGAGCGGATAACCCTCAATGGCTGTATATGAGACATTGTCCGGGGTGCTTCCAAGATGCTTTTGAGCTGGGTAAGGAAATCGCTGAGTGTTGACACGTTCTGAAAGCACTGTGGCATGGACTGAGAGCATATAGTTTATAAAATGTGTTTCTAACCTATTATTTTTTTTGCATTAATGACAGAATAGACTATAAACCTTTCCTCTGAAGTATAAAACTGAACCAAATAAACACTTAATCATTTGCAAAAATATATATATATATATATTTTCAAAAATGAAATACTGTATCAAGTCTATATATAGTAGTTCATACATAAAAATTTTGTCATCATTAACCACTTCTAATGTAGCCATTCAATGTATAATATCATACTGATCTAATGTTATAATGTTAGCATTATATTAGTATACTGGTGAGGTAAACTGTAATCAAATTTTTGCTGTGACTTTAAGGTCAAAGATAACTCTTTGTGTGGGCATGGCTTAACTAGTATATCAGTTTAAGACTTCAACTCATATTCCAGCCCTAATCTGTGATCGCCCCTGCACTGCTCGTTACCTTATACATTCTTTCAGTTGTGAGCAATTAGCTATGATGAATCCTCTGCCCTTTCAGATACAGATATGGGCAACTAAAAACATGTGGGCTACTGAACTTGAACCTGTGCCCGGTAAGGCTGTATGGGCATGGGGTGTTTGTGTGGGCCTTCTGCTGCTATAGTACTCTTCGTAGTATTTCATCCGTATGAAATCTGACGGAATCAGCTACAGTATCTGCAAGGTTTTTACTGAAGTTAGTGTGCTGCTGGTAGCTGAAGTAGCAACATAACAAAGTTAATGTTGCCCAGTATGTTAAAGGTACTGCTTTAATAGCTTTACTTTTTTGCTGTTAAATGCCAAAATCTTAGATGCCCCCTTTCACGTTGTAATTAAAGCTTTCTACTTCAAAACAAAACAAAACAAAACAAACAAAAAAAAAGAGGATATAATCCTTCAGAGACATGCTTTTCACCAAAAAAGAAAAATAAAAAAATGTGAAAAGCTCCTATACAATGTCTACTTCATTATTTGTAGTAAGCTTTGAGGTGCCTGTTGTGTCTGGCAAATAGAACAAACAAACAAACAAAGAAGCAGGCAAACAAATAGTAAGTAGGTTGCACATGCAAGAGAAGGTTATATAAATCTGTATTTCCTACGTTATCCACCCCAGGTGTATATCTATGGGCCTCCAGTGTGTTAATTTCTCATAGCAGAGTCTGGTAATAAAACTCATATTGGCTTGCAGTAATCCATTTTCATCCTACTGAACAAAATTTGTCTTATACTATTTGGTGTTATCTGGTTATATGTAATAGTCTAATAGTAGCTAGAGACTTGCTAATTTTTTTTTTTATTTTTATTTATTTATTTTTTTGTATTATTGAAAACTAGGAGACTATATTATACATGAATGGCTTATAAAAGTATTGGTTTATATTTCAGAATGACAAACAAGTTTGTGTTCTAATTTCTCCTTTACTTAATCAAGTTTTCAAAATGAAGTCCTGAACACAGATCCAGAAGAAACTTAATGTATAACATTCTGAGCTTCCTTTAATGTCACAGTTGGATGCAGGTTTAAAACTCTTGAAAACAGAGTTTTCAGGCTTAAAATAAGAGTGCCATAGTGGTAAACCCATTTTAACTTACACATAACTGTTTCTAATTGTTTCTTTTGTGCATGTAACAATTTTTTGTTTTTTTTTTGTTTGAAGTTTTGAATATTTTTAAAGCATCTACACATTAATCTGAAAAGTATTTGTCCCTTCTCCACTGGTTTATTAGCAACTAGCAACTGACCCTTCTCTCAGTATTATCAGCCAACAAGCTCAAACATTACAGAGGCACACACTGTCTCTTCCTTGTATGTTCAGAGCATGTTTTATCTAACTCTGGAAGCACCTTCTTTCTAGATATGTTCTATTTTTGCTGCAGCTCCCATTCTTACCTATCAGCAACTAAAAGTGTCCATTGTTCTGTGGTTTCAGATCCTGATCAGTGTTTGTGATATCCATGTTTTGAGGGGGAAGGCCAACGGGTAAATAAACGTAAAGAAAGTTTTCTTGGTAAAGTTTGAGCTATAAGACAGAGCTTATTAGCGAGGCTGCCAATGAGTATGAGTTTACAATTTGTATAGTATTGCTTCAGTTGATTTCGGATTTTTTTTTCCCCATCTCCATTTAGGTGAGGGAAAGCAACAAAATGCTCAAAACTTTCTAACTTTTGAACTTTTCTGTACAAGACTGTTATACTGCATTGCTGGCTGATCTGTGAAGGTTTGCTATGTCTTGATTCATATGACTTGAGTCACTGCTTATTCTGCATGGCTTACTTTATGGATCTCATTTTCAATGAAGAACTTACTGATTAAATGTCACAACATTTCAATTGTGTGTATTTAGGCTGGATCTTCAGGAAGTGATGCTGGAAACTATGGATCTTAACTGAATTCCATTAATTTCATTTGTTTAGTCATCACAGTTATAATACAAATCCTTTTCAAGGGGAAAAAAGGAATAAAAAAGTATATTTTGATTAGAGAAGTGAGAAAAATGCAAATTATTTTAAAATATAAGAAGTGAAAATATGAGGATAAGCCTGTTTGAGATTTTTTGTATCTCTGCAGTCAATGGAACATTTAAGACTATGTTGTGTTCATCAGTCTTAACTGCGAGTTTCAGGTGTTATATACTCTCTGAACTATTTTAAGATGATAATCTTACAACTGTGGGGCAGGTGGAAAGGCCGTTGAGACCTTGTAGACTTTCTCTTTGAGTTTAGTAGTTCTCCTCCTGTATCAGAGTTGCTGCCTATTATATTTGTAGATAAATGAAAGTGTCTTGAAAGCATTTTGAGTATATGAAGGCCATAAACAAACCAGGAAAAAAAAAAAAAAGGGAATGGAAAGGAAGGGCAGGGAGGCAACATGATTACACAGTTGTCTCCATTCTGACATGTGTGGTTTTGATGATGTAATACATCAGGGAGAGGTTGTACCAGATACAAAAGGGAGAGGTGGGTTCCCCTCCCTCCATCAAAGATATGAAACTACCCACTGGGAGACATACTATACATGTGTCAGATAAATGAAATCACACCTTTTGGAGGGATGCCTGGAAGTTCTTGACTCTCTCTTCAGTCATTGATTTATTTCTTCCTAAAGAAGTTGAGGGAAACCTCGCATGGAAATGATTCCATGCTATAGAAGGCAAGAATGAGTTTCAGCATCGTAGGTTCCTCACAGAGGACATGCTGTCCTATTTCCTTTCTCAGTGGCTTCTACTTTGTAACAGCTTGTGTCCTCTCTCCTATGCATAGTGGCATTAGTTTGTGTGGATATGTGCTGGTTGCAAGTACCACCAGTGCAGGAACTGAATTCTATTAACGCTCTAAATTTTGCAGTCCCAGATGTGTTGGTTTTGTTTCTACGTCAGAAATTCCCCAGGTCATAATGCTGTCACTGTTCTCAATAGGAAGCCTTAACTGCAGAGCTAGTTGAAAAAGAGTTGGATTAGCTGGCAGAGTGTTGTCTGGAAAATCTTTCAGCTGTGCAATGTTATCTCATCCTCTGATATTCCCCAACCCCACCCCTGAGGATTCCTAGCCTGCTGCATTTGGTGAGATACATATGTTTTCCCCAGCTCCAAGAACTGTGAAGGGTTCCTCTGGGATATCTGAGTATAGATATCTAAGTATGTCTTCAGTTGCTAGGTTATTTTTAGTCAATGGGTGGTTACCAAGTCATCTATAATTGTGCTGTTAAATGTGTCAGAGCAGCTACTGCAAAGTGAAGTGCTCCCTGTAACAGGTTGAGTGTGTAAAGTAAAATGAGAGTACAAGATCAGCAGTACGTAAGTGAGCTGTTTAAAGCTTTGAGTGATATAAGGGTCTCCGATATAAGGGTCTCCCCTATGTATTGCTTGGTGAACAAATATGGGGAGGATGGTCCACGAGTATAACACAAAAGGAGGAATATGATGATATATACTTTGACCCTGCTATCCACAGTTTCTGTGGCTGGCATACTGTGTCATTTCTGATTTGTCGTACTTGGAAATTTAGCAGTGATCACTGGACTGCAGTTGTCTCACAGATCCTTTCACTTCTTAGCCAGTTCCTGTACTGCCGTGGCCAGCAATGGCTAAAAGCTGTTACCTATTGGTGGCTGCTTATGGAAGAATGTGCAGGAAGTTCCCAATGGACAACTGTCCATATGACATGGACTGCTGGCGCAGTTCTTTCCCTATAAATAAAATCATACCTGAATAGAAGCTCAGTAATAGTGGAAAGAAGGCAGGAACAGCAAAATAAGGCAAGTGGAAAGCCAAAGAAGATCCAAAGACTTTTCTTAAAAATATGCATCAGAAGTATTAAGCAGAAAGAACATACAACAGCAAAGAAATTGCTCCTTGGTTACTCCAAACCATCCTGACTGCATTATCCCTTTCATGGATCTGCAGGCAGGAGAAAGAACGGGAAGAAGGGTTTGGTCTGCCAAAAAATTGTTAAAGCCATATTAACACATTATTTATTTAGGTGAGTGAAGGAAAAAATGAAGTGAAAACTTCAGGCATTCATGGAAGGAGATGTTCAGATGAATGCACTGTGAATACACAGCGATAGCTACGTTACATCACAAACCAGCCACAAACAGAATCTCTCTAGAGATGAATTTCTACTTTGGTGGTGCTTGCCTTCAACAGTAGAAGATCAGTGATGGTATTTTGAAGAGTGCTGATGTGGTGGCCCAATAGCAAGGAAATGTGAACCAGCTGTTGGTATGCAGAAAGCAATGGGGAAAAAGTATTTGGAGGCTGCAAAAAATAATTGGTAGAAATATACCCATCTGTATTCATTACTTACACTCAATATATCATTTATTTTGGTTAGATTGAAAGTGGGAAAAGATTTATAATGCCACTTCAGGCATACGTGAAAGATGAACTGGGTGAATTTCAACAAAATAAAATGTTAAACTTAGCATCAAGAGAAGCATTCCAGCTGAGAGAACCGCTGGGCTGGAATAATCGCCTCAAGTGACTGGTGACAGACTATTGCCTGAGTAACTCAGAAGTAACAAAAATGAAATCCAGTGGGCACTGGCAAAGGTTTGGACTAGATAACCTAATAATAGATACTCTCTGCTCTTCTCTCTCTTTTTCTCTCTTTCTTTTTTTTTTTTTTGTGTGTGTGTGTGTGTGTGTGTGTGCGTGTGTGTGTGTGTGATTCAATGCCAGTAGTAGATTCCAAATTCATTAGTGAAAATGGGCTAACGTCATCTCATGCTACTGTATTTAGATCTGCATTGGTCATGCGTAATTTTGGGGCTTATCGCATGAACAGGAATAAAATCATTATGCAAAAATACATACAACTGAAAATACCAGGCGCTTATTTACAGTGGTATGGAACACAATATAAACATGGTCGTGTTCCAGGAACTTCAGCATCTTTTTTAATTTAAAATATCTCATTATGGAAGAATGGATTTTTAAAGGTTGGTATTTTTTTTTTTTCCCATGGAATTAAATGCAGAGCAGAGAAGATATTTTTAAACCTCTAGAATTGAGCAAGGGCTGCTGTCTTCGCTACAGAGTTCCAGTTTTAGTAATTCTGTTGAACTAGACAGAAGTTTCAGTAAAAGGAACAAATGAGCTGTGTTTCCAAAATCGAACATACATTTGGAAAAGATGCACTTACTTGTTGTGCTGCTTCCCCGTAAGAACCAGGAAGAGCTCATATTTTAAGTGCAGTTGCCTTTGCCATGTGATTATCTGGAAAATGCATTCTTTACTGCTTTTCCCAGTTGCAACACTCTTCCAACACCATGACCATCCTTCACCTGTGTTAAGGGGCTTTCAGGTGCTCAGCATCCCTCTTTAACATTAAAACACAAGTGGAAGATTCCCTGTGGAGTGGTTTCCAGATAGAAGCTATTGCTGGGACAAGAGCTTTTTGCTTCTGCATTACTGGAGATGCCTGGGGTCAAAGCTTTGGCAAAAACCTGTAAACAGTGAGTGCTATAAATCTCTTGGCCCAAGCAGCTTGCAAATTGTTGGACAGGTGTTACTGCATTAGTTGGGGTTCAAAATAGGCTGAAAGATCACAGGGTGTTTTAGTAAGGGGAATTTATTCTTAAAAGTCTTCCAGAGAAGTCCACACTGGTAATTTGAGGTATCTTTAATATCTTATAAATCTTTACGTAGATAACAAGTCAAGAATTTGAAGGTGGCTATTTCTGAATAGGGATCATCCTATTTGCAAGGTCCAAGTCTGTCAAGAAAATGCAAAAAGCACAGCACACCATATTTAGTACAGCAAGCATCGTTGCCAGGTACCACTGTCCTCCCAAATGGGAAGTCTTCTGGAATCCCTTGTTGCTATGAGACTAAATATCTCCGTACTGTGTGAGCGCTGAACCAGATTTGGCTCCCACTTACACTGCTGTGCGTGTGGAGGGACTCCCCTGTGGTGGGGAGGCACAGTGCTCCATTCTGATGTCGTTCTTCTGAAAGGGTCTGCTCCAAAGACTGCTACAGCCCAGGAGTGTTTGCCTAATGCAGGAGCTCCACAAAGTAAGACCAGCTTAAAATCAATGAACATGGGGGCTGCACTGTCGTGATGAACCTCAAAGGAGCAAACAAGGGATTTCAGTCCACTAGCAGTGTCTCTTTGTATGCTTTTTGGAAGACAGTACGTAAAATTTGCCATAGTATCTCCCTACCAACTTTGCATGTTCATACTGAAAGGTACGTGTTGCTGATCCAGGACTGCATAAACTCTTGAGACACCTTTAAAATCTACATATCTGGAGACTTAAAAAAAACCAAAACAAAAACAAAAACATTTTTTCAAGGTGGTTGGTAGGGTTGTGGAATTTTCTTATGACTGTTTAAGTGTAAATATATGAATTTTCTTTAGCTACTCAACCACTTTCCTTTTCATCCAGAAAACAAATAAGCAAACAAACAAAACCCAACTTGAACTGAGCCCAAGCATGGCCAATTTCTCATGAAAGGGTACATTTGAGAATTAAAGATTTACAGTGGAGTATCTTTACTGTAGCTCTGACATTGCTTTAACATTGCATTGCTGTAATCTTTGAATACAGTGAATACAATAAGTGAGTTTATAGGGATTTGTGTGAAATTTAAAATTCCAGAGATAGTTGCTTTTAATGTTTCTCTGTGCTATCAGCAAAAAACCAAAACTGCACATCATCAACAAGGAAAATGTATGCCCAACAGAAACATTGATACTGTATTAATCTGTCCTTCCAAGCCTCTTGAGCACCTGCTGGTTCTTAAAAACTAAGAAAATATGCCAATAATGAGTATTACCAAAAAATCAGCATAAATGCAAACATTTCACAAAAGAGCTATGAAAGCAGAGCTTCGCAAGCATTCTCTTACTTGGTTTGGATCTCCAAACTACGGATGCGCTGCTGCCTATCCCGGATAACCCGGGGTAACGCGGCGGCCACCATCGCTCCGCTCCCGCCGGTAACGCCGCGCAGTCCCTCCGCAGCCGGCCGGGGATCGCGGTACCTTCCCGCCGTCCGCGGAGCAGCGCGCCGGGGCGCTCCCGCAGCGCCCGCGCCCCCATCCGCCCTCCCCGCGGCTCTCGCTCCCTCCGTCGCCCCAACGAGCGTTCCCGGCGCGGAGCTCGGTGCCGGCAGCCCTTGACGGGCACTCCCGGCCGTCGGGGCGGCCCTCCCAGCTCCGCGCCGCAGCGCTCCCGCGGCCTGCCCGCCCCCCGGCTGCACGGGGAGCCGCTTCTGTACCGCAGCTCGGCCCTTCCCCTGGAGCGGGCGGGTGGGCGGCAGCAAAACCACAGCCTTGGCTTTTTTTTTCTTTTCTTTTTTCTTTTTTCTTTTTTTTCTTTTTTTTTTTTTTTTTTTGAGGAAGGGGTGATTTATGGCATTCCTTCATTTGCGCTTCTCGCGGCGATGGCTGCGACGGAAGCATCAACCTGTAGACTGAGCTCGCTCCCGCCGTAGCCCGGCGTTCGGAGGGCGCTCTGCGGCGCCGGGACGGGGACGGACGAGGGAAGAAGCGGAGCGGCCGCGAAGCCCCCGAGGCGGGAGGAAGGCGCGGAGCCGAGCGGAGGGCGGCCGTCCCCGCGCTGCCGGGGATGGCGGGCTGAGCCGAGTCCCCCCGCGCCACGGAGGATCTCCGAGCCGGGGGAGGAGGAGGCGGGGGGTGCAACAAATTGCCGCCAGCCGGGAGAAGTTGCAGTAAAGAGAAATCCCTCCCTCCCTCCGCTCCCTCCCCTCCCCGCTCGCTCGCTCGCTCTCTCTCTCCCTCCCTCCTCCCCGAGCCGTGGCAGCGAGCGGCGGAGCGGCGGCCCGACGAGCGAGCGAAGGAGTGAGGCGGCGAGCGGCTCCCGCAGCCCGGCGATGCTGCAGCGGCTCCCGCGGAGCCTCCCCGGGGTGGGCCCGGCCCCCGCTCGCCCCGCGCCGCCCGGCGGCGGCGCGCCCTGAGCGGGCGGCGGCGGCGGCCCCACGGCGCAGCGGGCGCTGTTGCGCAACCTGCCCGGCGCTGCCGGCCTCCCTGCCCCCGCCGCCGGCTCGGCGCGGCTCCCGCGGACACGGAGCGCTGATTCATGGGGCCCCGCGCCGGCCGCCTCGGCGAGGAGAGCGCGGCACTGCCGCTGCCCCCGCGCGGGGTGTGAAGCCCCGGCCCCTCCTCCGCAGCCCCGGGCTCGCCCGCCCTGCTCGGGAGTGTGGTCCCTGCCGGGAGCCGCCGCGCCTGGCGCACAGAGGGAAGCGTTGATGCATCGCTGTGGAAATTCATTGTGTGACTTTCTGGGTATTTACTGAGTTTCAGACCGAGATGCAGCTCTTGAAAGCTTTATGGGCACTAGCAGGAGCAGCGATCTGCTGTTTTCTTATATTTGTCATCCACTCACAGTTTCTTAAAGAAGGTAATTATATCTGCATGTCTACATACCCTGTTCTTTAATACTACGGTCTGTACGAGGTGCCTTAATTATTTTTTACTGTTTCCAGTATGTTCTATTTACAGCAGTGCTTCCACGCCGTTTTTTTTTTTTTTTTTTTTTTTTTTTTCCTTGCCGCTTAAAGCCTTCTTGTATTTGTTTCGTTAGCAGATAGCGAGCTTTGGACTTACGTTCTTGGTAAATGCATAGATGTATAAAATCGGTGTGATGTTTGCATTCTGCGTTTTAGTGGACGTCTCATGGCTCTGTGGGGTACGTCCGGTGCATAGGAAATATTTGTTGCTATCAGATGACCACCGAACAGCAGTCATCATGGGAGTATTAATAAACCAAAAACCCCTTAACAAGTAAACGTCTTATTTTTATACCGAATCAATAGGCATCCTTTCCCTCTTCCTTGTTCAGTAAGTTTTCAATAGATGGCACTAAAGTTCTATGGAAAGGGCAGGGCAGAGCAAATCCTGGGCATGCAGCGTCCTCCTCCTCGCTGCCCCAACAGGAGCAGAGGCCTTTGCATGCTTTCAAGGCTCCGTTTTTTTCCACCTTGCGGTCAGAAAACTGTGATTGCAATTTGTCGGAGAGAACAGCTCAGATGGGGCGGCGGGTTTTATATTACATTTCTTTTCTCTTTATTTCCTGAGTGAGTTGGGTGGGAAAAGAAAGCGTTTGATTAAGTGGATAGAGGAATTTTCTCAGGGAGCAACACTCCTGTGTTTCTAGTTTTGTTTCCTTATCTTTCCTTCACCGGGAAATTACTTTTTTTTTTTTTTATTATTTTTTTTATTCCGTGTTGTAATAATGATTCCGTTCCTTATCTATAAAGGAAACTGCTCTGAGATACGAGCGTGAATCCTGAGAGATGTATTTATATTGAGTGGTATATGAGAAGGACCAGTGCCGTTCCTTAAGAAGCACAATGCAAAAACGTGGGTGTTTTGACAGACCCACGTATTCCTTTTTGTTACAGTAATGCAGCCGAGGTGGTGGCTGCTGGAGGAGGCAGCCGGGCTGGCTGTGGAGCTCTGCAAAGCGAGGAGAAAAACTTTTCTGTGCCTGGGAAAAAGTTTCTTTCTGGGCTGGGCAGAGCGCCTGCCCTGCGCCCATGGAAGAGCTTCTGCTGGCGGTACTGCAGCACAGGGCGTCGCACCGCCGGGCTGTGCCTTTGTGCTGATCTTTGCTGGGACAGATAAACAGGGATTTGCCCGGTTTCCTTGGTCTAAAAAGCGGTATCCAGATATCGACAGTGCCAGAGATTTCTCCTTTAAGAAAGGAGCCCATGCTTTAGTTGCATTGGGTGCAGTGCCTCCTGTATATTCACTATTGAGCATGTCTTTAAAATGCTCCGACTGGTCTGTTTGTATATCTCTGTCTAACCAGATGACTCATTTTGAGGAGATACAGCAGAAAGAAATATAGCCCGGCATCTCAGGCTTTTTTTTTTTTTTTTTTTTTTTTTTTTGGTGTGTGTGTGTGTGTGTGTATGTGTGTGTCAGCATTTGCATGATGCTGCTTCTTTCTTTCTCCTTTCTTTTCTTTTTTTTTAAATGTCTTTTGCTCCTTGATTTTTAGACCCACGTTACATGAATAATAATCCACAATAGAAGAAGCATTTACTATCACTTAAAGTATTTCTTCTTGCACTGTGGGATGGAAAGCTGCTACTAAGTTAATATGTGAAGGCAGAAGCCATGGCCACGCACGGAGCACTTCAACACTCTCTGCTTCTCCTTCAGCTTTTATAGCCACTCTTCACTCTCTGAGCACAGGGAGAAAGCTGAAGTCGTGGAGCTTGTTGGGTAACTTAATTACACTGCTGTGTTTACACTTGTGAAGAAAATGTTTCTTTTTTATTTCTTTTTTAACACTGTGACCTGTGTACTTAAGGTAAATACAGACTGTGTGTGTGGGGGCCACTTGTCGGCCCTTCTTGACCGCTGCTCATCTGCACAACAGCGTTCCCACCCCTGTGTACAATTACTTCAGCAGAGCATGTTGTCACCCCCGTGGTTTCAGTCCTGACATGAAGTAGTACAGTGGAATTGGCTGAAACTCGAGGTGGTATAACTGAATTCTTCTCTCTGAGGAACTTTCAGAATATCTAATAAAAATGATAGTTTTAGACACTATGGATTCAAATGCAGGCATGTAGGAGGAGGAGGAATAGATAATAAAAGACTTAAGGTGCATGTTGTAAACAATTAGCAAAAGCAGCATGGAATTTTCTACTTTTTTGTTTTGAAGTCTGCATTAAGAAAGCAAGGGAAAGCAGAGTGAGGGAACGAACAGCAAAGCATTTAACCTTAAGTCTACCACGCTGGTTTGTTGAACAGATATGTATCAAGAAGAACACTTGAGATGGCAGTTAACTCCAGAAGATGTGGAATTATTCTCTGATATTGGAGTTAGCCCTTTGCATTCAGATTTTATTAAGAAGTTGGGAATGGTGTGTCTCATTACACATAATGGTGCTAGGCTGTTGATTTCCTGGCAAAAAGATTAATTTCCCATTGGAGCCTAATGAACTACATGGGCTCATTGTTTGCAACTCCGCTGTGCGGTTGAATCCCGAAGTTAAATACTTGGACATTTTCAATGATTGTTTCTTGTGCACAAGGATAATTTCCTGTGGTCCCAAGCAGCAAACAAGTAAGCCACCCATTTGCCGAGCTCAATCAGATGAGCTGATAGCATACATCTCCTGAGACAGTTTGACAGTACAAGTTTATACAGCATACATTCCTTTTGTTTGCGAGACAATTGATGTAAGAAGAATGACATGAAGAATTAATTAAAGGTCTGACTTAATTTATTAATGTGCACACTCTCTCCATTTTTGATTGTTTTGTATTATTTACAGCTTAGTATTTTTCCAGAGGCCAGTCTTAATGGAAAACTGACATCACCTTCACATCTTACATCTCTAAATGATTGCTATTTGCTTTTTTTTTTTTTTTTTTTTCTGTATTAATTTTCCCTTTAATCACTTTGAATTAGTGAAGCTATCTGTTAAACTCTTGCCACCTATTAACACAAGAAATTTTGACAATTTCAGCTGTGCTGTGTGGCTACAGAGTGTAACTTTGATGACATCCAACTAAAACTTACTACCAGAAGCAAATCCTCCTGTATTCATAGACACATTATTGTGTGTTGCTGTGGTCTACTGAGAGTTTTCACACTGTTATCATTTTCTTTTTAGTTCCTATGCTGAACTTACATTTTTTTCTAAGTAGACTGGTCTTAATTCTTAAATATTTTAAGCAAATTTCTGAGTTAAGGCTATTTAGTAGCAGCCTTATATTGCTGCAGTTTAAACTGCACAAGAGACAATGAGTGCTTGTTCTGAGATGAGTGGGAAAGAGCTGTTTAAAGGTTTATTTTCATGAATATGTTTTTTTCAGGAAGTGAAGAATGGGTGACACAGGGTGCCATTTTTTCCACACTTAGGCTTTTGTGTGGAAATACAGGTCATCCTGTGGCTAATCCGTTCCCCTCTGTCCAATCTGTCCTTCAGTGTTTCTATAAGATGAATAGAGCTGTGAACCCAGAAAAGGGCATTGTGATTCGTAATTGCAGTCCCAAGCCGGTCTGATCTTCCTGCAAAGCAGTTTAACGCATCCCAGTCAACCCCAGTCACTGTGAAGAGTTCTGGAGAACTGAAATATCTGCAACTTTTTTTTTTGCGTATGCAACTGACAATTAAAATAAGGAGTTACTTTCACTACCCGAGTCTGGTTTTAAATTATTTATAATCTGTAACTCTCTTTCAAAGAGAGCCGGGAAGAAAACTGAGTTGGCGCTATGCACACTAATTGTGGGCCCTCCTCTGCCCCCAGACACTTACCCTTTTCACCTAGCAGAGCATTTAACCATTCAGGCACAGCAGTGATGGGGAAAGGTAAAGGATACGCTTTCTAAGTATGTCTTCGAGTACCGTGGAAAACAGTGCTGCAAGGGGGTAAACTTTGGAAAGGCATGAATATACTGCATCCAGGGTGCATTACAGCCTAATATATACTTTGAGCCTTTTTTTTTTTTTTTTCTTCTGTGGTTGTTAATTAAGAGCCTAGAACACCTCATCTATCAAGGGCAAATTAATATTTTGAATCATTTATGAGATTTGAGCGTGTGAGTGGGACTAAACAGAAACATGGGTTCAGTCCCAAGACTCAAAATAGAAAGAAGTGGAGCATTAAGGTCTCACAACTGCATCCTTAATCTGCTGGGTAGAATCTCTGGAGCAAGCCATGTAAAATAGGCAGTAGTTGAGTAGAGACAGGAGAATTCTGATACTTCTGTTGTAAACTGATGATTATAGTTATAAATCAGAATTTTAGTATCACCTGTGCAAATTTAACATATGTTCGTATATGTGAATAGTGTACCTGTTCAGCACATCTTTCGTAGTGATGTTTTTTTCTGCCCTAGGCAGAAGTTTGCAGTTGTTGGTTTCACTCAGACTGACACTTTTCTGTCAGGAACATTTATAGGAATTATTGTCATAACAGCAAAAATGCTTCAGTGCTTACTTCCATAAAGCACATTTCTTACTCATAATAACTTGGTTAAGGTTTATGCTTAACGTTAATATCTTTAATCTGACACTCTTTACAGATTGTAATATACTAACCTGCTGTAAAACTATCGGGATATTTTATACATTTTTAATGTGTTTTTAGGATGTACATTTTGCAACCGGAAATATCCAGGCCATATTATTTCATTTAGGTAGCCCCAAACGACTCTGCTACCCCTCTGCTAACATTCAAAAACCTCTGTTAATGAGATTATTTCTTAAGAGCTTTCTGTTACTGTAACCTCACAGCTTTGTGTAGTTGCTAGGACTAATGTGGACTGCTGTATAAAGCATTTGAGGAGAGGACTTGTCTTCTGAAACTTTCTGAGAATCCTGCAGTATCCACTGAAAGAATTTGAATGTGCTTTTTAGGAGAGCTAATATTCCCCTTAAGATTTGTTTTTCTTTCATATTTAAAACATTCCAAAAAATGACTGGAGACAATTAAAGTGAGAAAGGGAATTGCCCTTAAGAATGTGGGAAAAAAATTGCATTTATCTTAGAGTTTTTTATTTTTTATTTATTCCATTTGCCCTTTTATGCTCAACCTGTGTCTCAAAACAGTAAGGGACCTTACTGTTTTGATGTGCTGTGTTACCTATATACAGTAGATCTGAGTTGAGGACAGTTTGTCGCAGATGTAAATGTTTCTGCTTTCTGGTGTTCAGTTGCTTTTAGCAAACCGTAGTATAGTTATTTTCTCCTGTTTGTCCTATTTTACTGGTCTGTGAAGAGGCAGATAGGAGTGAGATTCTCAGAGCAGCATGACAGATTGGAGAGGGGTGCAGGATGCTGAAGTGGAGGGTTTGCCTTCTCATTCAAGGAAACAGATTTGACTGTTAAAAAACCATGAACTTGAGTACGTGCTGCACAAGAAAAGAATATGTATTTGAAAGGTTTTGGTTTTTCCATTATTTATTTATTTGCTCATTTTCTTACTTAAGATAGAGAAGTCATGCAGACAGAATTCTCAAAAGTTTCCTTTTCAGGGAGATCGGAGAGGTGTTTCTGTCTGGTGTCTGGCTGTGCCAGGAGATACAGAGAGGAGGAGTCTGGTAGTTTTTCTGTGCATAGAAGGCAGCTTCAAAATAGTCTTTGGTTTTGAGTGATGAAAATTACAGATGCATTTGTCTTCACAATGCACCATATATGGTATAAAAACCCTACTTTTCCTGACTGAGTAATCTGACAAAAAGAATTAGTAACAGATTTTCAGTAGTCTTTTTGTCTGCCTGTTTTCGTGCCCCAAGAGCACAAGTGAGGAAATGCTGACCTTTCTCAGTATTTACTAGCACTACCTATTAAGAAAGGAAGCACTGTAGACTGATGTGATTCACATCATAAATTGTGTACTTGTTAGACTGTTGATTACTCTCTATTTCTCTTATTTCTAAGTGGACATACACATTTGATCTTTACTGTATCAGAAATGAAGCTGGAATAAAAACAAGGCATACACAATGAAATTTCTTTAACTGAACTTAAGCAGGAGCATTGAAAAAAAACAAAAAAAGCATGTATTTAGAGATCAAGAGTTCAATATAGTATTGATAAAAAAAAAGAAGTAAATATCTTTAACATAAGTTCACTAATACAAATATAAGTAAAAGTTCTCATTTATATTAAAATAGACATATTTTTAAATATAATCATATGAAGAAAATGAGCAGCACAATCTTTTGTTCCAGTGGTAACAACAGTGTTTGGTTTTTGGTAGTATGTAGATGTCCCACTTGGAATTGGTGGCTCACCTGTGAATGACTGGTCAGCTCCAGGGTATGTTCATACAAGTCCAGGTCAGGTATCTGGTACATCCAGTGTCAGGATTTTAATGGATATTTATTTTGCTCAGAAATTATATCCTCTTGCTACTTTAAAGCTTTAGTGAGAAAGGATTCTATTTAATAGCAAAATCTGATTATTTGCCTAAATGTGCTTATTATGTGTGCTCTAGAAAACCAACACAGTGTAATGAAACTGCCTATTCACTATGTTTTACCTTTGGCACTACATCCGTTCATGAGAAATGCTAGTCAGAACAATAGATCTTCCTACTAATTGTCATTAGTCTTGTGAAAAGCAATGAGTAACATGTTTGAAATATATCCAAACAAGAAATTAACATATAAATAATCAGAAAAATAATGTAATGGATCAATACCTATTGAAATATATTCTGAAAGCAGATGCTATGCTAATGTGTGTTTTTATGTGAGCGATTTATTATTTTTGACTGTGAGGAGGACTGTAGAAGCCTGTTAATGTGAAAAATTGGTTTTACAATAAACCAGTATATTTTGGATCTCGGTTTCTTTCTACCATGTTACAAGGCCATATTGTATTCCGAAGTGTAGATGCTTAACCGCAATCATACATGAAGAGAGATGTAGGCCAAATTAGGTGGATACACAGGAGAACAAGGGGAAGAAATGCAATGATAGAAGATCTGACCTAGAAAGGAGTAATGGAGAGATCGGGGTTATTATGTTTAGACAAGAGACTGCTGTGTTGGTAGGAGTTTTCAATGGATAAAATTCTGCCTCAGGAGTAACAAACTGTTCTTTCTGAAAAGCGAGAAGATGGTGAGAAGCAGTAGGCACAAGCTGAATTGAGGGAGATTTAAGCTAGGTATCAGGAAAAAGAATAGCAAAGGAAGTTTGTGCTGAACATCAGGGAAGAATTACAGGACAGTTAAGGACTGCAATAGATTTCCTTGGGAAGCTGTGAAACAGAAGAGTCTTACTTTCAGATCAAAAGGTCATGTGTTAGGAATAGCATCATCAAGTTGAAACAGACAGGTGGACTAGGTGACCTCTTGAAGCCCCTTCAAGTCTTATCCTCCAAAATGCTAGCTTACCTGAAATGTATTTAGAAAGCTGAAAGGGCTTTAGGAGGCATCTGACTTTAGGGCAGTTTTCTGTTAACTGATGAAGTGAAGGCTTATGAGAAGATACAGTGGGATCTGAAGGAATTCAGAGGATAAAGCAGTATATGAAATCTCTCCCAGTGGTTTGAGTATTTTACTAGCTAAATCATACCACTTTCTGAGTTGGAGATGTAATTGAAAAAGAAAAAACAGAAAATCTCATGATTTATGACTTCTGGGACGTGTCAGAAAATAAACTGAGGTAGCTAACAGTTAATCTTTTAAGTGCTTTTTACTCTGCAAGCTCTTCAGGACTTCACGGTGTCCTGAAGTAGAGCCTTACTCTGTTCACTCTTAATATACAAAGAGCAGTGAAATTAGAATGAGGAGTGCTCCAGAAATAATGCCTCCTATTTTATTATTTTTACCCATGACATCAGAGGCAGATGTTGATTGTATGGCAGAAGAGACTGAACTTTCCCACCAATATTCCATTACATTTTGCTGATGTGTGACAGATGATAGCACAGGGGCATTCTGACATGTTGGGGTCTGACATGGAAGTGCACATGAAGAGAACATAAGTAGCTGAATTTCTCCATGATGAAAAAATCATACCCATTGGCATTCTTTGATGCATGTTTATGGAGACCCAGCAGTAGGTGTTGGCACACTGTGGTGTTGGGTGCTGCATTTCAGCAGTGGAGGCTGCAACATGAATGACAAGCCACATACCAGATGCCTATATACAGCTGTTGTACCGTGAAATGAAGAACATCTCAATCACCTCATCCACACAGATCAGTAAATTATGACCAGGAAACTGTGTCTCAAATTGAATATTAGCTTCAATGCATTGGAAATGGTGGTGGCAAGCTTGGAATATCATTGCATATTTTGTGTCAGATGGATCCCATGAATGCTCATACAGGAACAGAAAGAACACTGTATGCAAGATTGTCAGGACTTACTGAACCAAACAAGGCTGAAAGTGAGAGTTTCCTGGAGTGCATCATTACTGGTAATGAGATGGAGCGTCACCACTACGAGCCGGAATCAAAACAGCAGTCTATGGAGTAGCAACATGTGAATTCCCCACCAAAGAAAAAGTTCAAGCCACAGCCCTTAGTGGGTAAAGTTATGTGCACTGTCTTTTATGGTAGGAAAGGGGTGAAAGGTATTTCTGGTTTTCCTGGAACCCATCAACTCTGACTGCTATATTGCAACACTGACTAAGATGAAGGCTTGAACTTGCAGAGTCAGGTCAGAGAAGAATCATAGAATCATATCATAGAAACATAGAATCTCCTGGGTTGAAAAGGACCACAATGATCATCTAGTTTCAACCCCCCTGCTATGTGCAGGGTTGCCAACTATCAGACCAGACTGCCTAGAGCCACATCCAGCCTGGCCTTGAATGCCTCCAGGGATGTGGCGTCTAAAGCCTCCTTGGGCAACCTGTTCCAGTGTATCACCATCCTCTGGGTGAGAAACTTCCTCCTAATATCTAACCTAAATCTTCCCTGTCTCAGTTTTAGACCATTCTCCCTTGTCCTAACATTGTCCACCCTCGTAAACAGCTGTGCCCCTTCCTTTTTATATGCTCCCTTCAAGTATTGGAAGACAGCAATGAACACAATAATGCCAGGCTCCATACCAGTTTGAAGACCATGGAGTGCACTGCCAATCTTGGCTGGACTGTGCTGTCACACCCACCATCTAGTCCTGTTTTTGTACTTTCTGATTTTCATCTTTTTGGGCCTATGAAAGACAGACTGTGTGGGCAATATTTTCCGAGCAATGAAGCTGTTATGGTAGCTGTGAAACAGAGGGTCACTTCTGCTGATGCAGATTTTTATGAGCACAATATGCAGGCTCTTTCTCATCACTGATGAAAATGCACAGCTCATTGCGGTGACTGTTGAAAAATGGTGATTCGTAGCTGAGAATTTGTTCCACCTTGATGCAATGCCATCCAATTTTTATTTCTGTGTGGTTTTAAATCCAATTTCAAAATGAAAAGCAGCAAACTGTGCCGACAGAAGATGTGTAGGAAAACAGAGGTCACTTGTTAAATAGAAATAGACAAACCTAGACAAAGTCTGTTGTTGGTGTCACACACCACAGCTTGTACTTGAAGCACGTCTTATCTGGAATTTGTTCATGCCTCTGAAACAGTTACACACTGCAGAGTTGTTCTGCTTGGAGGTGTAGAGGAGCTGAATACCAGGTGTTTCTTCCCTGAGCAGCATTAATATTTATTTAAAAACAGGATATAGGAAATCTTTTATAAGTTTCTATAATGAAAAGTAAAAATTTCTTTACCCCTTTACAGTAGTTTGTCAGAAAGCACCCACATTTTATGTGGCTGTGTAGTGAGCGCTAATTAATCATGACAATGATGTTTTATGGTATCTTTTGTACTTTACTACAGCTTTTATTATATTAAATTACATGGTTTTCTGCATGATTCTTTCGATACAAATTTATAGCTTTAAGGAAAAAAAGAAACACAGCACTGCTCCATTATTCAGTGTTGTACATGTTTTAGAGCTGTGCATGATGGATCTGGGAATACTTTTAGCCTCAAGAGAATCAAACAGTTATTTGAAATGGTCACCGCTTGAGTATCACCTTGCTTACGGCTATGAACTAATTGAGATTAAACTAAAATGATTGTGAGATGCTTCCTTTTCCTGTGCATTGGCAGTTCCCATTATCTGTTAATGCTTTAAAAGTATTATTTAGTCATTTAGCCATTTAAAAAAAAAAAAAAATAGAGATATGCTTCTGGGTTCCTCTTTCATTCTTGCTTTTGCTTTTGTTTTTCTGAATATCAGTAGATGAAGTAGACTCTTCAGCTTCATTTACTGTGAGATCTCATAACTGCTGTAAGCATTTTTGTATAGTTGGCCAAAAAGGTACACAAACTGTACCAGATGCTGCTTTAACTGTTGTGGAATTATAATGGATGCTGGTGAGACTTTAAGTCAAATCTTTAAAGATAAAACTCATTCGTTATATTCTACTTCTTTCTTTGCATTACAGATTAATAGCTCTTTTTGTCTGAAACTTTTCAACTTTCCATTCTTGTCCCTTTTTTCCATATATATTCCATTTTCCTTTGTGTGGTGTCAGTTTTTCCTTTGTGTGGGGCTTTCCTGAGCCCCAAAGCATTTCACAAACCACACATGGCTTTTCACTTTTTAAAATAAGCTTAAAGTGAAAAGTGTCCCTGGTAACAGCCTTCAGAAACTAAACTGTAAGGTTAAAGGCAACAATGTGGTGGTTAGAGAAAATGAATATGCTATTTTATGTTAGGAATGAAATCTTGTCACCAAGCTGATGGTGAGCTTCTTAATGCCCACTTTAGCAACGCTGGGCAGCATTCAATGGTTCTTCAGCTCACTTTTGCCTTGGTTCATTGGCTTGGGAAAGCATCTTTTCCTATCTGTAAGATCTGTGAGTCAAATAACTTGTATCTGCAAAGTAATTGTTACTGAAGAGCTTTGCAAACCAACCAATTAAAGCTTGTACTTCACTTAGGCAGGTTCGGCTTATTGCACCAATTCTTTGTTCCATACTGAGGCAACTCCTCACTCCAGCTCCTGATGAGACTGTCATTTTTCTGGTAAAAATGGGGTTATTTTTCTGGCTCCAGAGATTCTAAAAGTTAGGTATGTATAGTATGTGCAATTGCATACTCCTGTACAGTGAATTATTAGTACTCATAATATCAGCTTCTGTTTTAGTACGCATTGAGGCATACCTCAAGCCAGAGTTGTACCATTGCAAACACTTAACAAATCTAGAGAAGCTCACAGTCCACAGAAGTACACACATTAAATAAATAAATAAATACATAAAGCACAAGCAAATAATCACAGACTGACTGGGGTGGGAATGAATCTCTGCAGGTCACTTGGCCCAACCTCTGCCCCAGCAGGGACACCCAAGGCTGTGTCCAACTGGCTTCAGGAGACATCCAAGGAGGAGACTCCACAGCCTTCAGCCAACCTGTGTCAGTTGTCCATCACCTGCACAGCACAGAAATTCTTGCACTTGTTCAGGTGAAATCTCCTGTGTTCCAGCTTGTATACATTCTCTCTTGTCCTTTTAGTGGGGACCACTGAAAAGAGCCTGGTTTATTCCTGCTTGCACTCTTCCTTCTGGATTTATGGTTGTATTAATGCTTCTTGACAGCTAGTATTGCTTAATTTCAAGGAGTCCTTGTCCACTTCCAGCACACTCCTGCCTTCTGTCCTGTGTGCTGTGCCAAACAGCCACAGCTTCATTCTTCAAGCACGTGTGGGAACACTGGGGAAAAAGGAGATCGTCAGTGGATCTGTTATGACACTCAAATATCATGGATTTTCTCTAAATTATAGGCTTCCTGAGAGACAGTTTCCTTTCTAGTTTTGTCTATATGCTTGCGTAGCCTTTACTTTCCCTCTTCCCAGTACAGAATTTCTCCAGTATGATTTTTAGGTTAGAATATGGCCAGTTGTACAATAGGCATCAGGACACTGGGGTATTACCAGTGTTCTGTTTTAGTTGCTTTAGAATACATTCTAACAGAGAACTAATGTGAATGAGGAATTGATGCCCTTTTCATAATTACCTTTTCTTTATTGCACGGAAATTTTTCATTAGATGACTCAGAGTTGCAAACTTATAGGGTGACTGGTCCCTTAGGAAACAAGGAAATGCCCACACTGGGGAGGGGAGACAAGTCTGTATATGGTCAAGCTCAGATATTTTTATATGCATTCTGTTATTGTCTTGCTCTTTAAAATTTTTTTCAGTTTGGCGAGCCCTGTTATGATAAGAGCTAAGCCAAATTATATTGATAATAATTCTTAATATTAAATTCAGTCCACATAAATAATGCATATCTAATAATTTGTATTATGGATTTGGAATGAATGTAGATTCTCTATTTGTTACAGGTATTTTAATGAGTAGTTTGAAAATGACTTTCAGTTCAGAAGTAGATGAGATTTGCAAAGCTCCCTTTTTCAGCAGACAAATGATGAAAGTCAAATTAAAGGAGTAGCTTGTCTTTCTGATTCATACTAATGCTATTGCTTTATGAGGTGATGCTGAAAACGTCAGATCCATCTCTGGGCTCCTAAAGTTCCTGTTCACTGTAATGGGAACTGCAGACACCTGTGTACCTTTAGGTAGGCAGGTTCCTGAATTCAGTGAAGCCGTCCTGTAATAGAGTGGCATGTCAAAACACAACTTTCTTTGTAAGAAAACAAAGCAATCGTATTTTCCTCTCCATTTTTTTTTTTTTTTTTTTTAACAGAAAAGGAGAGGAAAAAAGAACACAGTATGGTTTTAATAGAATTAACAGTAAGAACAGCATAAAAAAGACTGTGATTTGCAGCATACTTTAATTTTCTAATAGTTTACAATTACGAAAGCCAAACAGAGAAACCTTTGACATAGAACTACTCATTTGTTTGATTGCTTTCTCCTGGGTTTGTTTATGGTTTACAGGTGGTCAAGGTTAAGCAGAGGTGTGTTTACCAAGTGTGATTTAATCATGACCTCTTCTTAATGTAACTTCATCTTTTAGTACAGACTGTAGCGGTATAAAATAAAGAGATCTTTTCTCAATCTGTATGCAAGGAAAGATTATGTACAAGCACAATGGAAATGAAGAGTTTGTAATGTAGCCTCACTGTTAATTTACATTTTGAAAAACAAAAAGTTGCCATAGTAACATGTAGGTTGTAAAAATTTTCTAGATCTGATGTATTAGACTTAGGAAACTTATTTGCATGAGACATTTCTCAAGTCTTGTGAATATCAAGGAGCCTAAATCTGGGCATATGTAAGTTTGGCCTCAAAAAGTTCAGATTTGTGCAAAACATTAGTAAACTATGCAACTCAAACCTTTTCTATTCATCTTTCCAATTATGTTTTTCTAACATAATTGTTTATTTTTTTGTTTTGTTTTAACTTAATATTGGTGAATAGATGTTTTATGAGTTCTGTCACAGTTGGTTTTTTTCAGAAACTGTGTATTTATATTGAGGAGTTGTAAATTTTTGAACAGTGTATTGTATTCTTTTCTTACACATTTATGTTTAAATCTATTTAGTAATTCTTATTTCTAGAACATAGTATATACATATTAAGGCATATATTCTGCATGGAATATCTTATATAATATTTTCTGTATAAATTGGAGCTTTGGTAAAACAGGCCAAAACATATAGTTCTTTATGAGATCCTTTTTGCATTTTTTTAGTACTGTGATACTATAGGTATCATAAATGGAGTGCCACAGACTGCTCTGGTGGCCTTCTAGCTCAGTGTGCAGCCAAAGCAAACCAGTTACTTTCATGGAACAATCTTCAAGATCAGTTGTTTAACTACTCCATAATTCAAGTATAAGGAAGCACTGAGTTCTTATTTTCAATTCTAATTTTTTTTTAATTACATATATCTATTTTTGTGTATTTTCATATATATATTTAAAAATATGTAAGAAATACTAATGTTTGCCCCAGTCATCATGTATTGCTTTCTCAATATTGTGGTGTTCGACCCAGCTCTACTGATGATGGCCAGTGGCCTTTTCAGTCATGGTTTAATTTTTTAGGGTGAAGATTTTTGCTGATGCATGATCTTGTTTAGTGTTGTAGCTTGAATAATTCTTCCATACAGGTATGGACTTAAAAATAGATCTTATTTCTGAATATGTTATGTAATAAAAAACTGCTTATCACTGTACAGCACTAAAATATTCCACTACTTTTCAACTGCAGTCCTATTTCAAAGTCTCCCACTCTTTTAAAAAAAATATTATTGCATATAAATATAGATATTTTGTGTAACACATGTTCTTTTCTGTAGAACCATTTTTAAAAAGTTGAAAGCCCACTGTAGAACTGAACACACCTAAACCGTTGCTCTGTTTTAAGGTTGCTGGTGATGGACATTCTATTGCTTTCCTGTATTTTCATGCTGCACTCATCTATAATATTTGCATTTACTCCGATGAGTTGCTGCAGTATCCATCATTTTGTCATGTGGGTAGGCTGAAGCAGAAAGCATGCACACACAGAGCTCTTTGAAAACCTGACATACTTAACCCAATTAAATCCTAAAAGGTAGTATTTTACATATGATTGCTAGGCTGTGGTTGCAGGATGAGGGAATGGCAAATCATGCCCTGCTGGAGATGAGGGACAACCTGCTGGTGACACCTGGGCTCAGTGGTGGGTTGTGGCATCCTCTTCTGGAGTGACAGTCCTAGGATATTATTTATCATCTCTTTTCTTCCTTTGCTCCTATCTTTGAGGTAGCTGCAGCCATTTTTTTTTATACTCACTTGCGGCCATCTCTGTGTTTGTACCTCACACAGGGTTTTTTATATATGCAAGATACAAAATACTTATTCTTTCTGTTATTCTTGTTCTTCCAGTCTGCAAGGCTGCATTCATAGAATCACAGAATCACGGAATCCTTAGAGTTGGAAAGGACCTTTGAAGATCATCTAGCCCAACTCCTGTGCAGTGAACAGGAACATGCACATCTAGATCAGATTGCTTGATCCAACCTTACCTTGAATGTCTCCAGGGATGAGACATCCACCACATCTCTGGGCAATCTGTTCCAGTGCCACACCACTCTCACTGTAAAAGATTTTTTCCTTATATCTAAGCTAAATGTGCTTTCTTTATGCTTGAAACCATTTCCCCTTGTTTTGTCACAGCAGACCTTGCTACAGAGTCTGTCCCCTTCTTTTCTGTAGCTTACTATTAGATACCGAAAGGCCATTATCAAGTCACCTTGCAGCCTTCTCCAGGCAGAACAGCCTCTTTCATCGTGTCCTCGTAGGAGAGGTGTTCTGTTCCTTTAGTAGCCTGTGACTGACAGTGCCTTGTGTTTTGTACACTCTGACTCTGCCATCATCCTCTGCTTACAGCCCAGAGGGCATCATGCCCATATCAGCACAACATCAGATTGCCTTCTGGTGCTTACCCTCATACTCCTCTGCTCCACAACATCTTAGGTCAGCTGTTGGTTTTATAGTATGCTGTTAAACAGTAATGTGGAGTTTTAAAATGCAGAGTCCATGCGTGTTACTGTTTAGTGGTAGCGGCCATGGAGCTTGACCACCAAGACAGCCCAAGGCCTGCTGTAAGTCTCGGTAATCCAGTTCATAATGATGCATTCAGTATTGTGGCTAATTTCTCCCTCATGTTGCTTTGTGACTTTCTGAAATGTAAATATGTAAGGGAGAATTTGTATTGATATTTTTTTCCTATTTAAAAAAAAAACTGTGTGTTTTTTGTTTGAGGTACAGAAGGCATTGAAAGAAGTACACTTTGCTCTTCAGTAGTACTATTTCTGACCGATTTGAAGAAGGTCACTAACAAGCCCCTGACCACTGGGAGAGAACTGGAAATACTGGGATAAAATTTGGGTATTACATCAATTTTTATGTAAACATTTAGTTCTTGGAAACTTTTAGGGGCTACAGTTACTGCTGTAGTCAATCTTGAGTTTTTGAAAATCATCTCTAATTGTGAGTCTTTATAGTCTAATTTTTTTTTTCCATTTTCAGAAGCTTTGGCAAATATATAGGTTATTTCTTAATGATAAAGGTGATAATTGACCTGTATACTAGAGTGCAAAATCTATTAGAAAATACTTCTTGCATGCACTTAATTAAGATCTGTCTTCTGCATTTTTATATATGAGTGTAAGCATCTTAATTCTGGCATTTCTCTGGGGTCAGGGGACTGTGAGCACTGAGGGCTCTGCAGAAAACCTGGCAGTGCAGAACCTAACCATCAGGACCCACCTCAGCCCCAGGCAGTGGCACTGGGGCAGCTCCAAACACGGCCACCAGGTACCTCCCAGGGGATGGAGACTGGCTGAGGCCAGGCTGGGACACAGGCCTGCAAGTGAGCTAGGCCTGAAGTTCCATGGCAGGAGAGGGAGCTGGAGACCTGCCTTGCTGCAGCAGCCTTCTAGTGTAAGGGCTGATGTCCCTGGGCTAAGGCGGGGTGCTAGGACTGGAGAAGGGTGGAGAAGACTAGGGGCTGGCTGGAATTTTAGTGTCTGTAGTGCCCTGACAGTTTATGTTTTTGTAGCTGGTCCTGTAGTAAGAAAGCTACTTGAAACTATAAGAAAAACAGTGTGAAAATATCAGCATTCATTGACACACTGATTTATTTTGCATATTATGTCACAGGCATGCACTTGTGTTTTAAAGATGATGTGCATTATGGATTTGGTAATAGGTCCTGAACGAGCCTGATTTGAACTGCTAGTTGAAGAGAATGTGAGTTCTGCACTTAAAATGATTGATGTGGTGTTTCTTGATATTGATACTTCAGGGAAACACAAACTACTGCTGAAAATGCTACTTCTTCAGAAAGATAGAACAGGAATCCAGAGGGAGGGGTAATGCTAAATTGAACTGTACTGTATGTTCTCTAAATCCTCTCCAAAGTGCCAGTGAGAAGTTCCTTCTCTAAGTGTGTACAATGGGAAGTCTGTTGAGGTTTAGTAGTACCCAGATGTTTTAGAAGGGCATGAAGTCGTCTTCCACAGATGTGAGTTTGTGTTGTGATGTGCTATGGGAGACGTCTGAAAAGGCAATGTTATACCACTGTGCAATCATTTTAAACTGGTACTTTCATATCCTTTCCAGATTCTATAATTCCAGTTGATGCTGTAGAAATTGAGTAATGCTGAATATACGATACCATAGTCAAACCATGGCAATAGTATGTTACCATGACATAGTGTTTAGTCATTTTAGCATCACATAGGAGAGGACAACTGGTAATAGTAAAAGAATGCAGCTGAACTCTGAAATGTGTAAAAAAAAAAATGTAGGAATCAGGAGCAAACCATACATGGATAACTTCCTTTTTCTTCTATTGTTCATTATGGTATTACAACATTATGACTTGCGAATCTAGTATCCCTGCAAATTTAGTAATACTTTGCTGTATTTCGGTATGCTAGAGCAGCTCATATTTTAGATGTTTTCATGCTTGAATCATATATAAACATAGTGATGCATTTAACTGCAGTAGTACAGTGTGCTCTTTGTATTCCTGTATGCAAAACACAGTCTGCTATGTCACTGAAACACACATTGGCCTTCTGTGAGATACTTTCCGGAGAAATTATGATTTATTTTTTCAAATAACAGTTGTCAGTGCTGTGATGTACTGCTGGTAAATCAGTAATCAGAACTCTTTTCTAACCCCTCCAGCTGTAGCAGCGTGCTCTTTTTAAATTCTGCAAATACCTCAGGTCTCTGTGTGCAGATATGTGCAGTGAATCTTTGCTGCTGAAACGGTAGTTGTCCTTCCTTCACCCCTCCGCTACCAAAGCTTTACTTTGTATTTCAGTTGGATCACAATCCCAGCTGTCCTGAAGCTTTGTGAAGCTTACATACAGTTCTGGGACCTGACAGGCTTAAATGCACATTCATGGAAGGTAGCCTGCTTGCATTTTGTTCTAGCTGGATGAGTGACTGCTTTCAGCAGTGTGGAAGTGCTCTACTTGTAAGAGAGCTTGTGTGCATATTTATCTGAATCTTGTTGTACAGAATGTGGTTTTGATTTTCGTTCTGGTATGATGACTATAATTTGGATGTTGGATGAAAATTGGAAATCTTGTGACCACATGAGTGGTATACTTCTTGAATCTTTTGTTCAAACAGAAGATGAAATGTTTATTTATATTTTGTATCCCATGTTTTTCCTTTTCTGTACGTTCAAGAACATTCTTAATTATATAGTGGTAATGTTCAGCATCATAAAAATTGTGAACATGTTTAAAGTGTATGTTTGTGTTCTGTGGTATTAGGCGTGTATGTACTGTGAATATGAATGTGGAGAGTATTTCATAATTCTAGTAAGCAAGGGACTAAGTGCTCGCTGGTATTCATCATTACCTTTAAAGAACTTTGTTTTCCAAAGGTTTGTAGCAAGTACTGGAAGATAGAAAATAATGATAGCCTTGTCACTTGTCAAACATTGCCAAGACAATAAGTGTCTCTCACTAACAGGAAATTCTGAACGTGCAGACTGAAGAATCTGTTGACAAAAAGCTGCTTTAGCCCTAAATATATGGATAGGCTTTTTCTTATAAATGAGAAGTTAATAGTAGGTCTCATCTGTCTTTTAAGCAACTCTGAAAATGTTTTGTCGCTCGTTCTATTGCTCTTTTCGTAAGCCAGCTTTTATTCATCTGAATGCTTCAGCGTAAGCACCTGAAGTTCAATTGTACACCATCACAGTCAACCACATTATATTCTGTCTATAAACTGAGTTTGTGGTTCTCTTTACCGTTAATCCTATCGTGGACTATTACAAAATGTCATTGTTTTGGTACTGGGAATCTGGATTTTCTTCAGCTCAAGTTTATTTGTAGCATGTATCCATTTGCTGTTTTGCACTTTCCAGAGTTTATCCCTGCTGAATTTGTGAATATTCTCATGTCCCTTCTTAGCAGAAGAATCTCTCTTCACAGAATCATAGAATAATAGAATGTCCTGAGTTGAAAAGGACCACAATGATCATCTAGTTCCAACGCTCCTGCTATGTGCAGGGTCACAACCACCAGACCAGGCTTCCCAGAGCCACATCCAGCCTGGTCTTGAATGCCTCCAGGGATGGGGCATCCACAACCTCCTTGGGCAACCTGTTCCAGTGTATCACCATCCTCTGTGTGAAAAACTTCCTCCTAATATCTAACCTAAATCTCCCTGTCTCAATTTAAAACCATTCCCACTTGCCCTATCACTATCCACCCTCGTAAACAACTGTTCTCCCTCCAAGCTAAACATGCCCAGTACCCTCAACCTTTCCTATTAGGAGAGGTACTCCTGCCCTCTCATCATCTTAGTGGCCCTTGTCTGGACCCACTCCAAGAGGTCCACGTCCTTCCTCTACAAGGGGTTCCAGGCCTGGACGCAGTACTCTTGTGATGGGTCCTCACAAGAGCCGAGTAGAGGGAGACAATCACCTCCCTCTCCCTGCTGGCCACCCCTTTTTTAAGGCAGCCCAAAACACAGTTGGTCTTCCGGGCTGCAAGCACACTGCTGGCTCATGTGCAACTTCTCGTCCGCCAGGACCCCGAAGTCCTTCTCCGCAGGGCTGCTCTCAAAGAGATCTTCCCCCAATTTGTATAAATACCTGGGTATTTATGCAGCACCCTGCACTTGGCCTTATTGAACCTCATTAGGTTTTCATGGGCCTACTTCTCCAGCCTGTCCAGGTCCCTCTGGATGGCTTTCCTTCCTTCCAATGTATTTACTGTACCGCAAACTTGCTGCGGGTGCACTTGATGCCATCGTCTATGTCACTGATGAAGATGTTGAAGAGCACTGGTCCTAAGACCGACCCCTCAGGGACACTGCTTGTGACTGGCCTCCACCCTAACACCGAAAATGTTTTGCCAAATTAAATAAAAGCCTTTATTTTTGCAGCATTATTTTAGCATGTATATTTGCAATTCTCTACATTATTTCAGTAGCTCTTTCCCATACAGTGGCTTCAACAGGTACAGTCTGAACTTTAACACTGACTTACAGTCGCACTGGACACTGATGTTTATTCTTGCCTTCCTCTTTAGTAGTACCTTCTCTCTTCTATTTTGTTAGGATAGCTGTTGTCCTTTCACAGCCTCTTAACAGTGACAGTAAATCTATCACCAGTTCATCTTTTTAGTTCTTTTTCCTCCTTTGTCATTTCCAGCCAGTAATTTCCCAAGTTTTTAATATTAATCATTCTAGTTTCTGCCTACGTGGGTTTTCACATTACTGTTCACAGAATAATAGAATCACAAGGTTGGAAATGACCTGCAAGTCCAATGTCCTCCCATTACCATTACTACCACAAACTAACCCACATCTTGTAGCTCCTCATTCAGGCTCCTCTTGAACACTGCCAGGGACGGCGACTCCACCACCTCCCTGGGCAGCCATTCCAGTGCCTGACCACCCTCTGAGAGAAAAAGGTTTTTCTTATGTCTAACCTAAACTTCCTGTGGTACAACTTGTGTCCATTTCCTCGGGTCCTGTTGGTTGCCTGGGAGAACCCCTCCTCATCACAGCCTCCCTTCAGGAAGTTGTAAAGCGCAATGAGGTCTCTTCTGAGCCTCCTCTTCTCCAGACTGAACAATCCCAGCTCCCTCAGCTGCACCTCATAACATCTGTACTCCAAATCCCTCAACAGTTTCGTTGCCCTTCTCTCTTTTTTTTTTTATTAACAAGGTCTCAGCAATCTGTGTATTGGAATTCTTTTGAAGTTCTAGTTTAGATGGGCAATAAAAAGAAATCACTAACTGCAATTATAACATTTTATTTGCACATATAAAAGCATAGGGCCAAAAAGCAAGATTTAATATCTGATCTGAGTTTAAGCTGGCATCTCCAAATTAAAACTGTGCCTATGTCTCAGAAGAATCGATCACAAATAATAAAATAGCAGGCTCAGGTTTTTTTTTAGCATTTCTTAGTACAGTAATATTACAAGCCTTCATACTTAAATGAGAAAATCATGTGTTTTTTTGTTTTTTTTTTGTTTTTTGTTGTTTTTGGTTTTCGGTTTTTGGTTTGGTCTGTTTTTTTTTTTTTTTTTTTTTTTTTTTTTTTTAGCAGAACTGAATTGCTAAGCCTTGGCTTACCTATGGCAATAAATATTTAATCAATCACCTCTAATTTTATACACTGTATTTTGTCTACTTGTTTGTAGCTAGAAAGCAAAAAAATGACAGTGCTTATTTGTTCTCTATTGCAGAACATTTATTTATTTTTTCCTGTGTCTGATACCTGCTGTTTGAGAAATATGGTTTGGAATTGTCAATGGCTTTTGCTTCTGCAAGGATAAACTTAGTGCCTTGAGGATTTTACTGCTTATTTTCCAGTGTGTGAAGTTTGTGGACTTTTCAAGTTATTTTTGTATTTGTAAATGTTCTTATTGTAAACAAGTAATGGGGTTATAGGAAAAGAATAATTTGAGAAATGCTTGTGTTTCTTTTTTAAATTGAAAAGCCCCTTTAAACTTAAAAGACCTCAGAGACTCTACTGAGTAAAGTGGAAATTACTAAATATAGGTTGAGACCACCTTGGGGTTTGGACATTAAATATCTACCTTGATTAATATAAACAAACAAACAAACATATATATATATGTAGTAATTGAGTGAGTGAAATTAGATTCCCAAATGCATTTTGTTTCTCAGGTAGGATTGTTCCACAGTTGGTAAAGAAACATTTCAACTTTCTCTTCCAGGCAGAACATGAAGAAGTAATATTTTACTGTCTTTGGGGTAGAATGTCTGTACAGTTGTGGGGTGTGAAACTATCAAATTTCCATTTTTTAGGTGAACCACCTACCTGACTTAATTTCACTGAAATATTAGCAGAAGTTCATTATTCTTGTGTGTGATTGATGGCTTAGCTTTGATTCAAACTGTACATCAAGGAGGGATTCCTTTTTTGGAATGTTTTGTTCAATGCTAGCAAAATTTTCATGGTTTGAGATCCTGAGATGTCAAATCAAGAAATTCACTGCAGACTTCAGGGCTACCAACTCATGGGAACCATGAGCAAAGAAATAGTTTGTTCTCCTGTAAGCTGTTTTCCATCTCTAATTCTCTTATTCAGTACATCTCATATTCTGTGGACTGATCTCCAAATGCTGTCCTGGTCCCCTGTGTCAGAGTGAGTGACGAATATGTTACCTCCTGCTGGCCCTTCACTTGTATCATTTGCCCTCAGGAGGATTTCGGAGGCATGTGCTTTATAAATGGCATCTTCTATCTTCTTTTGAGAATTGTTAATGCACTTTTAAAAGGAATAGTGTTAGCACATTTACAGCACAGTGCAAACTATAAACTTGATTTATATGGAAGTACATATTTTACTGGAGAAGGCAGTGTACCCTAGCTGCCTATAATTTGACTGTAAATTTACAGGATTCTTTTTAATGCTACAAGCTAAACTAGAATTGGGAGTTTCTGAAAATGAAGTATTTTGGCTGAGTTTTGTGACCTCCTTTCATCTGTAAATACATCAGTGGTTACATTGCTTCACAGCATTCGCTGATTAAGGTTTTCTATTTTAAGCTGTGATTTTTTCCTGTAATGTATGTTTCTGGTATTCTGCAGCAAAAGCTGTGGTTATTTTTATACCTTTCAAATAGAGTTTCTTCCATTGAAACCTCTCAAAGGAAAAAAAAAAAAAAAGTAAAACTGTTTCAGAATTTAAACCCTGGAAGTATGATTTGTATACACTATGACTTTTTCATTATTTACTAACTTGAGATGCTGTAAATCTTATCCTTGGAATCAAAATACTGTGCTCTATTGCTGCAGCAGGAGCAGCACTCAGGCAGCGAGTAGTGAGCTCAGCTGACAAGATTCTGGCTTGTGTTTCTCTGACACAAACATGGCTCAGAGAAAATGGATACACAGACCAATTCTGGCAGGAGGAGTATGAGCTTGCGGAGGGGGAAGTTCTGTGCAGGTTGGATTGCTGTGGAACTGATACAAACACTGCTCGTCTGAGTCTCTGGGTAGACTGGGTTCAAACTCCTCAAATGTAAATAAGATTTATCAGTTTCAGGAAGGAAACCTGCAGTATTTGATAAATGTCTACAAAAGGCATTTAAAAGGATAGTTAGAAAGCTTTCTTGGCCTGAAATTCAACTGGCTTTCAACTTATCTGTATACTGCTTAATTAACGTCTTTGTGCAGCAACAGTGAAATAATAATGTGCTCTAATCCTCTAAGAAGTAACACAGTCCTGAGCTACAGCTGAATTACATGATGCATAAATCAAAATTTGCAGGGCACAGTACCTTTTTGGGGCTTTATTAAGTGGTGTGATTATGCAAAAATAGAAAAATACGAAAAGAGGCATTTTTGTATAATCATTTATGTAATTATCCTCCATTTTATTAATACTTAAGTTTAATAACACTTAGAATTGGTATGTTTTGTTTCAGTTATTTCATTTCTTACTGTTTAGAAGGGCATGCTATATAGTTAGTGTATTTCATGTGGACTTTTTTTACAAATTCATCTTAACAGAAGAAAAATAATTTATTTCAACATGTCATTAATTTTCTCAAATTATTTTGCACTTAGGTCAGTAGAATGAGATTTTCAATGTAGTGTAAACTAATTCCAGTCAGAAGAAAGTGATGCTAACACAAATGACATGTTTTTTAAATAAGAAATATTGCCAAATACTCAGTGCACTTAGTCTGCACAGGACTAGGCTTTGAATAAATCTAGGATATAACTGGTGTATTAACAGTGCTCCTTGAGCAGAAAATGAGGGAACTGCCCTTCAGAGGTGGAGGCTAATTTAATCCAAACTGAATGATGGTCTTCAGTTCAGCAGCTCCATTTTGCCAGGAGGAAAAGCAGAGTTGAGCTGTCCCTTTGTCCCTTGTCCAGTGCAGCCCCATCCCCACCGCAGCACAGATGGGCTCCGGTTGGGCTGCTTAAGGTCTCTGTACTGCTGTGACAATAGTCTGTGGTAAAAACAGCAGGTGGAAAAAACATTTTTGTCTTTTTTTTTTTTTTTTTTTTTTTTGCTACAAAGGCAACAGGGCTAGAGATTCACCTTCCCTGGAAAGTTCCTATTATTCTATGGCAAAAGTAAACTGAAATTATCTTCCTTTTTAATTTAAGCATAACTGAGAAGCTGCTTTCAATTCCAGTGAACCCAAGCTCCAGGATCTTTCATCTAGAGCACACAGACCTTGCTTATTGTTCTAGACCACAGAGGTCCTCTTCCCCTGGCCTCCTTGCTCCTTCCGCCAGGGACTCAGGCTGGCAGGACAGCTACTAAGATTTAAGCAAATAAATCAGTTGTCTGGAAAATGTGAAGGAATTGCTGCCCACCTGGGCACTGCCATATTTTGTTGGGATGGATGATGCACATAGGATAGGATCTTTCTATATGAGAGTATGAAATTGAATAATCTGAGAATGGTACCTGTATACTTCTTATATTAAAAAAAAAATCCATTCACAAACGCCAGTATCAAACAAAAAAGGCACTTTGTTATTTGTGGTGTTCTAATGGTTATTTTTGAAAAGTATGAACTTGTACATTTGGTTATCTGTGAATATAGTGGTAGGAAGACATGAGCCCTCACAACTGTTTTTAAGAATCCAGCTGTGCATACACTGACGTGATGATTCATGTGCTGACCTTAATTCATATTACAGTGCCCCTTGACAGCGTGCCAGCTGTGAACATGCACACAAAGTTAAACAGGATCCATCCTTGCTGTCTGGAAACTATGAAGCTTGTCAGCCTTTTTTTAGTTACCATTGCATTGTCAAATACTGTAAACAAGGATATTCAATGTCATGAGGAATATAAGAGAGAGTTATGTTATCCATCAGCAAGACCTAATTGGTTTGTGTTGGAGCAGAATGCTAAATGTATAAAATGCAGCCAATTGGAGAGGATGAGACCTCACAGCCTCTCTAGACCTCACAGCCAGATTCACTGTATGCGCATTAAATGGTGGTTATCTTTTCATTCAGTGGAAATAAGAAGTTGTTGGAATGGAGTGCTGCCAAAGAGGTATTCACTTTCTTATTTTACCAATCGTATTCAGCCTAAGAACGGAGAGGAGTCCTGTTGTTTTCAAATTGTTTAAAAAACTAATTTCTAGTAACAAATTGCTTGCTAACCAAATTAAATCAGCAGTCAACTTGGTTTGCACCTGTCTAGTTTAAAAGTAAATGACCCATTTGGAGAAAAGTGTTTTGTAGTTTGAAATGGAGTAATTTATAGACCAACATAAAAAAGGAGAGTAACAACTGCAGTATAGTCATTGCCAAGGAGCAGGAGCATTCTTTTGCCCCAAACTTAATAGCTAATGGCCCTTCTTTTCTATTGAACATACATTGCAGAAAGCAGTCTCTCAGAGATATGCAAAGGCAAGCCACCTTTCTGCATTAGAGTTCTATATAGGGGCAGCGTCCTGTCCAGCTACCAGCTCGAAATACTCAAAATAATGCAGCCAATCGATCTGTTTACTTTTGCTGTGCTAATGTGACTGTGTAGAGCAGCTTTCGACTGTACACCCTGCCCTACAGTACTCTGAAACTTTACCTGGAGGGGACCCCTGCTTTGAGAGAGTTTCCACACTCTTTTCAGAAGTCCACATATCAAAACCAGACTCTGTAATTCAGTAACAACACTGCTCTTAACTTTGGTGAGAAATAGGTGTCATCTTATGTTGCCTAAAAGTATGGATTTGTGCACAGGAGGTATGCACAGGATTCAACATGCTGATATTTTATTTCATGAAGAAGTACCACTTTATGTATGTGGACACTGACTGGGGAGGGGGGGGGGAGAGTGGAAGGAAGGAGATATCCTTTCAGATCTTTATTTAGCAAAGATACTGTTGAATTCTCATTGTTGTGTCCTCTCATCCAAAAATGAGATTCTCTTCCTGCATTCTTCATTCCTACTGGATCTGGTTGAGCTGTACCTGGCTAGAGACTATGCTTGTGTTTAGCTTCTGCATTGCACTGAAGTTGGAAATTTATCTAGAAAAAAAATGATCAGTAAACACTAGTAAGTACTGAATTCCATCCAAACTTGTCATAGTTACCCTTCCCAGGCATTTTTTAATATGATTATGAATATTTTACATTCTTCATAGCCTTGAGAGGAACAATGTTGCTGTCACCAAAGGCTCTGCCCTGAAAATAGCTGAACATATCATGCTTAAAGGAAGGCAAAAGCAAGACATAGGCAGGTGAATGAAACTGTTACTAATGTCTACTGCTAGCTGGAATTATGCTGCTGTTAGGCTAACTGCTTTTGTCCATTGCTACTCTAAATTTAATTGTCTGTAGGAAAGAAGCCTTAGGCTCTCAAATGTTGTAAAGGTAAAACAGTACCAAAAATACTGAATACAGATGTGATATTTTCTTTAAATAGTCTGAGACCTTTTTCACCTAGGATGCATGTTGACTGGCTGAGTAAAAGACAGAATTTTTTTCCTACACATTATAACTCCCTCTATAAATCTTTCTCCTTCTTCTTCTTCTTCTTCTTTTCTTTTTTTTTTTTTTAATTTTTCAGATAGCTTTTTCTAAGAGGTTGAGAACTTCAAGCATTACTTCAGTCAACCTAATAATTTTCGTATTATATGCTCTTACAGATTTTTTGAGCAGCTTAATGAAACAGAATGATTGCACCAGAGCTTACTCTGTAGTTTCAGTGAAGCATGTACAAGAAGAATCAAACTGGTACTGTCTTGTTATTAGCAAGAAATAACATAATCTGATAGATGGATTTATAACTGTAATAACTCTGTTTTGTGGAGTTTTTTTAATTCCATTTTTATTTATTATAAATGTTTCAAGAAATATTGTTGGGTTTGGGGGAATGAGCTTTGTATATTTATTGATGATGCTTGTTTTATAAGTTTAAGCCTTATTGGTTATGCACACTATATAGAGCATGTGGACCCACTACTGAGAGTTTTATGAATGTTTCATGTATGGCACTATGAGACCTTGTGTGTGAGTTGATAACTTAGAGGGTGCTCTGTTCTGAACAACCTTCTTGGAAAAATGCATTAGGTCAGTGAGTATCAACATTACATACTGTGTTTTGTCCTTCCTTTCTTCTGACTCATCTATTGTTAAAGGAGAACTTAGATTGGACTGGGTCTAGGGTTTCCCCTGTGTAAGCTGGAAGAATAATTAAACAGGCTCAGTTAATTAGTATTTGTGAATTGTTCAAACCTTACAGTGATAAGGTCCATAAATATGCCAAGATATAAAATAAAAATGATTTACTTGAAAGCCATAATCCTCTCTGTCCTTTGTCAACATATGTCCTATGTAGACTGTTAGTTTTATAGCAATATGCTTCTGCAGCATTTGCCTTTTGAAAAATTCAAGATGATTTATCATGAATTAGCTAAATTTCACAGTACCTATTGAGATTGGTGTAAATCTTTCTCTTTGTTATAACACCATGAAATATTAAATGGCAGTATATGCAAGTGAATTGACCATGGGAGGTCTATGCAAGAGCTAATAGAAAGACTGTTAAAACTATAGATGTCTGATGCCACTGTTTTGCTTTGACTTGCGTAAAGAAAAATGAATGGTATCAGCTGGGTGCAATTCCAGCAAAGAATGAGTTTAAGAAGAATTGGAGTGTAGTAAGAGATTCACTTAGTTGTGACTTTACTTATTTTGCCTAGACCTAAGTGTAACCTCAGAATTTATGAATCTAGTTGGCAGTGCCTCATACTGGAGCATTTGTCCATGATTTGTAGTCCTACATTTTGAGAGTCCTAGATTTTGTAGAATGGTTCAGTTATGTCTTTACTAGAAGTCAGACTGATGCTTATACAGATGCCATTAGTACACACCTTTCTCTGGTGCACTGTTCTTGGTCCACCAGTGCTCTCTGTACCTCTGCAGACCTCATACAGCTCTCAGGAATCTGATCACTGCTGCAGCTTCACATCCTCTTGACTGTTACAAGCTTGGTATTAACCAAAGTGGTATTAGCAGGGAAAGAAAAGGGTGCCAGGGCACAAGGTGGAGCAGGATTATTATAAAAGCTCAGAAAGGGGAACAGCCTCACCTACTTACTGCCTGTGCTGCTATCTGCTGAATATACCTCATGGGTCGTGTTGATCTCTTAGGATGCTAGCACAGAACTGTAAAACTTACTGTCATGAGCTGTTCCATATTGACTTTGTACCCCATGGGATCAGGGTATACAGACATGAAATAACCATTATCTTTGGATAATCATTTCCAAATGTGCAAGACAACCTCAGTAGCTGTTTGTGATGAATTGACTTTGACTTGAGGGAGGTTGCACAATTGTTTCTAGCTCTGAATCAGAGCCCAGAAGCAGAAAGGAATTGTGCACTGGAAACTAGCCATAACCAGGCTTGTGCCAGTCAGTAGCACAGCGACACTGCAGTCTACATGACTATCGCTGTCATTATGGCTCATCCTCAACATTATCCTTCTCCCCTGGTTGGTGTCTCAGGAATCATGAGAGCCTTCAAGAGGAATGTCCTACTCAGCTTGCTGGAGGCACTGCAGAGACAGTCTTGGCAAAACCTCACCAACTTCACTGCTTGACCTTACTAACAGTGTCTTTTACCTGTCTAAGGTTTATATACGTTCTGTGTTTCTGGTATTTTTTCTCCATGCTGATGTTTTTCTTACAATTATCACAAATTAGGGTGTTCATGAGCTCTTCTGCCATAAACCTAATACTTATGGGGCACCACTGAGGGAACCTCTTATTGCTGGAAGTTGGCTTTGAGAAGAAACTGTTCAGATCATCCTGCCCTGAGAAGACATCTACTCTTTTTCCAATGATCTTCCAATCAAATGCTTCTGCTCTTTTCCCACTGCTGTTGTTTTGACTGTTTCAGGCCAGTGTAAGGAGTTTCCTCGGTCCCAATTTGGGTGTTTCCCTTGCAGCTACAATGTTCACTGTAGTGCCTCATCATCTCTGGATTAGACAGTTTGTGAAAGTGTCCTGTCAAGAATAAAAGGAGAAATAAAAATCGCTGTGGCCCAGGTATGATGGAGGCTGTGAAACTCTCTTCAGCACTGGGAATTTAGCTTGACTGGTTCACTTCAACTGCTGCTGTATTGCCAGGTGCTCGTTAGATAGCCACTGAAGTCAATCTAATTGTGGTCTGTCTCCTTCCTATAGTAATGTCTCTGGGGCTTGGAAGAAATACTCATAGTCTTCTTCATGTCAGGCAAGTTTTGCACATTTACACTGTGACACATCCTATGTGGTCTTCTGCTTGAGGGGGCAACAAATGCAGCATGGTCTGTGTTAATTAATGTCTTCCATCTGAAAAGGAGTTGATTTGGGAAGCGTGTTGCAGAATTGGCTTTCCTTGTGTTTGCGCACGTGCTTCCATTGGCTGGGTGGTTCTGCTGTGCTTACATACAGGTTTGTGCTGGATAAGTGCAGACCAAAAACTACTTTAGTTTCATTCTCTGTGGCATGGATGACATCCTTTCCAGGACTTTAGGATGTGTTAGTTGGAGTCAAAACTGAATCTGGATGTGGACAACTTCCCGTAGATGTTCTCTGCAACTAGGCAGTGTGCACAGTGGGAGATCTGTTCTTGCGGTTGACTCTAAAGCTGCTCCCAGAAAGTAGTGTGTATGCAGGCTTTAGAATTAAGTATGTATTAAGTAAGTGAAAGGCTAAACAAAGAAGTTGGTATTAATGCATGAGGATGGAGGTAAAGAAGAACTAGATGAAGATTATGCCATTGATTGAGATTAATATACAAAGCTCTGCTAATGTAGGTTTTTACTTTTGAAACCCTCAAGAGTTGAAGGGTGTGATAATTCATGTATAATATAGCCTGTTTACTTAATATTTGTATGAGGCAGCCAATACTTTCAAATTGTGGAATGTTTTCATTTAGTTATATCTGATTACACAGATGTCACTACAAATTACTTTATTAAATTAGTAAATGTGTATCTGGACATATGTGATGGTTGTATTCTTAGGTTTTCACACTGAATCTTTCTCAGGAAGTACCTTGGCTACTCTAGAGTAGTGATGTAAAATTAGTTTGCGCACTGTGTATCTGCCAAGAAACTGCATCCATGCAGGACATTGTATTTGGGTTTTTGTTTGTTTGTTTGTTTGCACCTTATAGGCTTATTTATAGGCATAAAAGGTTCCAGAGCTTGAAATGAGGTGTTGTGCAAGGGACCTTTGTTTACAGAAGCAAAACTGAGAAATAATTTTTCTTGGTGTTGAATTAGCATTAGACCTCAGCCTCAGTAAATGCTGCTATTATGTCCATTGTTTTTTCTTGGTTTAGTGTTAATATGCAATTAACTTCTCATGGTTTCTTACGTACTTTTTTTTTTTTTTTTTTTTCCCAAAAGGGATGATATTATTAAGGTAATTTGGATCGTAAGTACAGGAGCACCTCTCTTTTAGATGGCACTAAGTATTTTTGTGTTATAGTTACAGCATGCATAAATTTTGAATAATCATTCACACGTCTTATATGATTCAGTTTTTATTCCTGAAGGGTATTTTATTATCTCCCATTTCCCTTTCACACTGGGAGCTATTTTAACAACTGAAATGAGAATATGGGGGGAAGCATTTGTTTGCATTTAAAAATTCTATTTTGCACTTAAAATTGAATTTTGAAGCACAATTAATATATGGTCAATATATTTTTTTTCTGCTTTTCATTAATCTATGAAGAGTTCTTGATATATCTATATGTGGTTTTCTAAATAGAATCTTGGCAGACTTCCACTGCAAGCTAGGCTTTACTGCTATTCATTAGCTGGCTTATCAAAAAATAGTGTAATCAATGCCTGTCATAACTTAAATACATAAACGATTTCAGTAGCCCAAGTAGCTATGTTTGCTTCTCTTTGAAAGAAGTATTTAATTCCTATAGGAAACAGAATGTCAAATGAACATCTGCAAAGTTTACTTCTATCAGTTTTATCTGTATGCTTTAGAAACTCTGGATTTGTTTTAGAAGCTCATTTTTCATTCTTTCCCTGTCAAGGCACCTGGGAATATGCATGTTTTTTGTCTTATTATTTTTTTTTGCTGATAATGCATTACTGAAAATTATTAGATTCTGCTGAGATAAAAATACAGCCTGGCTTATGAATGTATAGCAATCAATAGATGTTATTGATTGAGATGTATGACTTTTGTTACAGACATTTGCAGTAATCTTCTTAAGTATCACATGTACCTGAGCAACAAATTGAAAGAAGTTGCAGTTCTATAGGGACTTGTCTAACGTTGAAACAATGAGCAGCAGGCTGAGTTATTAAAGAAGCTCCTTGAAAACCTGAAGAGATGATTGATGTATTGTTTTGATTAGAACTGTAGGATGACAGGAAAATGGACTGGATTCTTCATAAGGTTTTTGTATCTGATATGTGATTTCTCTGTCTTGTTTTTTGACTGACAGGACTTTTTCCTGCTTACTCTTGACATTTTTGGGGTAATTTACCTACAAAGGGAATTAAGCTTTTTTTTTTTTTTTTTTTTTAACTCATCAATAAAACATTACCTTTAGTAATATATTTTAGTGACATACAAATCAAATGCAGGAAGTTCACTTAGATATCTTTTTGTTAGTTTGAGTGAATTTATGGGAAGATTTGGGGAACACTGACTTCTGTGAAGTTACATGTTTTATATATAAATATTCTAGTATTAACTGTGAGGTGACTGGTAATGTAGCAGCAGCTGTAGTTTACCTCAGGTATCTGAAGGTGCTTTTGCTTACATGTGTCATATGATGCTATATTGAGTACTGCTTTGCAAAAGCAAATGAAATCTTCATGTTTTTGGGGAAAAAAAAAAAAAAAATCTGTTTTCTGAGGGGTGCGTTCTGCAAATGTCTAAGACCACTCTCAGAGGCAGTTTAAAGTATGAAGAACTTCATGAATCTCTAGAGTTTTTTGGTGGATAATATTGATATTAAGCTGTTCTAAATTAAATGCCAGACTCTTGCAATTAATTTGTTTGTCATTTAAGTGTTACCTTAGTGTAAGGTATAGAGAGCTGTCTTTATGACATTTTTCATTTGTAGAATGTTATGCCTCCATTGTATTGTCTGAATTATTTGTAGTGAATAATTTTAGACCACAGCAACAGATATGATAAGCTGTAGGTTTAGCAGTAGTATCTATAAATATGTTGTTTTTGTTTCAGTTTATAACATGATGAAAGACAAAATAAAAATTCTAGATACATTGTGTTTTCTAGATGTTTTCAATATGGTATGTGAAATTACTTCAATTGCAAAAATGTAGACAGGATATTTGGAAATTATATTTCATATATTTTTCCTTGTATTGCATATATAAATTCAATACAGAATTACAATTTTTGGTTTATATATAGAATACTACCAAAAAAAAAAAAAAAAAAGAGTTAAAAGGAGAATAACAGAACAGAAATATGTTATTCCCTGAACTTAATATTTACTTATTTATTTGTTTGTTTTTTGTTAGGAAGACATAAAGTGGTGCCTGAAATACTAGGGATTTTTATATGGTCTTAAAAAGGAATCATAGAATCTCCTGGGTTGAAAAGGACCACAATGATCATCCAGTTTCAACCCCCTGCTATGTCAGGGCCACCAACCACCAGACCAGGCTGCCCAGAGCCACATCCAGCCTGGCCTTGAATGCCTCCGGGATGGGGCAACAACCCATCCACAGCCTTCCTGGGCAACCTGTTCCAGTGAGTCACCACCCTCTGTGAGAAGAACTTCCTCCTAATATCTAACCTAAACCTCCTCTGTCTCAGTTTAAAACCATCCCCCCTTGTCCTAGCACTATCCATCCTTGTAAACAGCTCTTTTCCCTCCTGTTTATATGCTCCCTTTATGTACTGGAAGGCCATGAGGTCTCCCTGCAGCCTTCTCTTCTCCAAACTAAACAAGCCATATTCCCTGAACCTTTCCTCACAGGAGAGGTGCTCCAGCCCTCTCATCATCTTAGTGGCCCTCTTCTGGACCTGCTCCAAGATCTCCACGTCCTTCCTTCCTGTGCTGGGGGCCCCAGGCCTGGATGCAGTACTCCAGATGGGGCCTCACAAGAGCTGAGTAGAGGAGGACAATCACCTCCCTCTCCCTGCTGGCCACCCTTTTTTAATGCAGCCCAGAACACAGTTGGCCTTCCAGGCTGCAAGCACACACTGCTGGCTCATGTCCAGCTTCTCGTCCACCAGGACCCCCAAGTCCTTCTTCGCAGGACTGCTCTCCAGGAGATCTTCCCCCAGTTTGTATAAATATCTGGGTTTGCCCCGACCCAAGTGCAGCACCCTGCACTTGGCCTTATTGAACCTAATTAGGTTTTCATGGGCCCACTTCTCCAGCCTGTCCAGGTCCCTCTGGATGGTTTCCCTTCCTTCCAATGTATCAACTGCACCACTCAGCTTGGTGTCATCCACAAAGTTGCTGAGGGTGCACTCGATGCCATCATCAGTGTCGTTGATGAAGATGTTGAAGAGCACTGGTCCCAAGACCGACCCCTCAGGGACACCACTTGTGACAGGCCTCCACCTTAACACAGAACCATTGATCATAACCCATTGGCTGCGTCCAGCCAGCCAATCCCTGATCCATTGAACAGTCCATCCTTCAAGTCCACACCTCTCCGATTTAGAGAAGCATGTGGTGAGGAACCGTGTCAGAGGCCTTGCAGAAGTCCAGATAGATGACATCCACCACCCTTCCCCGTTCACTGAAGCCATCACTCCATCACAGAAGGCCACCATATTGGTCAGGCATGATCTGCCCTTGGTGAAGCCATGCTGGCTGTCTCAAATCACCTCTTTATCTTGTATATGCCTTAAGATAGCTTCTAAGAGGATCTGCTTCATGATCTTCCCAGGCACAGAGGTGAGGCTCACTGGCCTGTAGCTTCCCGGATCTTCCTTTCTCCTTTTCTTAAAAATGGGAATAACATTTCTCTTTTTCCAGTCACCAGGGACTTCACCAGAGAGCCTTGATTTTTCAAATATGATGGAGAACAACTCGGCAACCACATCAGTCATTTCTTTCAAAATCCTAGGGTGGATATCATCTGGCCCCATGGACTGAAACAAGTTCAGTTTCAAGAGGAAGTCCTGGACTTGTTCCTCCGGACAGAAACCACTCCTCACACCCTCACCTGGAGACTTGTGGTCCTGGCAGATGTGGGAAGGCTGACCACCCATGGTCACCTTTACACTGATCTTTTTAGGCAATATAATATCTATTTCAGAAGAAACTGATAAAATGAGAAGATTCTGTACCTAAAATGAGATGGGAAAAACTGTTATTTCTTCAAATTTTATTGAAATAAATGGAGACTGAGGCAAAGCACTCATTGAGTACCTCAGCTTTTTCTGTGTCTGAGGAAGCCAGCTCCCAGTTACCTTTCATCAGAGGGGGAACACTCTTCTTGGCCTGTCTCTTCCTGCCTATGTACCTGTAGAACCCCTTCTTGTTTTTCACACCCCTTGCCAAGTTCAGCTCCATCTGCACCTTGGCTTTCCTAGTCCTATCTCTACACACACAGGCAAACAAAGCTTCCTTAGCAGCAGCATGGAATGCTTCCTTAGAATCCCACCCAAGAAGATAAAAGTGAAGAAATTATGGAAGTGAATGTTCTTTTGATAAAACAGTGAGGTTTCTGTAGAGAGTATTTAGATGTAACGTTGATTCTTTGACTCTTTTTGTTTATGTAACTGCTTGTTTTTCAAAGTACTGAAAAACATGCTGTCTTGTTTAGTTCTTCCTATCTTTTGCTCTCATTGGCACAATCAGAGCAAAATGACTTTCTCTTAATAGAGCCTGACAATTCTGAATCTGACTTACAGTCTCTTTTTCTCAGCCTATCATCTCTATAATGGGACAAGGCAGTTGGCTTTAACAAATTCTTGTTTTATTACTAGCCTTATATATTTTTTTGTTGTTGTTATGCACAGTGGCATAGAGTAGCTGCTCACATTGTGTTGAATAACATGCCAAAATTGAAAGTTATCATGTTTCACAATGTGAAACCAATAGAGAGCTGCAGTATTTCTGTTCACGTGACTACGGTGTTACTTAGTTTTTGGGAACCTTCTTATATATCTATTAGGATGCTCCATTCAGAGTAGGAAGTCTTTATTGGGCTATGTGATATCTACATATTAAAGTTTGAATGTGTTGGGTTAAAAGTGGATAAATATCTTCTTTATCTTAATTGCATAGGCATTACATTGCCAAAATAAAGCATACATCTATAAAGTCAGAATACATTGCAGAGGGCTTGTCAGAATATTCAGTATGTTGTATATCCCTACATGCAAACAAAACAATTATGACATAAAGTAGTTATATTTAATGTTGCTGATATGAGGCCAGTTAATAATATGGAAGCAATCATAAAAACGTATAGAAAAAGAAGATGGTACTGGCAGTTTTTGAAAGTTCTCCATGATTCCTTCTCTGAATATTCTTCTAAATATATGGTTTGATTTCTGATTTACACTGATCTTTTTAGGCAATATAATATCTATTTCAGAAGAAACTGATAAAATGAGAAGATTCTGTACCCAAAATGAGATGGGAAAAACTGTTATTTCTTCAAATTTTATTGAAATAAATGGAATTTAGTAAGGCACACAAGACTTACTGGGAATATGCTATAGCAAACATGTAACAATATGTGTGGCAGTGGGAGATGTTAGTCAGACACCACTGGAGCTGCCCAACTATATGAGAACTTTGTCTGCTGTTTGTGCCAGACATCTAAAAAAAGTCTAGAAGTATTTCCTAGGAATGTTTTTACTCCTGTTTTTATTCTCCTGAGATTAAGACATGTTTGACAAAAGATCCAAGAAGTAGCATATGTATTTTTTAAATATTTGAAACCTTTTAATTTTGATTAAGATCTCTTTTATAGGGACTTCAATTCAGGCTAGTGTTAGGTCCTATATTTATGGGAACTACAGTGCCTAAGGAATTGAACTTTTAGGTTAGATAAAGAAATGTCTTAGATCTTCTGATATAGCTACCAGATTAGAATTGGTTATTAACCTTCACCAGTTGGATCTTCTGAGGCTTGAAGACATGAAGACCCACTGCCAATGCTACATCTTCTATTTTTGCCAGAATGTATAGGAGTGACATCAATGTCTTTGTTTCTTTCTTCTGTTCTTTTTGCTATTTTGAAATTTCTGTCTGAGACTGAAATCTACAAGTTTTGGACATCTGCTACTGACATTTCTGTGTAGTAACTGGAATTATTTATAGAGCAAGAAAATTCAAGATGGAGTTATGATGAAACAAAGCACTTGAGGACCTCTTCCATCCTTTTCTCCTAGCAGTGTTTAATGTGTGCAGAAAAGATGAAATGTCCAGCAGTTAATTTCATTACTTTTGTGGAAATTAATAGATTTAGGTGAGATGTGCAGAGTTAGAAACTCCACTACATATGGGTAGGAGTCTGATAGCAAGTCAGGATCTGGTCTATGGTAGCTCAGCTGAACTTCTGGTACTCCTCCTCATTCAGAACCAGAGAGGGAATACATATTTCAGGAATAATGCTTGGGGCTCACATTTAAGGACATTTTTCTCTTATCTTTACTTTTTACTGTTATTTTGTAAAGGCTGACACTGCTTACAGACAAAAACATTGAAGTGTTGACATGTGGCTGTCTGCATGTCTGGAGAAATATTAAACTCAATTTTTAATGTGTTTAATAACTTGAATTTGGCTAGCTTAACCTATACATTTTATTCTACCCTGAATACCAGATATTCTTTCAATGCTGGTAAATTGAAGAAAAACTGGGAACAGTAAGAAGGCAAATCACAAAGAATAAGACTTAGACACTTCAGTATCTTTAGAGATTGTGTCAGCTACTTTAAGCTAATTCTACTACAATTTTTATACAGTTGGTAGGAAAAGTGACTAAGTAGATGCATACATTTGTCAAGCTTCAGCAGAGGTGACCAAAAAAGAATAGCAGGAATACAGTATATATCAAGCACTTCTTTTTCTGAGATAACCTACACTGGAGTATTTATCTAAGGTATACGAGCAAACCTTCAGGTAGCTTCTGGAGGAATGGTTTCTGTGTTTTTCCCTAGAGGGACTTGATATTTGTACTTCTTGCTCTTGTCAAAGTGGAACCCCAATGGAGCCAAAGATGTTGGCATTTTAGAATCATAGAATCACCAAGCTTGGAATAGACCCCTAAGATCATCCAGTCCAACAGTCCTCTTATCATCAATATTTCCCATTAAAACATGTTGCTTAATACGACATCAAAACATTTTTTGAACATCTCCAGGGACAGTGACACCACCACTTCCTTGGGCAGCCCATTCCAGCAGTTGACCACTTTTTTGGAGAAGTATTTCCTAATGTTAAACCTGAATCTTCCCTGGTGCAGCTTGAGGCCTTTCCCTCTCGTTCTATCGCTAGTTACATGGGAGAAGAGGCTGACCCCCAACTCCTCATCACAACCTCCCTTCAGGTAGTTGTAGAGAGTGGTAAGGTCTCCCTTGTGCCTCCTCTTCTCCAGAGTAAATAATTCCCGTTCCCTCAGCTGCTGAGGGACTTGTGCTCCAGACCCCTCATCAGCTTCTTTGTCCTTCTCTGACAATAGTCCAAGGCCTCAATATCTTTGTTGTAGCAAGGAGCCCAAAACTGAACACAGTACTTGAGGTATGGCCTCATCAGAACTGAATACAGAGGGATTATCACTCCCCTCCTCCTACTAGCAACACTGTTTCTGATACACGCCAGGATGCCACTGGCCTTCTTGGCCACCTGGGCACACTGCTGGCTCTTGTTCAGCCAAGCATCAACCAGTATCCCCAAGTCCATTTCTTCTACGCAGTCTTCTAGCTACCCTGCCCCAAGCCTGTAGTCTTGCTTGGGGTTGTTGTGGCCAAATTGCAGGACCTGACACTTGGTCTTGTTGAACTTCTTCCCACTGGCCTCAGCCCAGCTATCCAGAAAAAGGAAAAGCATATGTAAAGGTGACTAGGTCTCAGCCTAGCGATTCAAGCAGTCTTTTGAAGTGACTAAAATCACCTGTGGTCTCTGATCCTTCAGTCCTAATGTGCAATACATCTGTCATGGCATAAATTACAGGGCTTAGTTCTGATGAGAGTTTGTAGAATTCATACCTATGGGAAGTTGGAACATAGATAGATTAAACATCATTGTGCAGTTACATATTGACTAGGTTTTTATGGTAGCAGCTAGTGAAAATCTTAGTAATTACATTATAAGTATATACCTATCAAATAGTAATACCTTTATTTGTTGAAGTAAACAGTACATATTTTACAGTGAAAATAAAATTGCAGTGATAGAGACATTTGCAATTGCTTCAGTGAGAGACAAGTAGTCAAAGTAGCTAGTTCATAGTATTAATATTGAAAGTTATTAAAAAGTAGCACAGAGCAACAGTACAGTATACTCCACTGGATTACAAATACCTTTTTCTCTAAACTAAGTACAGTCTAAAGGAATTGACAACTTGATTTTTTTTTCCTGTTGGTGTCATACTGCACATTGTTCATTGTAAATGTTTCCATCTTTCATTAATAGGATTCTTTTAAATTTTAATATTCTTCAATAACCGTGTGTCTAAACATAGAGCTAGTTTTTCATTATTCATACATACTAATTCCTTTAGTATATACAAAATAATAATTCACATGCGGGTCAGATTTTTCACTTACTTTCCCTTTATATGTTCCCTTTTGGAATTAGTTCCATACTGATGTGGTCAACACAGTGTAGAAAACTCTATAGAAGTCCTGGAGCTATGGACATGCCTGTATCTAGTACTTGCTTTTGGATGTAAGGTTTGGATAATCTCACCAGACATCTGAGAGTCTGTGGGGACCATTGTGTTTTCTCCCTGTCACTGTCAAATACAAACATTAATTTCTGAAAGTTAAGTGAAAAATATTTCTGTGCATATGGAAGGTTAATGCTTTGCTGAGAGAGTGCAATCATTAAAAAGCTTTCCCAAGTTCATTTTATTACATTTTGTACTACTTACACAGTCTCGTAACGGTTTGTTGCTATTGCTGATATACTTCCTATTTGGGGCTTCTTTTTTGTTTTCACGAGTCCTTTCTGTCTAGACAGTATTTAATTCTCATGCCTTAAGTTAAAATTCAACCCAGACATTTGATTTTTTTTTTCCTTTAAGTTTTAATTGTAAATATTAATTATTTAGTATTTTTTCCTAATTTAATATTGTACCAGAAAACAAAACAAAGCAAAAACAAACAAAAACAAAGAAACAAACAAAAACCATGGTGTCATACTCAAAATATTATTACAGACAAGAGGGAGCACACAGTACGCAGACCAAAGAATTTATTAGTGGTCTATTTTAAATCTTAGCAATCTAGTGAAAAGGCAACAAGCAGATCCTAGTTCAGATTCAAAAATGGAAGTCTAAATTTTATACAAAAAAAAAAAAAAAAAAAAAAAATCTAGTTAATAATAACACTCTTAAAATTATTATATTGGAAAAGTTGATAGTTCTTACCTTTTCCTCAGGTGCTGTGCTCACCCTTCCATGCTGCTCTGGGTCCTAAGGTCCTATGGTTTCAGTCTTAGCCAGACAGAAGGGTGGTGGGATGGCACACGGGGAGCCTGCTGGTAGGACTTTGATGTTGGTTGGACTCCTTTCTTCTCAGCAGTGGAATCTGTTCCAGGTTATTTCAGCACTCCTGGCTTCTCCCAGCATAGTGAGCACGGCCCTGCAGCCTCTTCCAGCCTCAGCCTCCAAAGTCTCCTGCTTGCTGGGCAGTGACTCCCAGGCTTTGCCAGACCGTTGACAGGAGGCAGTGGCAGAGATCAGCTCAAGCAGGCAGGCAGCAGCATTTGCCCCTGGGGCAGGTGCTGAAGGCAGCTCAGCCCAGCTGCGGCCTAGGGGAGCCCAGACAGGCCTGAGGTCTGTGCTGCAGCTCAGGGCACATCCCCTGGATTTTAGAAATAGAAAAAATCATATGGACTGGACCATAACAGGCAAAAGCTACAAATGAGTATTTATATCCTATCACTTTTATCCAAAAAGACAATGAAGTCAACAGCCAACACTTCAAAGGTTGTGAACACTTGCAATTTTGCCTTGGGTGGTTTCTCTTTGAGTTAGAAATACATCCCTGATAACCAAGCTAGTCTTTCAGCATCTTTCCTTAAACAAATATGTACAGATAGGCCAAAGTTCATAATTAATTTGTTTCTCAATAATTAATCCCACCTTTCATTCAGAATCCCGACTTGTGACTATGTTTAATTTTTGCTTTTTAACAAGTCTTTTTTTTTTTTTTTTTTTTTTGCCTTCAGTGTATTATATACTGTCTTCTCAGGCTGGTTAGCTTGTCTGTCATAACTTTAGTAAAAAGGACAGTGATGTGAAGAGTAAGTGAAATTTATGCAATGCTGTCACAAGATAAAGTTGTCATTTACTGGAGGAGCACATTACAGCCTTTCATATGGAAATTTCTTGAAAATTCTAATAAAAGTAATCAGAGAGGCTACTTTTCCTACTGCTAAGAGACATCTAATATGTCTTCAGTGCTTCTTTGTTATCATGATGTGTTATGATTCACAAAATGGATCGCAGAATGGCATGGCACATGTCTCTTCCTATGGGACTCTGACTGTTTCAGAGAGGAATGTCAAATTTTTGCTTCCAATTAGTAATGAAGCTGATTTAGAGAACTAGGAACTAGATTGTTTTGAGAGAGATTATTTGTTGTCTAAAAGATTACAACCATTATACATTCAGCAACATAAGGCTTGACAATGTAGAACTGAGGCTTCACTGAAATGGTCAGTTAGAAATTTGCTTTGAGTTCAGCAGGAGCACTACTGCCCTGTAGCAGAAATAAAGGAAGTCAAAGTAACCTGCATTAACTACTCGTATACTCTGGTCCATTTGTGGCACCTTGTTTCTGAATCTGTGTTAGTTTTTTTTGAAGTAATGTGGAGGTCAGGATTTTCAATGCTAAGGAGCACAAGCGAAGGAGTGGCAAAAAGAGGAAGACTTGCAGTTACATGAACCAAGTCAGAAAATAGGCTGGGAAGAGTGACGTAATCTTAGTTTTGTTCTTGGCAAAAGGAAACTCTTTATGTGCATACTAAAATAAACAGAACTGAAAGTAGTGTATTTGAAATCTTAAGAGTCTAGTGAAATAATTATTTTTAGTCCAAATCTAATTATTACAGAAGAAGAGAAAAGAAAATAAGGGGAGGATGATTATTGTGGAAAAATATTGGATACTAAATACTGTGAATATTGTTTTGGGCATATTGACTTCTATATCTTTCAGTAATGTTACATTCACCCTGCCCCGCTCTTCCGCATGATAAAGCTGTTGGCATCAGTTGTGACTTGTGGTGAGCCACCAGCATCTGGTGGGGGTTCCTTTCTCCTCTTATAGAACTGTGATGCTGAACTTAATGGTTTCCTCTTCATCTCTTTATAGTCTGCTTGGGACTCCTTCTGCCCATTCCTTATCATTCATGCTAACTGGTTTTTACCCTTTGGTATGCAGTTCCACATTGCATTCAAACCTATTACCTACAGTATGTGTAATAAGTTGGATGCTGTTCTTTACTGTCTTTCTTACATTTGCTTACATCTGGTTTTGCCCAGGTATCCTTTTCTTTGCCTGTCCATTGGTGATTTTTTGTTACAGGCCTGGGGTCTCTGAAGGTCTGCTTTCTTACTGTCCTGTGCTTTTACTCCTTTACACTACTGTATCTTATGTCTCCAACATTGCTGCAGCTATTACCATGCCATGTTTGTATTCTTCTGATAACAGTTATGCTGAGGTGACAAATATTTCTTTTTTTGGAGAATAAGAACTTGTTACTGTTGTTCCTAAAAGTTATGATTGTACCACGTATAATTCCAATACAAATAGAGAAGTAGTCACCTGAGCCTTAAGAAAATTCCTGTTTCCACCAAACAAGTTGAAACAAAGATCCAGGGAGATGAGACAAGTGCAAACTCTCTGACAGGTGTCATTCTCAAGGCCACACAGAGGCAGTGCAAAACCAGCAGTGTTGGGTTTACTGTTCTACTGAGATGTCTGGCTGTAAAGGAAAGGATGTCGAACAAAGCGAGACTTGGGAAGGCTCTGTTGATTTTATCCTGATAATGAACTGTTACATGGCTGCTTATATTCAGACTGTTTCACTATTTCAGGAAATTTTTTAGAGTGTTTTCTGTTTGCCTCACTACGATACAAAGACATTGTTGTACAAAAAGTGGTAGTGAAATGTCCTCCCTGAAACAAATACAGTCACAGATCGATGTCAAACTTGGTTCATTGCGCATCCTGGCTGCAGTTGTGCATGCTTTCCATCAGACAATAGAATAATGTCCTGAAAAATATTTCAAGGAATTTTGACATGAAGATGCTCTTTGCATTTATCACGCAAAAAGCGAACTAGAAATTCTGTACTGCATTAAGTTTATGTAACATTTTAGACTAAAATGATCTATTTATATTGGTCTTTCTCATCATTTCCATGTATGCTATACACAAATACATACAAGAAGTGGTAAAATATAAATAGTTGTTTTGGTTATTTAATTTAAACAAGTATTAACTCTCACGACATACTATAGTGGGTGCTTGCTTTTTGTGCACCTTTCCTGATTTTCACCTAACAGGATATACTGAGATAGATTTTAGTTGAAAGGAAAGGAAGCTCTAGCACTGAGCTCTGCCTCAAAGTATGATGAGGCAAGAAAGAAATCAATGGTTGAGAGTATAGAAATTTTAATAATCTTATTTTACAGCTGAGGTGACTGTGTTATACTGAGTTGCAGAAAAGTTGTCAAGCTTTTCTTTAATTTATTGTTTGTGAAATAATATCTTGGCTTTTCCATAATGAGTGCTTTCTCTCTCTCTCTCTGATCTGCTTCCTTAAAGCGTATTCATCGTCACATATTATGGGTCTGGGACAGTTGCCTGTGATTATATGATTGCTCATGAATGCTGTGCTAATGGTATTTTTCCTGAAGAAAAATATTGACTCATTTGTTTTGAACTCCTACTCCACCCACATGTAGTAGTGTAGAATTATGTAAATTTTGTAAATGAGAAAAGTAAAGTTCTACCAAGTGTAATGATGTTTATTTAAATGTGGGTATCTCTTATTTCAGCTTGATTTGAATGACTGCTATGGAAGGCCTGTTCTAGCTCATGTAAATATTTTGTTTTTTTATATTTAATCCTTAAAAACATTGTCCTTAAAGAATACGTAACATGACATCATAATCAAAAGAAGATCTAATTAAACAAATTCAGTTTTACTTCCACTTATCAAATTTAGATTTACTGTGCTGATATTTAAAGCTTTTCACTTTACATTTTAATTGCTATACTTTTATAAAATTCCCAGACTAGAGAAAAAAAGGATTTTGTGTTTTGGCTTTTCTCTTATACATCATTCAGGTGAGGTTTCTATGCTTTTGCTTGATATGAGTAGCAATTCACACTAAGTACATTAAACACATTCCCTCTGTGTTAAAGCATCTCTCCATTTGTTTCAAACTCTTTATAACAGGAAAGAGAGTATGTAACACTGAACTTAAAACATTACTATATTAAAATCAAACAAACAAACAAAAAACAGCGAAGAAAGAAAAGTGCTTCACTGCACAAGAAGCTGAGAATACATTACAACAATACTGTAATGGTTTCAGCAAAATAAGCAGATAGTGTTGGACCATTTCAGGACATCCTTTATTTAAATTGTAAAATCTATATTGATTATACTGTCTTTTTATTATTGCAATTTTTTTTTTTTTTTTTTCCCATAGCAAATATGGTTATGGAAAAATGGAAACTTAACTACAAAGGATGAATTATACTCTATGTCATTCCAGGAGTACAAAAATATACATAAAAGCTGAAATGAATGTGCTTCAATATAAGGAAGACTTCTGGGAATTACTGTGGAAACTATCAAAGTATTACAGTGATAATATAAAAATAACCCTATATTCTCTGAACTATGTAAGCTCAGAAAACTCCAGAAACTAACATACCAAATGAATAAACAGAGGAAAGAAGTCATCTTTTTTTTTTTTTTTTTTTTAAATTCTTTTGTAGAACTTTGCTTTACTGCCAAATATTCATAATTCTTTTCTTGTATTTTTCTTTGGTATTCTTGATTCTTTTTGTATTCCTGACTATTGGGTTTCAGCAAAGAGCTACTAAATCAATGAAAAACTGTTATTTTAAGTCATTTTGTTCTAGAAATCTAAAATGTTTTCAAGTTAAATTATATACTTTTTCTGGAAAAAACAACAACAACAACAAAAACATTGACTTCAGATGGAACATAGGAATTACGGTGTCATATTTGAAACTTGCAAGGATAAAACTTTGACATATGTATCTCCTCCACTTACCTCTTACGTCATTAAAAAGTTTACTTTTATCCAGGAAATGTCTTTTTGATATATGGCTTTAGTACCTGAAGGGAATCAGCAGGCATGGACCACAGCAGGTGATACAGGTTTGATGCAGAAGATTGAAACAGTGATTAGGTTCTTAATTAGCAAGAATCTACAGGCTATAAATTAGTGACAGCAGAAGTAATTAAGCTGCTTTTATTTGAGTTTGGTGATAAACATACCTAGTTTTAGGAGGCAAACTATGTGAAGATTAAAAGAAAAATATGCTTTTTTTTTTTGGATGTACTATAGTTGTATTTCAACTGTAATGAAATGAACACATTTTTCTTCAGTTACTCTGATTTGAAACTTGTTAATTATTCATTAAAAGATTTTTTATTTTTTATTTTTATTCTTTTGTATGCGTGGACCTTTGTTTTATTTCTTCAAGTGTACAAGCATAGTAGTCAGAGGTGTGTGTGGGGGAAAACCTCTTCTTCCTTGTTTATTTGTTTTTACTCTCACTTTTTATGTGAATGTCTCTTAGATCTAGAAAACAAAATTATTTTTGGTTGTTTCTGTTTGAGGGACCCAGGCTCTTTTGTGTTTCTGTTATGCCATTGTGCACTGCTAAATATGAAGCTACTGGATATCAACTAGCTTGAAAAACTTAAGCATGGCATTGCTCTAATGTTTAGCATTTATGAATCTCTAGAACCTTCTGAGTTTTTCAATGTCTTTAAATGTGATGATTGTTCTCATTTCTTTTGTAGTGCTGCTATAGGAAACAGAAAAGTGCTGCATTGTCAACAGATATTTGAATATTCTTGGGGTGTTGCTGTTGATGGATATTTTGTCTCAGTTGAAGCAGCAGATGGATGGAATAAACCATTTTTGTTTCTGTTTTTTCTTTCTAATATTCTTTCTGCATTTATTCTATGTCTTCTGCTTTCTTTAGGACTTTAGATCATCATCTTTAGTAGCTTTCCTTTTTACTCTTCTTGTGTTGAAATTGCATGTAATCTCATGCAACTACAGGAGATTGAGAGCTCTCTTAACCCTACAGTTATATCAAAATAATCTACTGAGTGTAGTCAGTTGATGCTTGTAGCAACTTTGCATCCATTCAGATAATTAGATTTTTTTTTTTTTTTTTTTTTTGTAGAATCACTTAGGTTAGAAAAGATCATCATGTTCAGCTATTAACATGACTCACCAAGTCCCATTGCTAAATCATGTCTCTTAGTGCCATTTCCATGTGTCTCTTAAATGCCTCCAGGCATGGACTCTACCAGTTTCCTGGGTAGTCATTGCTTGACCACCTTTTCTGCGAAGAAATTCTTCTTAATGTTTAATCCTTCTTAAAGGATTTAAGCCTCCCCTGTTGAAACACAAGGCAATTGCTTCATGCTCTTTCATGTCACCTGAGGTAAGAGACAACACCCTCCTTTCTGCAAGTTCCTTTCAAGTAGTTGTAGAGAGCAGAGTGGTCTCTCTTCAGCCTCCTTTTCTCAAGACTAAACAACCCCAGCTGCTCCTCAGAAGTCTCATTTTGCATTCTCTTCACCAGCTTTGTTGCTCTTCTCTGTGCATGCTTGAGGAACTCAATATCCTTCTAATAGTGAGGAGCCCAGAACTGAACACAGTATTCAAGGTGAGGTCTCATCAGTGCTGAATACAGGGGGACAAACAGTTCCCTCATCCTGCTGGCCACATTGTTTCTGATTTTGCAAGATTTTGTCGTTCATGTGGCATTTTTTATTTTTGATTAGAATCTCCTCAGTGGATAATATATCTAGAGTTAGTTGAATCTTTTATGATGAGTCAGTTTTACTCCTCTATCTGCTCCTCCTCCTGATATTTCTGCCTCAGAAACAGTAATATTATCCAACTCATTTTCTAGAGATCAAAGGGAATTCAATCTGAGGAAAGCATACTCACATGTGTTAGACAGGGAGCGCTCCAAATATTAGTGCAACCTATTGAACTTTTTTTCTGGCTTCTGACTGCTTCCTGGGAAATTTCTTGCTTTTTATTTTATTTGGTTCAAGAATCAGTAGATCTGAAAAGCAGACTGCTAAGGAGACTGCTCCCTTTGATTATTAAGTGAATATATTCGGTGTAGAGCCAGGAATGGAACATCTTGTAATTGTTGGCAGCATCGCTAAAAGAATAGGTATCCTCATGTAAGGGGGCAGAGAGTGTTGACCAATAGGAAGAAAGACAGAATAGAAAGGCTTTCAGAAGTTGTTGGATTTCTGTAAACAGCTATCTATTTTCTTCTGGGTATGGTGCAGTGACTGCAGGATCTAAACAAATCATTTTCAGGCTCGTGATCATGAAGCTGGACATCTTTTTTTTTTTTTTTTTTTTAGCTACTTGACTTCCTTTCTTCTATTCTGGCAGAATCTCTCTGACTTTTCATGTCTGATGCCAGGAATGTGACATTCATATTTTTTTAGCTCAGGAGGTTGCCACTGTAAATCTGCATAAGACTGTTCTCATTTTCTCTTCAGAAGTATTTGCACTGCTAGAGAAAAGTGGAATGCATCATTTAAGACTATTTTGGAAACTGTTTCAGTGAGCTCATCTCGAGTAAGGATAAGAGTCCCCATTTGAATCATCTCCCAGTTAGGGGAGATGGTAAATGCAGTATAGTCCCCTGCTCTCTTAACTTCTCTAGTGGCAGTAGAGATATCACAGGTCAGTACCCGTTCTCCTTCTCTGGTACTACTTATGTAAAGGAAATGCCAGGGAAATTGCTGGAGCACAGCACACTCTGGCTGCCTCCCTAGCTATGTTATGACTGGGTGTCCTTGAATATGACAAGTAAAAGCGTTTCTCTGTGTAGGCCTTGTATTCTTTGTGCCTGGGACACAAAACACTTCCTGGCTACATCCCATCATGGATCTGCTGCATCCAGCAGATTTTCCATGCTGCAGAAAAGCTGGCAGACTGTGTAGTTTCACAGATTTCACAATCTGCTCTTAGGAGCCAAAGACAACCATGATTAAAGGAAGCCATAGTATTGAGGGAACAATTTGCCCAGGAGTTATTTGTTTTAACAATTTCAGCCATTTTATTCACAAAAGAGGAGGAAACAAACAAAAGGGAATATAACATATACACAAAAAAGAATACAGCTTAACACAGCTGCTGAAAATCTTCTTTGAATGTGGTAGTTTCTTTGGGTTCTGAAGTACATAGGTACCTTTTTTTAGTCACAAACATCAGTAACTGGAAGGAGAAGTTTGGTACTCATAAGCAATACTAGATTACATATGTTGCATTAGAGTCTCATTGGATTTTATCATGAGGGTTCCAGTCCTGCGCTTGGACTGCCTCTGCTCACACAACACAAAGACTGAATTCCTTCATTGACAGTAATGCCACATCTTGGAGATGGGGTGGTGTGTTTTTGTTTTTTTTTTGTTTTTTTTTTTTTTTGTTTTTTTTGGTTTGTTTTTTTTTTTTTTTTATCTACCTATTGCAACATTTCAGTGTCCTTTGAAAGATAACAAAGAGGAGGGATCTGATTTTCTTAGTGACAGAACGTGGTTACATCCCCGAACTCATGGTCAATATCTCATTTTTTTTACCTAGAAGCTAAGAACTGTTTCATTTTTAAGATGAAAAAAATAAGTCATTCTACATGGCAGGCAGTAGTGTATATCCTCCAACTCTTATCAAGAACTTGATTTGAGGAAGGGGGAGAAGGGAGAAGAAAGCTTGTAGTGTTTGGATTCATACTGAAGTTCATAATTTGTAGGTTGGCAGGTTATGGTTCTTGCTGTGTTAAAATAATGCTGAACATTGATTAAAAACACATTACTAATTTCAGTTGAAAATGGCTTAGCTTCTCTATACAACTGAAAAGAATATTAACGGCCATCAAAATTCTGCAAAAATACATTTTGATTTCTTCTGCAAGGAGATGTTTTAATGTGATTTTGTTTATCATGATTTTTATCATAAATTTTATTAGTGCTCCAGTTTTCCTTTCCTACTGCTATCTATTCATAGGGTGTCTAAAACATTATTGTAAAACAAAACTAAAAGTTCTTTAAAAAAATAACCCCCACCAGCAACAACAACAATAACTCTCCTCCCCCTACCTCATAACTTGTTGGGGTTTGACTTTATGCTAGCACAAATTTACACTTATCTTTGTAGTAAATGATAGCTGTAAATTGCCTTGGCATATTATCTTCCGTGGACTTAAAATGTCATTAGTTTAATATTTATTATGCTTCATTAACTATATAGAAGTTGCTAAATGATTTAATTTTCATAAATGGAAGTTATCTTTGCATAATTTGAATCATTAGGACATTTTATTTATAATTTTGTGCTGTCTCAAAGTTAGAAGAAATTGACTGTTATGAAAACAGTTACTGTTAGAAAGCTGTTTAACACAATTGAATATTTTCTCTTTGGGTCCAAGTAGGTGTTGAAGCAAGCAAAAATAATGTTTTATATTAATTTGTAGATACCGATTCTGCTCATTTTGGGTAAACACAACAAATTCATACATTTCAAAACTATCTTGTGTTTATTTCCCTTTCTCCTTGAGTTTGAAGTTACCTTCTGCACTTCATATTGCAGATATGCATGTTATAATAAACAAAGCACAGATTCTGATACTTAAAATAGACTCTGTTACAAACATGATTTGTAGTATGTATGTAAATGTCACACTTGTAATGAAATATTGAGATTAACTTTCTGTGAGAAATGATAATCATCTTTGGTTAGTAAGTGCAACAAATATCGGTAAAAATACAGATTTCTTTAGTCTACAACTGCAGCTAAGGCTGTTTTCTTGTAGAGCAGACTAACAGCTTTTTGGAATATGATGGACGGTGAGGGTGTGAAGAGAAATGGTCACCTTGAGGCAGATGTCAGCTAGAAATTTCTGCGTACCAGATGATTAGGAAATTTCATTTATAATTGAGAAATATCTTTTATTTTGGCATAGAATTTCACCTGCAGAAGTTGGCTTAGCATTGATGTCCATTTGACGAACAAAATAAAAACTGCTATAAAATAAAAAATAGCTCGATGAGACTTTCTATTCAAAACGAATGTATAAAAGCAAGAAGTAACAGCAATCAGTTGTGATAAAAACGAGTGTTGTACTGGATTTAATAATTCATAAGAGTAATAAAAAGGAGGGGAAAAAAAGCAATATTCAATTTACTGTTTCTCTTTAAAGCTTTATTTCTACCAGCCTCCAGCTGAGTTACAGACCAAGAAGGACAAACATGAGGACTGCAATTGTACCAAATGTCCTTGCTGAGATACAGTATTTCATCTGTCAGAAGTGAAGCTGTATTAATAGTTAGGCTCAAATAACCAGTCCTTAAAATGTTTCTGCTCTGAAATCAACAATATTGAAGCCAAAGCTTTGTCATATTTACTATATGCAGTTTTCTGCTTAATATTGAGCCACATCTTTCTTAAATGCATACTTTTGATATTTATCATATTTTCTGATCTCATTATTGTATTGTCATTTTTCTTAAAGACTTTTACTTTAAAAATTGCTCTACCAACAGTATAAGTGTTTTAGTTGTCAACTGTTTTATGGTCAGGGCTTGTCATTAATATACTCATTCTGTAGAGATAGCGGAAGAAGTAAAACATACAAACTGGTACTTGTAGATATCATAGACTTATTCCAAGAAGACCAGGGAAATTCAGGTTCAGAACAGTGAGGCTTGCAAAGCTTTTTAAGCAAGGGACCTGGAAAGCCATTTTGTCACAGACATTTAAAATCAGAGAAGTATTTTTCTTTTGAATGAGTAGACTTAGTTGTATAGTTTAAAAAACATTCATAATTATGCTTTCAAAATACCTACCCTCAAATATAAATGAATAAAACAACGAAAAAATAGAAAACCTCCTTCTGGTGATTAAAATGTGATAATAGTTCCCTTAAAGTTATTTAAGGTAGAGAATATTTTAAGCCAAATAAAATAAAGAATGAGGTAATGGAACAATTAAGCTGTTATCAGCATTTCTTGGCCCTCAGACCTTTTAAAAGGTCAGGAGCACCTAGAAAATTGCCCTGAGAGCTAGTCTTTTGATTTCATCTTATCCTTCCTGTAAGGCTATTTGTTACATAAAACTGAACTATTTCTTTCTTTCTTTCTTTTCTTTATTTGTTCACATGACATACTTGATGTGATTTTCCTAGAGAGACCATCTGAAGTTTGTGGTAAGCCACTGGTTTCATGGAATTTACTCCTTTTCTTACCCTTTGGGAATCGTAGCTAACCTTATTACATCCTCTATTAATTAGTTGTAATGTTCTTTCCCTCTTCTGTAAGTGTGCAAGCAGAATTCTTTTTCCCTTCTCAGGATGCTGAAATTATTGATGGCTCTTCCTTTCTTCCTTTCCTATGCTATTAGCTTCTTCCGCCAACTTTTCATTTGTTTGGTTTTTTTTCCCCAAATCCTCTAATTCCTTACTTCTTTTCCTATTTGTAAAAAGCCAGCTGCGTCAAGAAATTACTTACCGGTCTTATAGTATTTTTTTTTTATGCACTGGTCTTATGTTGTCCAATGGATTTTTTCCTGAAGGTTTTGCAGTCATATATGGTATGTTGTTTCCTGTTGTGTTTTGTTTGGATATATATATATATGCATTTCTTTTTTTTCAGTGAAAATGTGTAGCTGTTTTCAAAAGCTGAAAGGAGAAAATAAAGTTTCTGTAACTTAATGTACAATGTGAGAGTCCTCATTTCATGAAGAAATTAAATCACATTTCATGTGATAATTGAGATATCTGTACTACTTTGGTCTCTTAGTGGATGTCCATTAAGTAAGACAGATGTCTCATAATCTCCTTTTCTTCTCCATCCTTCTGTGCCGACTGTTCTCCTTTGACCTTAATAATCATAAAACTGTGGCTATTTGGTCCTCCAGAAATACCATTAATAATTCTTTTCTGTGCTGTAGGATTCTCTGACTTAGGAATTTTCCTAATAAAGTGTTTAGTTTTTTATTTAGGAGAGCTCAAACTTATGACTAGGCCTATACTAAAGTCTTGGCGTGGTGGATTGACCTTGGCGGACTTCAAGGAACCCACTTGGTCCACCCTCAATAGGAACAGGAGATAAAATAAGACGGAAAAGCTCATTGGTTGAGATAAACATAGGGAAATCACTTAGCGATTGCTATTACAATCCAGACAAACAGACTCCGCTTGGAGCAAATTAGTTTATGGACAATTACAATAGATTTGGATGGTGAAAAACAATGTATTAAAACAATACCTCTCCGGTAACCATTTTCTTAAATTCAGCTTCGCTATTGAGTACTTTACCTGCCCTCACCTTCCACAGAACACTGCAGGGGAATGGGTGTTGTGCTCAGACCAGAACAGATCATCTGTATTGCTCCTTCCTCGCACTTCTTTCTTACACCTATGTGGGCCCTTCCCAAGAGCTGCTGTCCTTCACAGTAAACTTGCTATTAGCATGAGCTCTTCACAGGCAACAGTTGCTTCAGGGAATATCCCCCTGGCATGGATTGTGGTGTGGACATGTGGGCCAGAACTAGTTTTCTCCAATAGCTCAGTTAATTAATTGTCATCGTTCCTTCTAGTGCTGGAAGAAATCTTCTGCAAGAAATTGCAGACAACATCCCCCTTAAAGGCAGTGCTGTCTTGGAAGGTGCTGACTTGTCACACTAACGTAACATTCTGCTGGAGTCTGAGCATTTTCATTCATATGCAGTTTCTACTCTTGACATCTCTGAATACAACTAATGAAGTAATAAACAGTGAAGAAATAAATTGTCAAGTTACTTTTTCATTGAAATAGAAACCAAGCATTGACAGAAGAAAAAAAGCAACAACAACAATAAAAAAAAAGCCCAGAGAAATAAACAGCTCACCACATCCTCACTCCTTGAAGAACCAATTGAGTTTTTATTCAGTCTCCTATTACTGTTTTGGTAAAAATTGATTTTTGCCTTATGTAAAGGGACATAAGCTTGACCACTGAGGCAGGTTTGGGTGGATAAAATCCTGCTATATTTAATTCAGTGATATTTTGAGACCATATGAGTGTTACATCTTAATGCAAATACATTAAAAGATTTATGGACCAGGTTGAGAATGAATAAGCACTGCAAATTCAATCTGGTGATAGTAGGGTGATAAAAGTTTATCTGCAGTTGAGTTAGCAGCCTGGACTTTTATTTATTGGGCTATTTGGGATGCTTAGAGCTGAGATTTTGTGTATATTCTTGCTAATTTTATTCAAAATTTGGTATCTAAGTCTCATGTGTCAGAGAAGATATCAGTTCTGATTTTCTTAGCAGAGTGAATAATTTGTTCTGTTTTTTTTTTTTTTTTTTTTTTTTTTTGTAGATAGGAGTTGAAGTTGATGAATGCACTTTACTACCATACTTTTTCACTTACCTGTAGAAAAACTACTGCCATGTCACATTATTTTCATATTTAAATGTTAATCTGGTATATATGAAAGATATGATAGTAAAGTACCTTTGAGAGATGGTGTAAATAAGAAGACCAAATTTGCTGTCTATGTAATATTAGGCACATGTATGTGTGTGTTTGTACCTAGCATAAAAATGAAACAAAACAAAAAACAAAACCAAAACAAAATAACTCATTCTTCTCTATTTCTCTCAACAATTGATATTTATTGATAATTTTCTTTTTATATGTCTATATTGATAACTGTGAGTAGGGAATAATACACACATTGTAATCACTGGAGTTGTAAATAAGCATGTCTCTTCAAAAGGAAAATTCAGATGGTTTCACCTAAAAGATGCACTCTCTGCTTGTAAAATGTATGTAAATACACTCTTACATGAAACACAATTTGGAAAGAAGGAACCAGAGGAGGGCCACAAAGATGATCAGGGGACTGGAGCACCTCCCCTATGAGGACAGGCTGAAGGAGCTGAGCTCGTTCAGCCTGGAGAAAAGAAGGCTGCGGGGTGACCTCATTGCAGTCTTCCAGTACCTAAAGGGAGCCTACAAAGAGGAGGGGAATCAACTCTTTGAAAGGGTGAGTGACAGCAGGACAAGGGGAAATGGTTTTAAGTTGAGGGAAGGGAGATTTAGGTTGGACGTCAGGGGGAAATTCTTTACAGAGAGAGTGGTGAGGTACTGGAACAGGCTGCCCAGAGAGGTTGTGGATGCCCCATCCATCCCTGGAGGTGTTCAAGGCTAGATTGGATGGGGCCCTGGGCAGCCTGGTCTAGCATTAGGTGGGATGATTGGTGGCCCTGCATGTGGCAGCGGGGTTGGAGATTCATGGTCCTTGAGGTCCCTTCCAACCCTGGCCATTCTGTGATTCTGTGAACCATTTGACCCATGATATTTAGCTACTTAAAGCAGTAATTTTGTAGTCTCTCCCTCATTCCATTGCTACCACTTCAGTGTGGAAGGGTTTTTTTTTTTTAAATTAGTAATGCCTTGAAGATGGTGAATTGAAAATAAATAAATAAATGTTTTAATGTTTTTGCATCATTTCAACAAAAATTTACAGATAGCTTAATATCAATATGAATTCTACATTGTACCGATTTCAACTAGGAGGTTGAATAAGTCTTTTTTAATTGTGATCTGTTTAACAGTGAAGTTAAAATAATAGCTTGCCTCTAGAATACAGTTCCAATCAGGAAAAGTTGCTTGGATTACACTTGGTAAAGTAAAAAACTGCAAAGCCAAATTACTGTGAAACATGAAACACTTCTCCCTCCTTTCCGATTCTGACATCAGTGTTAGAAACTAACAAAAACATCTTTGCCTTAAAAAATATGTACGTGCTTGAAAAGAAATGGAAAAAGTTCTTACTCAAATTTGGCATTAAAGTTTGAGCTCAACTTTATTGATATTATCATTTCTTTGACATTTTATTCCACTTGCTTGCATTGTTTATATGCATACTTAATGTAGTATTTAAATAATAATTATAAGAAATAATAAAAGAAGGGAAAATTACTTCGCACTATTGAAAAACCTAGGCCAGTTGATCTTTGCATGAAATGTACTGATAAAGAGGTATGCTCATTATTCATGTGCCAGTAAGGCTCAGTGACTTCTAAAACTGAGTAACCATAGAAACACAACTGAGTTGAATTCAAAAGAAAGTATAGGAGTAAATTTAAATTTACACTTGGTCTTCTGATCAAAAGTTACTATATGAGGTCTGTTTTTACGATATAATTGAGTTCAGGGTTTTTTAACTAGTCTCTTACTAATGCAAGTGTATGCAGGTATATTATATATATGCCTACGTATATATAAAGTGTAGTTTAGGTAAGTATTTAATTTCATTGAGCCTTTTTTCTGATTTTCTTTTATTCAGTATATTTTAACAAGGAAATCTGCCGACATCTCCCCTTCCATTTCTATTTCATATATATATTTGTAAATGAGAGTTTGAGAACTATTCTTGACATAGACTAATGTTAAAAGGCAGATTTGTTAAGCACTCTGTGGTAAAATACCCTAGCAGTCTAATGAATTAGAAGGATCACAGATGGATTATTAGAGAAAAGTACAATAAATTGTTGAGAAGGTAAGGTAAAGTCAGGTTTTTGTTACTGTATAAAGCATATGTTGTTTTTAATATGATGAATTACAGAACTCATAGAGTTTTGCGTAGTACTTGGCCCACATTCCAGTGTCTGTCTTTTATGTTGGTAGTGATTGTTGACTGAGAAAATGTATTAGCCTTTTTAGAAAAGTATGCCTCGGGTATTTCAGGACTATACTATTCATATAATGGCCTGCTGGCTAATGTTTTCTCTTTTATATGTTATTGTGAACCTCAGCCTACATTTTTTCTTAATATTTTTAATCCATATGAGGGTATACCTCCTTGTATGGAAGAAAATGTATTGAATTCTTTAGGGTTAATTGTAGTGCTTTTTTTCATATTATTTTTGCTTTATGTCATGACCTAGAGATTATGGAGTCAAATACATTAAGAAATTAGGAAGATGTATTTGTGTTTTGAGTTTCTGTACTTTAAAATTCTGAAATCTGTAGTCTGTCAATTTATCTGTAATAGCAGTATTTGTCTTTCTACCTAAATTCAACATTGTTGGGAATTAGGTCTTTTCTTCTTGAATTTTTTTTGCCCTCATTTTTTTCATTTGTCTTCTTCTATTGCACAGAAGAATAAAACTGGAAGCTAAGTCCCAAAATGTATTCTCTTGGTTCAGGTGTAACCTCTAAAATGCAAGAAGTGTCAAGCTATGCCCACTGTGAGCAATTCATGAAGAAATTGCCTCAACATTTTGATCACTGTTGGGCTTTTATTGTGAAAGTAGCTGACATAGAAGGACACCTTTAGAAGTGTGAAAACAAGTAACACAATGAAGTAAAAATGATAAAATTGAGAACAGCACTGGCACAGTACAGCTCTTGGCCCTGGCAGTAGCTATTGCCTTCAACAATAGCCTGCAGTTGCCAGGAAAACCCCACTCATCATGGGAAAGTAATTTCTGTTGGTTAACTTTCATTTTAATATCAGAGAAGAGTTCAAGCCAGAACTCTGACAGTTTATGTACGGCCATAAAACAGTCTTAGGAAGCCCCTTTATTTTTAAGATTTACCTAAAGGAACACTTTATCCCCTCTGGCTCCATAAGTAAATTTTCTCGAATCTAAACGAATGTTGGTGACAAATATCTTTCCAATGAAAAGAATATATTGAGAACTTAAAGAAAAAAACCCGACAAAAATGAACAACAAAAACCCTAAGCAGACATGCAAATCACTTACATGGTAGAAGGTGGAATCACTTCTTTCTTTCCTGAGATTTGGTTAGTAGGGGAGACATTTTCAGAAGAATCATCTGTGGTATGACAATATATAAGTACTGTATTCGATTCTCATAATTTTCCCAGTAAGGATTTATGTCCTCATACCTGCTATCACCATCATTTCATGGAAGGATGAATTTAAGTCCATCAGATGTCTTATATTCAGACAGTTTTGTAAAGTTCAACAGATTCAGTAGATCTTTGCCTACCACTTAGAAGTATGCCCATGAGTTTTATGGTGTAGAGGGGACACACACATTCTGATACTCTAGCTCTGACCTACTTGCTGGATTGGATGAAGTGTATTCATTTAGGCTTGGTAGTCACTGTGGGTCCAATTATCCATTGCCTGCCTCCTTGCACGATCATTTATAGCCATGTGAGAAGGTATATAATATTACCATGGTATAAAGTCATTTCATCTCTGATATGCCTATATAACAAAGACTACAAAAATTATGAAGCAATGGAGTATCAAACAACTGATGTTTGTGATACTAGACTTGAATAACTGTGATACTGACATTGATGTGTCACAGGAAATTGAAGATTAAAATCCGGTGAATTTCAAACATTCTTGTTTTATTTTAACATTCTTAAGAGCTTGCAGAGGTAAGGAATAAAAAACACTCATACAATCTTGAATTAGAAGTCCAATTTATAAGATAATTTTGACTCATGAAGGTGTTGGGATGCTTCCTTCTGTAAGCATGATACCAAGGAATAAATTTCTACATCATTGCAATGTTAGAAGTAAAACACCTTCAAGACATCTAGCTACATGTAGCTTGAACTTAGACCTGAACTTATGAAGACATTTAGGTATGTTTGTATTTTTTCTTAGGCTGATCTGGGAATTTTTCTTTCCTGTTCTTTTTTCATTTCAGTCAGCCTCATTTAGCCAAGTGTGTTTCTTTTTCCAAGAAGTTGTCAAGACAGAAACACTCAAGAATTGTATCTGTTATTTTTGTAGCTTTGTAAACATCAGTGTTTTTTGAATTCTAATTATTTTCCTTCCTGTTTTGAAATGTCTGTTACTTATATTTTTGGATTATTATTATTATTATTTTTTTTTTCCTTACAGCTACTGTGACTCATACTTTGGGAAAGTACATCCTATTGTGTTTTTTCCTCTTTTCCTCATGTGTCATTTGGAAACATAATGAAAAAGTGCCATCATATAGCTTTTCTTACAGTCACATTAACTACTACTTCCCAGTGCCTCCTGAAGGCAATGAGATGATTAAAACCATTCTAGCTTCCTGTCATAGTGGAGGTTGTTAAAATACGATCCTCTTGCAGCTTAAAGGATACATGGCAGATATATAGAAATATAAGAATTTATTTTTAGTCTAATTAATACCTTCATAAACATAGTTATATCTAGACAGAGTAAAATAAATAGTAGATCCAGTTATAAATTTGTATTATCTCATTACTAGTGACCCAAACATGGTTACAGAGGTGATTATAAAAAAAGGCCCAGCTTTGTCTTTTCCCTGGTGCTGTGCTTAACCTTCCAGACTCCCTTTGGGTCACCAGGTTGGTGGTTCCTGGTTTCACCAAGGCAGCAGTGTGGAGATGATCATAGTAAAAAATGACATACTTACGTCTGTACTGAGAAGGGTATGAGGTTCAGGGTGGGGACGTCTTCTTCCTCAGTCCTCAGACATGCTTGGGTTTATTCTTAAGCGTGTCCTCATCTGAGGAGCTCAGATCTGAGGAGATCTGTTGCCTCCTGGCTTTTCCCAGCAGGGTGAGCAAAGCCTGACAGCCTCCCCCAGCCTCAGCCCCCAGGGGCTTCTGCTTGTTAGGGAGCAAATCCTGGCTTTAGCAGACCCTTCCCGCTGATGAGCTCAGCTCAGACAGGCAGGCAGCAGCACTTGGCCCCGGGGCAGGCACTGATGGCAGCTCAACCCAGTTGTGGCCTAGGGGAGCCCAGGCAGCCCTGAGGCCTGTGCGTGCAGCTGAGGGCACAGTTCCCAGGCTTTTACTTTACTTTTGCCCCTGCAAGTGACAGAAATCATCATAGCCTACAAGTTATATGTAAAAGCAGCTTTTGGTAGAGTTAGCCTCCTATTTTATTATGTTGGCCTGTGACAGCAGAGGCAGACATTGGTGGTGTGACATTAGAGGTTGAACCTTCCCACCAATATTGTGCTAGATGTTGTTGTCATGCAACGACAGATGGCAGCAGAGGTGCAGCCTGACAAAATGGCGTCTGACATGGAATTTCATATGAAGCAAAGGTGCATCATTAATTCCTCCATGTGGAAAAAACCCACGCCCATTGATGCTCATGAATGCTTGCTTAATGTTTTTGGAGACTAGACAGTAGATGTGAGCACAGTGGAGGTGGTGGGTGGTGTATTTCAGCAGGGGTGACAGTGATGGTGTGTCACCTCTGCTGTTGCAGATTTTTAGGTGCACACCATCCAGGCTCTTGTTAGTCACTGGAAAAAATCCTGGTGATGACTGTGTTGAAAAAATAGTATTTTGTAGCTGAGAATTTGCTCTATCAAACAGTGTTATTGTACTCTTTGTATCTGATGTACTTCCCATGGAAATAAATAGAAGACATTACTTTTTGTGTGAACTCTGAATGTCATCAAGCAGAACATCACCACTGGTTCAGACAGCTAGGGTAACGTTTCCAAGATGTTTTGGAATTTTTCTTCCACTTTGTGTCATGATCTGTCTCACCATTCCCTCCAGTAGGTGCTCTTTACCCTGGAACTAGGTGTGTATTTTTTAATTTACAACAGCAGCTTATTGCTTGCAGGACTAGAGTTTAAGAAGTTCTTGTAATTTCTACTTGCAGCATGAGAAACACAAAACAGAGGAAGGGAACTGCAAGAACACTGAAATCCTTCTGAAATTTGCATGGCATGAGAGAATAGCAATTTGTGGGTGGTTGAGAGGATATCTATTCAGATATATGAAGGAAAGGAACAGAGGCCAATGGTACAAGTACAGAATGAAAGAGGATAGATAGTAATTTAGCTCTGTTAAAGTACTGAAGGTAGTGAGTGTTTGGGAAGGATGAGGTGCAGCCTGTTGTTGCTTAATCAGGATTTGATGCGTGCATGAGTGTGTGTGTGTGTGTAGGGACTCTGCTATACAGCCTGCTAACAGAAGCTCTCATGGTGTTCCCAGATGTGTCACAGTTGAAAGGGCTCAGGGTAAAAGCTGTAGCTTCAGATGCAGCAGCACAGCTTGCTTGCCTCTTCATGCCCCATGAGCTCCCTTCTCTATGTAAGATCTTCACATTTTTTTTATTATTATTTAATCATATGATAGCTCCTTTTAATAGCTCTGATAGAGGATGGCAGCATCAGGACAGCGATAGGAGCTGTATGGCATTTCTCTGAACTTAAGGGTGAGCAGTGGGTCAGTGGAGTCTCCTGTGGAGCAGCCAGAGATAGGTGCATTAAAGTTTGATTTTTCAACCTTAAGTTATTGTACATGTATAGTGATAGAGAAGATGCACAGAACTAAAAAGTCAGGAGGCAGAAAAACTCTTACATCAGAACAATTGTATCATCTGTAAAAGAAAAGTGTAATGTGTTGGGGTCAGTCTTTAGGAGGAATAAGGGGCAATGTGACTTTTTGGATGTCTCTTGAAATAGCAATATTATTTTTGTTACATATAGTATCTTGAAATATTTTTCCACGCTCAGGAAAAAGAATTCTTATTAACCCTTAAGACACTCAACATTACTTGCATTTTATTTTATCTCAGGAGAGAAGTAGAACAGGAAGTACGATCTTAAAAATGCAGATTGTGGCATCTTCAAAGAAGAAATTATTTTTAAAATATATTCTTAATGCACAGACTGATGACTTATACCTGTTTATCAAGCCCAAGTGCATATCTTCACTGAGCTATGTTTTTTTACACAGTTTTTGAATGTACCCTTCCTCTTGTTTTCGGAGAAGCAGCTTTGGTTTGAAGTTTTGTTTATAAATAAGAATAATATTCAAGTATCAGAAATTTCTAGAACTGCAAAATTTATTCCTGTGTTACCTTTAGTTCTGTAATGCAACGGCAGTTCCATCCAACTGAGCTTCTGAGAGTAAATTGATATGGTGAAACATTCTTCTGGAAGTGTTCTGTTGTGCACTCTACAGAGGAACAAATTATATTTTACCAGGACTCCGTAAACTTAATTATTTTTTCCAATTGAGAGAGAGTGGAAAACTTACTGAGATCCCACAGTGGGTTTGAGAGAGAGGTGCAACTTATCTTAAGACATGTTGCAGATTTCCTTTACTGTACAGCACTGCAGCCCTAGCTCCTTTCCCATCTGCAGCGGATCACAGCACAATGCTCAGTGCAAGATTGCAGTGAAAAAAAATGTGTGCTTGTGTAGGTGTAAACGTGTCAGCCTATTAAGCCAATTTCCAGTTTCAAAAGCAGTAGATGCTCGTTTATTAGTACGGACTGAATTATGGGGAAGTATTAAGAACCAATGATCCATAAACAGTAGGACCTGGATTGCCTAGAAAACTATTTGTTAGTTTACTTATGATTTCTTCATACTGATACTTTCCTCTGCGTTGATATGCTTCTACAGATTAACTGCTTTATGGCTTTCCATTGTGGAACAAATATCTTCCAGTGTCTTATAAAATCACAAAATCTCTAAGGCTAGGTGTCACTCAGTGGTTACAGAATGAATAATTTATAGTAAATGTGAAATGCTTAACACAGAAATCTTTGAACCCTTCTCTTCTTCCATTTATCCAGTAAACAAAGTTGTGATTTGAGGAAGGGTTTGAAGGTCATTGCCAAAGGTCAGTGTACATGAGCTGTTCTTAAGCAATTAATTCCATTGTTGATTGAATTAATTTGTGTTTTCCAGTGAATATGAGCCATGGTGTTTGCAATCCATTTATTTTATACAGACTATTGGCAGAATATATATGGATCCATTTTCAATACTGCCAGGCTTCAGCTATACACTTATTTTCTCAGCAAGATTTTTATTTCAAAAGAGGTAAACTATATTACTCTGTGCATGTATTTAGTGTTACAGCTGAGGGTACATCATGAAAAATTTCCTTATACTGCTGTATGTAGTGTTAGAACCAGTGCTAAGAAAATACTTGGAAAACTGTAGAGGAAGGATAATATTATAAGTGAAGAAGAGGTTGAGATCTGAAATAGTTTCATCTTGCCACATAAATTGTGCAAGACTGTGAACAAGTCACATTCTGTCTCTGCCAATCCATTTGTAAAATGGTACGAAGTACGGGTACGTTGTGGAGATTTAATAAAATTAAATAGTGTTTGAATGATGTCTGGGGAGATTTGAATCCAAGATGTGGTCATTTACTGTAAGTGCTGAGTAGGACTTAGGGTGGGGGAATATCTCTTATAGTATACTGCATACAGATCTCACTGGCAACACAGAATTTTAGAGTCTTTATATGCACTCTTCTGGTATTTGATCTTTTTGTTAGTTTTCCATTACTGTCCTGTAAAGTTCAGCTACTTCTGACTGAAGTTAATCCGTACTCTTTTATTCTGCTAAATTTCTTTCTCCAATTGCTTTATATTCACATTTTCTTGCTTACCTTCCTGGATCAGTGTTCCATCTTTTAGAGATAATGTGGTTGAGAGCTGTCTCCCAGCAGTTACCATCTCTCTCTAACTCATCTTCTATCCTTCCGCTGCCTGGAGATATACAGTTATGAAAGAAACTCAAGGCTGTGCAAAACTATCATGTACTTTGCTTTAATTTTAATTTTTTTTTTTTTTTAATAGCAAATACTTATCTAGTTTAATATTTATTCTTTTTTTTTTTCAGAATATTTGTGCTGGATATTTCTCATTTATGTATTTGTAATTATTTATGTTTACAATTGAAAAAAAAAATATTTTAGTTTATACCTTTGAAGTTATTTTGTCATTTCCTTGTACATTTGGTGGCAGATTTGTAGAATTTCCTGTAGACTGTACTACTACTTCAAGAAATGATGCAGTAAAGAAAGTATTTTGTAGCTTTTTTAGTTATTGTGAATTTCTTTCTTTGTCACGGGTTATTTGTCAGTATTTGTTCTGCAGTGTGCTTCTGTATTGATAAAAGTCAGAGCTGATTATTTTCATTGCTTTCTGAATTACTTTACTTTCCTCTCCCTTACAAATGTTTTTTTTTTTTTTTTTTTTTCCTCCTTGTATACTGAATTATCTTTTTTAAAGAGTATTTAACATCAGTTCTTGTTTAGTGATATATAAACATCTCTATCTTGGTGTTACAAAAGAACACAAATTAAAATTACTAAATTGCATGATTCTTCTGCATAAGAGGGACAAGTAGCTCTGGGACATACAGTTAGGAATGTCGTTTGCAACACATGGGAGTTGCTATTGTTCTTGCTTTAGTGGGTGGAATGTCACTTGAGTATTTTGCCTTGTCTTGGGCCTTAAGCTTAAAGAAGGAATTAAATGAATTGGATGAGGTCCAGAGAAGACAAGCAATATCCAGAACCAGATATTATGAAGACAAGAGGAGGTTTGTTAGCACTAAATAGAAAGATTGAGAGGTATAAATGTCAATAATGCAAGAAATACCTTCAGTGAAAGATTATTATGAACAATTACTGATTGTATTTCCCATATCAAAGAAGATAGAGTGAAAATAATCAGCATAACTTGTAACACTGAGGATTTGGGATAGATACAAGTAAGTTCTTTATTTATGACACACTAAATACTTGAAAAACTGTAGGGCATCTGGGTCTCTGGAGTTTTAAAATAAGTGAGGCAAATCTGTACTAAATATAGTATAAGGATACAGTGTCCTCCCCCAGAGTAAGGAGGGTAGATGAAGGAACATCTTTGTTTTTCAGTCGCATATTTGATGACTTATCTCCTTGCCTAACTAAACTAGTATGTGTTTGTGAGGTGTGATACAGAAATATTTAAAACTATTTTAATGATACTGTAATGTAAAGTTTTTTACAAAGATGCATTGCGTATTTGCACATGCACACATATATAATGCATATATATAATACATATATACAGTATACATACATTCATGTAAAATGTGTATGTATATATAAATATGTAAGTAAATATGCATGTTAATCATAAGTAAGTAATTATGCATGTGCATGTCTGAGTTTTATAAGCAAATGATACTGGAAAAATAAATGAACTCCTGGATACAAAACCATTCTTTGAAAACTAAAACAGAACACTACATGTTGAAAATAGAATCATGAAATCATAGAGTCATAGAATGGTTTGGGTTGGAAGGGATCTTTAAAGATCTTTAATGCTAACCCCCATGCCATGGGCAGGGACATTTTTCACTAGATCAGTGTCATTATCCAGAGAACTAAATCAGGGTGCCTAAAATCCTGTCCAACCTGGCTTTGAACACTTCCAGTGGTGAGGTATACACAACTTTTCTGGGCAACTGGTTTCAGTGCCTCACCACCTCACATTAAAAAAAAAAAAAAAAAAAAAAAAAAAAAAAAAAAAAAAAAAAAATAGCCTTCCTTAAATCCAATCTAAATCTGTTCTCTTTCAGTTTATTGCTATTGCTCTGTTTAATTTAATTAAATTCATTTAACATACAGTTTGAGAAACAGTGGTAGTGTTTTTATTTTTACACGTGGGACAGCAGAAGCTGCCAGCAAGGCTGGAGGTGTTCAAGTTGTTATCTCTGTGGGATGAAGAGAGACAGATAATTATTACCTGTGGAACACGGAGGAGTTACCTAGGGAGAGAAAGTGAGAAAAATAATAATGTGCCTCTCTTAGGTACATGATTTTTAGCATCTGGCAAAGCTGTAAGTTTTAGTTCCCAAGGTTGTCTTTTGGAAGTATTTGTTAAGTCTCTGCTGACAAGCAGGCTGAGAGATCAGAAATACAGTAAATGTTTTATGGAAACTGTTCTTCCACTAACTAGATGTTTTGTCTCTCACTCTTTTCGTATATGAATTAATTCCTATGTTGGAAGGTCTGTTCACTTTGACCTACATAGTTTCATAACAGTTATAAAACTCACCCTGGATGAGTGTGCATGCATAGGATCCATGAGTTTGATGACTCTGTTATGCAAGGATTTTTCAATCCTCATCGTGAAGAGGGAAGTGCGTTTTACATTTTTATTTCTGGGAAAGTTTGTCCCCTGTGTTGCACATTGATGGCAATTTTGATGATAAGTTTACTGGGATGGAAGGCTTTTTTAAGGTTAGACTCAGAGAGCAGTGAGGACCCAGCACAGCTGCCCGGAGAAGTTGTGTGTGCTCCATCCCTGGAGGTGTTCAAGGTTGGTTTGGATGGGGCCCTGGGCAGCCTGAGCTGGTGGGTTGAAAGTAGACAGACTTTAAGGACCCTTCCAACCCAAGCCTATTTATGATTCTATGATATGTGAGGAGGATTGAGTTCCTGATTAGCTCTTCAGATTCAGTGTGATTTGTGCACTCAGAAAATTCCTTCCAATTTTTGAAAATTCAACCTTAAATTCATAGATAAGAACTCTTTAAATCAAGTTTAGTTGCTATAGAAAACACTAATTCATAGTGTTTATGCCAGGATTTCAGTAATAGGAGTGGTTTAAGTCTTCTCATTTTCTGAAAGAGCATGTGATAATAGTATACATAAGCTTTTACATTTGTTGCAGTGCAGCAAAAATAAAAGTCAAAGCCAAAGGCAGGGGAAAAAAATCTAATTACCGATTTCAAGAAGTAGCTATAATCTGTTGCAGAAGTTCTTTTATTCATGGATTAGGAGTCTTCAGTTTGAGGAAGTCAGAGAGAAGCCCTACTAGTTCTAATAAGTGGGGAGGAGGTTCTGGCTAAATAGCAGGAGGATGTTGCTTTTAAAATAGTGAAAGGCACTTCTCTATGAAATGCTAATAGAAGAAAAATGTTATGCAAATATGGTTGGTCTTGCAGTAGCCTCTGTGTGAATGTTTAAAAATGATTATCAGTTCTTCAAGTGGGTATGTAGCTGTGTTTTTTTTGCATCATGACTGGAAATTAAGGATGGAAAGAGAGAAAAGGTAGTTGCTGTATTTTGCTGCATGGTGGTTCAGCTGGGTAGGAATGACCTACCCAAGGCCTTGTTGGGTTGCCTGAAGAACCACTTTGAGACAGAGGTTTCACAGATCAGCTAAGTCATAATGGCCATTGCCATGTATAAGAAGTGAGCCCTGCTTCACTGAGCAGCTCTGAAAAATGGGTCATCCCTTAGAGTGTAAAAACAACTTTCAGGTTTCAGTGTTTTTCTGTGGAAATTCAGACTGAACCATTTATATAGCCATAACTCAATGGAAAGTTTGTATATCACAGGCTATATTGGATTAATATGCTTTTGGTTATTTTAACAGGTTTTCAATAATGTTATTTGATTTGCCAAAAAAACAAACAACAACAAAAAAAACACAAAAAAAACACAACATGCTTCTAGAATCACTTGTTTTAAAAGTGCTGTTGGTCTATGTTATGTCCACCTGAAAGAGAAAAGAATTCATTCTTATGCCTTTGCAATAATACATGCTTTTACAAAAAAAACCCTAAAAGAAATGTGTCTGCAGCCTTGTAGAACATTACAGCTCTCAGGTATTAACTGGCTTGTTTTGGAAGTTGCTGTTCATTGCCAGCAATTTCCCTAGCATTTTAGCTTAAAATGTCAAACTGAGAGGAATTTTGCATTAACACATGCTGTGATCTGGAAAGGTGAACATGTGCACATGTGCTCCGTCCTGCTGGACTTGCTCTGGGTGACTGTAGTGGAATTGCCAGGTCACAGCCTGAGCCAATGGTTCAGCACCAGGTGAGAAGGTGTGGCTAACACACAGAGCTCAGGTGCAAGCAATGCACACCACTGACTGGAAGGGGTGGAGCCTGGGTCCACTCCTCCTCATCCTCATTCAGGGGTTAGCAGCTGAGGGAGTTGTATCTTTCTAGATAGAGATTGTGCTCCTCTTGAGCTGTGAATGGTTGTTGGAAGGGGTGAGTCAGTCTTCCTTTGTTTCCTGTTACTGTTTTGTGGTGCCTGTATCCCATTTGAAGGCACTGTTGTCACCTTTTGCCATCCAGTGATGTACCTGCACTAGCACAGCAAAATGGTTTTAATATAAAATAAATAAATAAATAAATAAATAAAAAGAAAGACATAAAGAAACAACCAAAAACCCATGTGCTGTCTTAAAATATGTCAAACTTCCTGCCTGTACCACCTCACTCAATTTAAATATTGAGACTAACCACATTTTACAGTCATGCTGAAGTACAACTATTCAACTTTGGCTTTAACTCATATTTTGCTGTAGGGGATTGTGACCAATGTGTTCAAGATCTGGTTGGCATTAGGCTTCCTTTTAGGTCATAGGCCAGGGATAACAGGAAGATACTTAGAAATAGGTTGTTATTTAACCAACCCTCTGCAGAACTTAGTCTGCACCCCAGCGAGGGCTTCTGGAACAGGGCGTTTTACTGTCTTTGGCCCAGGTACAGACACCGCTGGCATTGGAGCTGAACAGCAGCCAAATACCTCTGCAGCTGAAATGAACCCTAAGAATTAGGGATTTGAAAAATACAAATTGAGAAATGGGATAATGTGCTTATAGGCAGCCTTGAGTACCGATACAGAGGATGAAAATAGGAACGCATTTCCTAACAGTTAACAGCTTCAGTGGCAGATGAATTTCCAGTTATGTGATCATCACTCTTCTGTGAGTTTCTATTTCTGAGAAGTAATTTTTAGGCATCATGATTACATATAGCTTTGTGCATAAACATTACAAAACATTAAAAATTCCATATGTAGACTGTTCTGGTGAGTTTGTGCTCCTGCCCTTTGTAGGTATTGTGATGGAAATCTGTAATTGACTTGCTGACAACTAAATTTCTAGTCACAAAATTTATGGAGGAAGTGAAGAAAGACTGGCAGGCTTAGCCTGAACTGTACTATGACTCATAGGAAGGAGTCTTCCCATTTGCCTCAATGAATGTCTGTAGAGAGAGGATGCTGGCTGCATCTTTTAAACTATGGAGCCAAGTCTTGGAAGAGATGATCTTTTCTAGAGCTGCTCATGCCTGAGAGTCTCTAGAGACAGCTGTTTTAAAAACAAAGCAAAACAAAAAAAATCTGGCAGCATAAAATGTTAGAAGTTGGATAGAAGACTGCATAGTATTCTGTGTGATAGTAAGTGCCATCAATTTTGGATGTTTCCAGGATTATGTTCTGTATCTCTACAATTAAAAAGAAAATAAGACAAATGCATCACAGAACATTAGCATAATTGTCGTAATGTTGCAAAGGCTTTTCTTGCAGCTTGTATTTTCCTAGCTGTCTGACTTAAGCTATTTAGCAAAGGAAATATTTCTACATGGTTTATTAGGTAAAGACTACGTTTCAAAACCCATATTTGCAGAAATAAAGCAAGAGCTTCTCCAACTCATGGAAGGAAACAGAAACTCCTTGAATTGTCTGAATTGAGGAGTGAAAGTAATCGTTAATGAAAGATAACAAATTGATATGAGAGATACAGACTACTAGAAAGGTGAAAGTCTTGAAACAGAGGACATATTAAGGCCTCTCAAATCTTACGATCAAGCTTTTCCCTCAGCTGTCATGCTATGTTTTTGAGCTAGGGAATACCAGCACTGTCTGATTCTGTCCATATTACTTTTACTGTCTCAGGGATTGTTACTGCTGGATGCTAGAGCATCCAAAATAAATGAAAGCACAGATGGTGCTAATTGAAAATGTATTTCCAAATGGTCTATTTTCTGAACTGAAGATTGGAACTGTGTTTTAGATCTGTTCCAAAGATGTCTGTTGACTGGGACATTATCATGTTACGCTTCCTTGGCTACCCTCTCTTTATATAGACAGATAAAGATCATTGTATATGGACATTTTGTTCAATTTATTTTTGCTGTCATTTTGCTGATGTCTGAAATGCTATTATTTACACGATAGAGCCAAACACGATGGTCCAGTTGGGCCAGAGACTGTAATTTGAGAACAAAGATGTCAGCATGGTTTATGAGCATGGACACCACACCACAGTTAAATCCTTTTCAGGTTGGAGATGATTCCCACCCAGCTATTATGCAGCACAGTCGGAAAGAGTTCAATGTCTGTCCACATCTGGGCAGCTGTTCAAATTGCTGAAGAAGAAAAAGGAGGGGAGTGTGGAAAAGGAGGAAAATGAGCCTGAGGTTAGACATTGGATTAGCTGTGAAGGCTTTGTGTTAAACTAATCCTTTCTCACTGAAGCCACATTGCTTTTTGCTGCTTTTTAACTCCTGACCTTTGTACAAAACTTGATGTCTTCAACACTTTCATTATTTTAGTAGCTGTTCTCTGAATTGCTTCCAATTTCTCTCCATCTTTCTTTCATGGAGTTCAGGTACCCAAACTGACTGCTGTGATTTAAATTAAATTACACTGGTTATTATACCATGGACAGGCTGTCACATTGGGGACGTATGATGGGATACCCTTAGAAGTGGTTACCTTCTGATTGCAATGCTCTACTATATAGTTGTATTAGATTCAGTGTTTACTAGAACTTCTAACTTTTTACGGCAGTGCTACTGCTACTTTGTAAGACAAAATCATTTGTAAATCATCCTTCCAGCTGTATTCAAAAACTTTTCTAGTTTTAATTTCCTTATGTTGCCCAGGTTTGTTCACTGTTCAATACGTTGTTCTTCAGTTGTATCTAAAGTATCATCCAAAACCAAAGCTTTTTATTCTTACGTTTTTAATCATTCAGATTAGCACATTGCTCCTAGAATGAGTCCTTTAAGGGGTGTATTTAAAGACAAATGTTTTGAAATCTGCCAAGCTGAGATTTTATTGTTACTTACTTATTGCATAGATAATATAACAGTAATCTAATTAAATCTAAAAAAAAAATCTAATATAATATTCTAATAAATATAATAAAGCAAAGTACTGGATTTCACTGAATGTTTCCTCTTCTACAGTAGAATTCATGCATCTATAGTATCTATTGAAAAATAGATAAAGTTTTGCTTCTGATTCACACGTTAAACATTATTGAGTGCTTGTAATAACATAGTGTGTAGCCTTGAACCAAAATCCCCTGTGCTGTATAAAAAGAGAAAAGAAGGCTCCAAAGTTCTTAAGATGTAAGATCAGAAAAGACAAGTAGAGGTGAGTAGGAGTCCAGGTAGTGTCACTTTGCAAGAAGTACTGTGGTTATAACACACTGAAAAGCCTATTAACTCGTGGGTTCCTTCTTGGAAGGAGACCAAGTGTCTAGATTAACTAATAAAATTAGTAAAAAACAGCATTTCAGGTATGTAGCAGCTCTGGAACAGTCTAAATATATGGTGAAATAATTTGCTAATTAATCAGATTATTTGAGAGGTTACTATTTTCATTGTGCCAAGTTTTATGTTAGGAAAGGGAGGTGGAAAGCATCCTGATATGAGTATTTTCAGCCTACGTTGGAAGGAGCACAAAAAAGTTTTGAAAGTTTCCTGCTGGTTGGCATGATGGACGCAAAGGTGTGTTTGAAGCTTTGAATTTGTCAGAGACATGAATAAAGCAACCACAATTTATATTTTAATTTGCACATTTGGTCTTTTCTTCATTTTGAGACCACCTGATATTTCCAAAATGACATATGAGCAGTCATTGTATGCAATACATACAATATATATTCTAGAATGTTTAGGAATGTTTTTTGTTTTTTTTTTTTAGATATTTGAGACAGCTTTTTTTTTTTTTTTTTTTTTTCCCCTTTTTTTTTTTTTTTTTTTTCTGGAAGGAGTTGATGTGTGGTCTTCTCTGGGTTTCTGGAAGCCAAAAAATTATTTTGGTGCCTGTATAAATTGAGGTTGGGTTACCTGGAAACAGGGGAATGAAGAACACAAAAATTATATGGTTTGATTATGATATATAATTTTAAAGCTCTTAACTTTTGGTTTCTGTTATTTATTTCAGGATGCTTTGTATTTTTTCTTAATTCTTTTTTTTTAGTGTATTAATCTATTGAATGTTTCTGGTATGCCAGATTTAGTTATATGGCCATGTTATCTGTTTTTACCTTCTCTGTTCTATCACCTCAAGTTTTGATAGAAATGCACAATACAATTATTTTATTTCATTTTTATTTGCCTATGTGAATGGCAAATGTCTTGGTGTCTTGAAGAGGCAGTATAAGTGACCATGTTGCTGGTCAGAGTCTGGCTGCCTAAATGAAGGGAAAGCCAGATGGACAGCTTGGTAATTCAAGAAAAAAGACAGCTGTGACTTAGCTCAACATTTATTTTCTGAGCAGAAAATAGGCTTGTTAGCGTCTGGCTCCTCTTCCTTCTTAGTAGCCCAGAAACCTTAAGAATTCTGCTCCAGAGAATATACTTGACGACCTTGTGCCCAGCTGGAAAACCTTGGACAGACAGACAGTTGCCAGCAGCCAGGAACAGATGCTGGTGGAAACAGTCCTGATACTGGCCTTAAGCTTTGAGATAGATTTGTTTAGCCAATGTTGTTTACAGAGGACCATCAATTGTCTGCTGAAAAATTGCTCATTCTAAAGATTAACGATAATATGTAATCAGTGTAGGGAGTTAGTGTAATTCCCTTCTTTTTTTAGAATGTAGAGAACTTCCAACGGTTAAACAAAGTATTTGGAGAGGAAATTAATAAGAATTTGATAAATATTTCTTTCTGTAGACTTTTCTCATTATTTCAAGTTCACAAAAATATATTTTTTCCTTATTTTATTTTTAAGAGACAATAGAGAAACTCTTTGAGTATGCATGTACAAGAATATTGACTACATATGCCCAGTTGATTTTTATTTTATTTTTGTTTTTGTTTTTATTTTTATTCTTTTATTTTTTTAACCCAATACATAGTTCAAGGAACCCATGGATTACAAGATGAAGAGGTCAAATATTATTTCAGCTTTTTGTGATCTCACTCTTGCTTTGAATGCTGGGAAGTGCTTGACTTAATGGGCTGTGACTGTATATAGGAAAACAGGTTTTGTATCATACAGTACTCTGGGACCTATGTGAATTCATGGAGTTTTGTAGAAATTCCAAGGCAGTATAATTCTTGATTTTTTATGATTTTTATTTTTATTTTATTTACAAATAATTTCTGAAAGGTTCTGATATTTTGATTGTTAATAATGTATTAATAAATGTTTTCTGAAAATCAAATTTTATCTGACATGGTGATTGAAGTAAATGTGACTTCATATGAGCAGAAATATTCTAATATTTTTATATAGTATGTATTAAGAGTGAAAATAAGATAGAAAAGCCTATAATATTTAAGCTGTAATTAATTATTTGCAATGAGTAATTTGAAAACAAATGTGTCTAACTGTCTTTGAAGTAGATATTCATATCAATTGGTATTGAAGAGAATTAAGGAAATATTCTTTTGAGATGAACAGTAAAATACACTTAGTAGACTCAAGTGTATCCTCTGATCAGGTAATAAAATAAATTTTATTAAACTACTTCAGAGATACAGTCTTTGGATCACACAAAAAAAGAAATAAAATCTAAGAGTTCTCCACGCATCTCAATGAAATCCATTCACATGTTTTAAATTTTGTTATGTATTCACATATTGTAACTCATTGCATAATTTGATTTGTTCCATAAATAGAATGAATATTTTAAAGTGGTACATATGTGAATTTGGAAGAAAATCTGAGCTGTCACTAACAGAAAATTTATGCTGGCAACAGTGATAAAGTACCACATGTAAGAGGACTTGAGGGGAGGTTGTTTTGTTGCTTTTTGACTTTGAGACTGTGAGGATGAGAACTACTGAAGCATATTGCACTGATTAAATGTAGTACTTGGGAGTCGCAAATGTCACAAAACAGATGGAATAGTAGAAAATTCTTCACTGTTTGAAGGGACTGTCTAAAGCCTTGATAGCCTGGTCTAACGATTGTGCCAATAAAATAGTGAATGAAATGAAGATCTGATAGCATTAACCAAAAAAAAAAAAAAAGTGAACTAATTTTGGAACCGGGAGCTCTAGACTGCTATGGAATTACAGTTTCTTCTTTCCTCTTCCTCTTTTGATGGAAGAACCGAGATTGTGGTCATAAACAGACATACTGATGCTATTAGTCTTCCTCTAGCAATAAACATACATTAATCTGTATATATGTTTGGGATTTAAAAAAATAAAATTTGAACACAAGTGAGTTCATTTTGTTTCACTGAGCACAGATTTGGAATGTGTAAATATTACTAAATCAAATGCTATGTTTTTTTTTCCTCATTAAGCGCTAACAGTAATGAGTGTATTTTTGGTGGAGAAGGGGAGAGGCTCAGCTGCAAAACCTTAATTTAAAACTTTTTTTTGAAGTTTAAAATATCTGTAGGATAGTATAAAAGGAAGAGAGATGAGAGAGATTCCTGCAAGCAGTTCACAGATAGTAACAGGTTGTTTACTCACGTGCAAGGTCACATTTTTTAATGCATTTTAACGAAAATGGAAAATTCATAGATATTATTTCAAGAGTTTGAAATCTTTACAGGAGACAAGGAGTTTCCTAAAAATATCTTGATTCTTTTTCTTTCTAGTATCATGCATTGAAACTTTACATGATTCAAATGCAAAACTAATTTACCATTTGTTTCACTTACACCAAAATACTGAGATTACTAAAGTAAAGTAGAAGTACCCAATCCGTTGCAAGAAAATTATTGTCTGTCAGTGTTGACTGTTTATATGTCATAGAATCATAAAATGGCTTGGTTTGGAAGGGACCTTAAAGATCAACCTGCTCTCAGAACCATAGAATGGTTTGGGCTGGGAGGGCCTTTAACATCATCAAGTTCCAACTCCCCTGTTGTAGGCAGAGGCGCTTCCTTCTTGACCAGGTTGCTCACAGCCCCATCCATCCTGGTCTTGAATGCCTCCAGGGAGGCAACATCCACAACCTCTCTGGGCAACGTGTTCCAGTGTCTTATACCCCTCACAGCAAAGAATTTCTTCCTGCTATCTAGTCTAGATCTCCCCTCTTCCAGTTTAAAACCATTTCCCCTCGTCCTGCTGCTACATGCCCTTATAAAAAGTTTCCCCTCAGCTTTACTGGAAGGCTGCTCTAAGGTAGCCCCAGTGTCTTCTCTTCTCCATGCTGAAGATCCCCAGCTTTCAGCATGTCCCTACTGCGGAGGTGCTACAGCCCTCTGATTATCTTCATGGCTCTCCTCTGGACCCACTAAAACAGCTCCCTGTCCTTTTTGTGTTGGGAGCCATAGGACTGAACACGGTAGTTCCAACCTCCCTGCTGTGGGCAGGGATGGCACCCACCAAATCAGGCTGCCCAGAGCCCCACCCAACCTGGCCTTGAACACTGTTATTTTTCCTATGAAGGAAGAAATTTTTCTGCCCTCTCCTTCTTCAGTACATACCTATTTATACTCTTCTGTATATGGAGTTAGCTAATGTTTCTTTGAATTACTGAGGAACAGAAGTCAAAAAATATTGTTTTGCATAGTCATTAATCAATCAAGAAAGAAATTTGCCAATTACATGTCTTTTTTTCTTAGATAGTACTTGAGGTACTTGAGGATCTAGACAGTTTTTTAAATCTTTGCAGATGCAAAATAATATTCCAATTTATGTGGCATCAAGTATTACCTTTTATTCTTTGAATAAATTGATTCAGCTAGTGTTATTTTGAGTCTTATCGTCAAATCTTGTTTATGCACAGAAGCTGTTGCAAAATGAGCTTGGATATGAAATTAAAACATCGTAACTATTCTGTGCTGTCTTCTGTTAAATTCTGAAGTGAACTAAATTATCTGAACAAAGAAATTTTAGGACTAATGGGATAAGAGTGTCTGTAGGAGAAGCTATTACAGATTGTTTTCCCTGGATAGATAAGCCTGGAGTCAGTAGAGGAGCTGAGTTTAATCTGGGTCATCTGACTACTGCTTGTGCAGCCTGTTCTCTGGGCACTTTCTCTCCTCTAAGAGCCTCTTCTTGGGGAATTATGTGGTGATATTTTCTACATTTGCACTGCAGTGGTAAAGATTATTATGGGATATCTGTTGCTATGATTTTGTGGTATCCTACTGAGACATCTATTCAGCAAATAAGTTGCAGTTTCTGAAAAAGAAGTTACTGATCTAGTGTGATGCTGTGGTTATAGGAATACACGTACTACATTTTCATTGTTTGACAAAGGCAAGGAACAATCTCCTATTCCTAATGTATTTATTGTAATATGGAGTAAAAATGAAATCACTTGCACGTTCCTTTTTTGAAAGCAGGATAACAATCCTATGTTGTGGCAGTGCAGGACTGAGCACTGTTTTGAGTGCTAGGAGAAAAATATGCTTATGAAATCCATAGGTGGTGCATTCAGAAGATCTCTCTATAGATTTTGCACATGGCAATTACCAGGTGAAATTCTAAAAACAAATATAAAGAAAAAATATATTTGGCTGTGTCAAATACTAAGTTTGTGGTACAGGAAAATGTTTTGGTGGCTAAATCCAGAAACGTATGTTAAAAATTCTTGACTCCTTGTGTGTCCCTGGAGAAAAAGAAGTGTCCAGTACTCATGTCTAAAGGAAGCAGGCTGAACAGTTCTGTGCAGGTTGCCTGAGACTGCAACAAGTAGCCTGTAGAAAACAATAATCACCGCTGGGATGTCTTACCTCCCCTCCCTGGAGGTAAAACCCGTTGTTCAGATTGTCACAGGAGGCTCAGGATGGCAACATCCTCCATTTGCCATCTGCAACGTGATAAGTACTAGAACAGTTCTAAAGGGCCAGTAAGCTCGTTTGCTTTAAGGGCTGCAAGCAAAGGAGATAAGTTTGTGTATGTGAGAGAGGGGATGATCTTTTGTCTTTGAGATTATGGCACTTGATTGGCTCCTTCCTCATCTCAAAGGGTTCAGTGTCAGCTCTTCTGTGGTTACTCTCAGTGGACAGCTCAGCACCACACAGCTGCTTGCTCATTTTTCTAAGGTGGGATGGGAGAGAGAGTTGGAAAAGTAAAAGAGTGAGAACTTGTGGGTTGAGAAAAAGGAAATTTAATAGGTAAAGCAAAAGCTGCGTGTGCAAGTAAAGCGAAATAAGAGATTCATTTTCTACTTCCCATTAGCAGGCAGATGTTCAGCTACTTCCAGGAAAGCAGGGCTTGTCATACATCAAGGTTTATTGGGAATAAAAATGTCAGAATATTTATCTCCCACTCCTGCCTCCTTTTTCTTTAACCCAGCTTTTGTTGCTGAGCATGATGTCTTATGGTATGGGATTTTCCTTTGACCAGTTTGGGTCAGCTGTAGTGGTCCTGTCTCCTTCCAGCTCCCTGTGCACCCTCATCTCCTTTCTGGCAGGGCAGCAGTTCTTGGCTCAGTGCAACACTGCTCAACAACTAAAACACTGGTGTATTATCTCCACTATTTTCATTAAAAATCCAAAATTTGGTATCATATGAGCCTCTATGAAGAAAATTAACTATCCCAGCCAAAGCCATGACAAACTTTCAGAACAGAGCCTGGCATCCAGTTGTCATGTTGAGCATGCTGAGAAGTTCAAGCACATCTATGTGAAGTCTGTCATTCCTTTGTGCAGCTAAGAACTGACAACTTGTGGAGCAAGGAGGGTTGAGAAGCAGCATGACTCTGTGTCTGCTGATTAAGGTTTTTATGGGGGCTATGGGAGTCCTGGCTTCAATTCCTGTTCCCACAGTGACTGCTTAGGTATAGTCTCAGGAGGAATTAATATAAGGAAGTAAAATTTCTGACATGATAGAGATAAAACTCTAGGTGTCTACAGATCGTGAAGTAATGGTAGGCATGAACGGAGGTAAAACTCTAGGTGTCCAGAGATCATTAAAGTGAAAATAAGACTTACTGAGGCATACAGAGCTTTTTGACATGTACATTTGGACATCAAATTCTTGGCTAAAATTTACCATGTTGAAATGTATCTTTGTATCAAAATGCCTTAAAATAGAAAGAAAAAAAAAGGAAGGAAGGAAGGAAGGAAGGAAGGAAGGAAAAGAAAGAAAGAAAGAAAGAAAGAAAGAAAGAAAGAAAGAAAGAAAGAAAGAAAAGAAAGAAAGAAAGAAAGAAAGAAAGAAAGAAAGAAAGAAAGAAAGAAAGAAAGAAAGAAAGAAAGAAAGAAAGAAAGAAAAGAAAAGAAAGAAAGAAAGAAAGAAAGAAAGAAAGAAAGAAAGAAAGAAAGAAAGAAAGAAAGAAAGAAAGAAAGAAAGATGTTTATCTAATCTTTCCTTAATGACTAAGTAGTTCTATCAAGTTCATAGGAAACCTTTCCTTGTTCACTCAAGATTATTGGATTTAGACATGCTTCTGTAGTTTCTGGGCTTTTGTTACTAATTCTTGTCTTTGTTCCAAGTTTTTATCAGAAAGACCAGATATTGCAAATAAATGAAAACAAATCTGCCTATTGTTCCTTAAGCTTTCTGTTGAGTCACTGTAAGAGATTTCTGTAAAGAAGATTTTCCTTCTTCTATGTGATATATCATTCTTACAAAAGCAAATGCTTGTTCTTCTGAGTTTATGTCAATCTGACAACTTCATGAAGACCTATATTACCTGTAACAGAAGAAAGAAAACTTGTAAAAAACACAATTAACAGCAATCAAAAAGAAAAGATATATCATGAATAATGAGTTTATATAGTTGCACAGCTCAGCAATGAAACAGCAGTAGTATCTCAGAGTTGTTAAGGTGGTTTTAACATATAATACTCAAATGTTTCTTTGGAAACCCAGGCTGGATGTGGCTCTGAGCAGCCTGGTCTAGTGATTAGCGACTCTGTACATAGCAGGGGGGTTGAAACCAGATGAGCATTGTGGTCCTTTTCAACCCAGGTCATTCTATGATTCTATGAAACTAGATAATTTTCCTTCATTATCTGATTTATGGGTTTGTGATACATACTGTCTTTTTGTAGTAGTTTGAGATTATAAGCTATTTTGAAAAAAAAGTGTTTAAAAAAAAAACCCACAAAGTTTATTCTGTTTTAAAATTTGAATTCAATTAAATAATTTCATCGGAGCACCATGAGAAATACTCAGATATTTTCAAATAATTGTGTCTTTTTAAGACTGTTTTTGCAATCTGGGGCAGGGCGTGCAGACTCCTGCTATGTTTATTGATTACTTAATAAAAAATTTACACAGAAATACTAAATCAATTAATATACTGCAAAGAAACAAATACCTTATTACTGGGCATTAAAAAAATAATAATAATTAAAAAAAATGTGGGAAAAAAACTCCATACATCATCATTTAGTGTAGCTACTTGTATAATGAAAATTATCCAGGTCCTGATAGAATTTGAGTATCTCCAAATATGGAGATCCCACAGTCTCTCTGGGTTCCTGTTCCTGTTTGACTGCTCTCAATATGGCTTCTGGGGTAATTTATCGCCCCATTGTGTCTCAAATTTCCTGTGGTCATGGTCTCATGTCTCATTGTTGTACACTTTCTTGAAGAATGTCTGTCTTTTTTGCATTCTGAAACAATCCAGTCCATTAACTAACACCTGACCTATACCTCTCCTGGAACAACTTCAAGCCATTAAGAGACACAATGTTTTTCCCAAGTCTTTTTGCCAAGAGGTGCAGCTTAACAGACGCACCTCTTTCATCCTCTCTGGGTCCATCCTGTACTCCAGTCCTCTGACTATCTTGTTGGCTCCCAGTGGACTTACTCCAGTACATCTTTTTTCTTTTCTGTACTGAGGAGCCAAAACTGGGTCCAGCATTCTAGATGCAGTCTCAGAAGTGGTGAGTAGAGTAGAGGGATCATTTCCTTGGACCTGCTGGCTTCATTCTTAACTAATACAGCTATTGACCTTCTTTGCTGCAAAGTCATGCTGACTCATATTTATTTTGTTGTCCATCAGGACACCACATCTTGTTCTATAGTATTGCTTTTTAGCCACTCAGCCATTAATATGCAGTTCAGTGGAGTTTTATTTCTGCTCAGGTACAGGATATTTGCCTGTGACTTGCTATATCTGCCAATGAAAAATCATATGATTTCTAAGAGTAGTGTTGCTGATAGTTAAGTCAAAAAAAAAAAAAAAAAAAAGGTTAATTGACTGCTTGTGCTTCTGTGTTTATTGCTGTCATTACAGCTTATAGGATGCCCACAATATTGTATAGTTAGCAAATTAGTAGTGCCTATTAGAGACTTATATCCGTTTTTTCTAAGTGCTTGTAATGTTTTCTAAAAAAGAAATACTTTTTTTTATCTTAGAAATATAAAGAGGATAGGCAGCTTTTTCACTACAGATTCTCTGAAGGTAAACTGAAATAATTGAAGACTCACACTATATTTGATTTAAGCCCATTTCTGTGTAACCTCAGAAGCCTAGAAGTGCCTTAATCAAGAAAGATTTTTATATTCTGTACTGTGTGTACTGTGGGTACCCTCTGCTAGTAACACGATTGATTGACATGTAGCCATATAGCCATATAGATTACACTGTAAAACTTTTTTTTTTTTTTTTTTTTTGGTATGTGCGTCAAATGATGTGTTCAAATCAGGAAACGCATTCCAAAGTCTTGAAAGTGCTGGAAGTGCTAAGAGAGATAATACTGCTTGGTCAAGAACTGTATGAGTTGATGTCCATTTCAAAACAGAATGATTAAGTGATGCTATGGAGTTTGTTGCTCCTCAGGCTTCCTCAAGTGGTAATCTAGAGATGTAGCTAACTGTACAAGCTGCTTCACAGAAGCTTTTTGTTTGAGTTCAAGTCTCAGTTTTAAATTGTACTATTCATATGTTTTTAAAATTTACTCTTCCTGCTGTGTTATAAGAAAGCTTTCAGAGGCCCCTTAATTCCCACAGTTTCATTACTGGTAAATCCTGCAACATGGCATAGATCTACAGTCACTTAATGTTAATGTTGGCCTGTTCCTGTACAACAGGAAAGAGTGCAACAGTTCTAGATGGATTTGCCAGGCATTGCTGGCTGGAAATATGAATCTAACTGCTCACCACCTAGTATTATGTGGAAGAGCAGGAGACATTAGAAGAAAGATCTTTCCCCAGGTGTTTGGTGTACTACACATGGTTGGAAATCAAGTTAGTTCTCTCTACAAGTTTGGATTTTCCAGCAGTTTAGTTGACACATTTTGCATGTTTTTGGTTTGTTTGCTTGCTTTCATCATTCAGAACCATCGTTAGCTGATTCTTTAGCTCTGCTGAGTCTTGGTTTGCAGAAAGGACCCGAGGCTCAGTGGTTCTGCTGCTGGCTTCAGGCACATAGCCTTTATACACAGTTCACGAAGGCAGTTTTCAGAGACTGAAAGATTTTATGTCCCTAGTGTATTTTCGTTGTCTCATTGGTTTTATGTAGTACCTAATAAAGCAAGTGCCCTTATTGTTTTCACAAGCTTGTAACCTTGTAAAATATTTTACTTTATCATTGAAAATATTCATTGATTTTTTCTTCTATATACAAATATATTTGAGTGAACCTTTTGCTTATTCCTGAAGTGTTTCAAAATACCTTTCTTTCCTACTGAAAGAAAGTTTTGTGTGCATGTGTGCATTTCTGCAAGTTTATGTGCTGAAAAGAGGAGCAAAAATGTTATGTTTGTTACAAACTGACACTGGATACTGCTTTGCTGGATTTAGAAAATGTTTCAGGCAGTTAAGGGTCATTCATGTGGATTTTCAGTAAATTCTCATGCAGTACTTCAGGCTGTATCTTCTCACTAAAATCACTATCCTTTCTTGATTTGAAAATTATGTAGCAGAGGGAGAGCATAAGGAGTTTTTTCTCTCCTCTTAGTTTAGGTCAACTCAACCATTTGCATGTCTCATAGCTTCCAATTGCAGTGTTTTAATCTGTGCTGATCTCTTGTAGAGCTTTACGCTGAGATATTTCAGTATGAAGACAGCTGTGTTTTTCTGTGAGAGCCCAATCAGTATCAGTATAACTCTTTTGGTATTCTGTTTATGGTAGGAAACCTTTGTGTGAATGGTTTTTCATTTTTGGATGAGAAGATTAGCACTTATTTTACTCATCGTTCTTACAGAACAAAAGAAGAAATTTAAATGCTAGCATGTGTTGGAAACTTTTGTTTCATTCTGTAGCACTAGATATGTTGCTCTGAAAAAGAAACAAAAATAACTATTCCCCATGCCATGATAAGGGGAAGCAAAATCTGCTGCTTGCTTGGGTTGGCCAGATCTGGAGAACACAGTGCAAACAGCAGAAGAGAGGTTTTCTTCGTGCACTTTCTTTGTGCACTTAAAAGAAACTTGAAATTTGAAGGTGAACCAAACCCATTTTAATGGTGCTGTCATTAGGTGAAATCAATTTGTCTCATCTCCCACTTCTTTTGGAGGAAAGGGGGCTGGGGGGGGGGGGGGGGGGGGGGGGGATTATAGATGTTAAAAGTTAATTTTTCACTTTCCCACACTTACAAACATTTGTGGGTCTTCAGGAGATGTCTAAATCAGTAATGGTTATTTTTGAATATATACAAGTAAAACAGATGTGCAACCTTTTTTTTTAAAAAAAAAAAAAATACAATTTTCCTGTTGATGCTCTCTCTGTATTTCAAACAATTAAGCTGTAACTCTTTCATAACCTGAAACTTGGTTGAAGATGGATTTTCAAGTCTGTGATCAAATCTTGCTATACTGCTTGTTCCTTGAAGCAGGAAAGGTGCTGAATGTACAAGACCCAGATTTTCTAAATTCATCAGCGACCTGAATTCTTGTGCATTTTATATTTTGCCTACTCAGATCAATCTAACTGACTGGATGTCTACACTGATAATAGGATTGTCATGCATGTATTGAGGCTGCAAATATTCTAAGTAAGCTTTTATTATGCCTTGTCACCTAAGGTCAGGTGAGGAGGGACTGGGAAGAATTTCACCTTTCTTCTATCAAGTATTCTGAGATAATAAGGTTGCCTCTTCCTTCCTTCCTTCCTTCCTTCCTTCCTTCCTTCCTTCCTTCCTTCCTTCCTTCCTTCCTTCCTTCCTTCCTTCCTTCCTTCCTTCCTTCCTTCCTTCCTTCCTTCCTTCCTTCCTTCCTTCCTTCCTTCCTTCCTTCCTTCCGTCCTTCCTTCCTTCCTTCCTTCCTTCCTTCCTTCCTTCCTTCCTTCCTTCCTTCCTTCCTTCCTTCCCTCCCTCCCTCCCTCCCTCCCTCCCTCCCTCCCTCCCTCCCTCCCTCCCTCCTTCCCTCCCTCCCTCCCTCCCTCCCCCCTCCTTCCCTCCCTCCCTCCCTCCCTCCCTCCAACGAAAACCTAACAAAATTCAATAAGGCCAAGTGCAGGGTGCTGTAATTGGGTGGGGGAATCCCAGGTATTTATACAGACTGGGGGAAGATCTCCTTGAGCACAGCCCTGCAGAGAAGGACTTGGGGGTCCTGGTGGACGAGAAGTTGCACATGAGCCAGCAGTGTTTTGGGCTGCATTAAAAAAGGAGTGGCCAGCAGGGAGAGAGAGGTGATTGTCCTCCTCTACTTGGCTCTTGTGAGGCCCCATCACAAGAGTACTGTGTCCAGGCTTGGGGCCCTCAGCATAGGAAGGATGTGGAACTCTTGGAGTGGGTCCAGAGGAGGGCCACTAAGATGATCAGATGGCTGAAGCACCTCTCCTATGAGGAAAGGTTGAGGGAATATGGCTTGTTTAGCTTGGAGAAGAAAACTTCCCGGGAGACCTCATTGTGGCATCCCAGTACTTGAAGGGAATGTATAAACAAGAGGGTGAACGACTGTTTACGAGGGTGGATAGTGATAGGACAAGGGGGAATGGTCTTAAACTGAGACAGGGGAGGTTTAGGTCAGATACTAGGAGGAAGTTTTTTACACAGAGTGTGGTGACACAATCTGGAACAGGTTGCCCAGTGAGGTTGTGTATCCCTGGAGGCATTCAAGGCCAGGCTGGATGTGGCTCTGGACAGCCTGGTCTAGTGATTGGTGACCCTGCACATAGCAGGGGAGTTTAAATTAGGTGATCATTGTGGTCCTTCTCAACCAAGGCCATTTTATGATTCTATGATTTCAAATAGTTTAAATTAGATAAGTTATCTATTGATTCTGACACTTTGACAGTGTCTTTTTATGAAAATTGGTGCTGCTTCTCTCAGGGTATTATTCCCTGCACTCCTATAAAAATTACAGTCTACTGTATTAGAAACATATTTATGAAGAAACCAGGAACAATTTAATACAAGTAGTCCATGGTAATAGATAAAATTAGAGAAATGCATAATGCATGTGAGAAACAGCAAGTCTCTGCTATAAAAATGCTCATGTAAAATTCACAAATTCTTCTCAGAGCAACAATATTTTTATTCCTACTGCTATAACTAGGCATGTCTTTCATTGGAATGATATTTTGAAATATAATTTCCTTATACCACAATCATTTCCTCATTACAGGATGTTGTTTTCTTTCCTATCAGAACCATTGTGAAGTAACAGTCTTAGTTGTATCCTCATAAGGAAGTGTTGTTGAGGACGAGACTCTTGTCCCAGTGCTATCTCCTGAGAATACCTGTTATTCCTAACACCATGAAAAATATATTATTTTCTTCTCTACCAGTGTGAAGCTAATGACATTACCATCATCTAAAAAGGAGCATAAAAGTCAAGCTAATTGCATGTTTTACTCCCTTTCTTCAAACTGTGGTAGTCAATGGTTCTTCCTGAGAAGCGTTCTCCCTCCTGTAGTGTGAAATGCCATCCTCTTCATCCACCGAGATACAGAGTGGTTGATATTAGTTACTCTGCCTACAACCTGCAGCACAATTGTACTCATGGTTTCACAAGTAATACTTATGGGATGTATTCTGATTGGAAATCTGCCTACGAAAAAATCATAGAATCATAGAATCACAAGGTGAACGGAAAAAATGGAACATATGCTAAATCCCTCCTTTCCTTTTATTTGTCACTATTCCCATTTCCCAAATAGATTCACCTTTGTGGAGTTGTGATTGCATTTTTCATGCATGACAGCCTCTGTGGCCTCAGAATCAAAGAAGAATCTTCTGCTGAAGTTTCAGTGTGTTCTTCTGTGTTTTTTTTTGTTTGTTTGTTTGTTGTAATAGATCTGCTTTTTTGACACACAGTTTTACGTTGATTTAGTGTGGGAAATATTTGCATAATAACTTGAACACTTAAATAACCAACTCAGTACTGACTAGGCACAATATTAATTGTTTTGTTCTGTGCATTTTTTATTTTTTATTACTCCTTGATTATTCTTCTCTAGAATACGATTATGTCTTGGAATATGGCTGGAATAAATAACGTGTTGCAAGTTGCTTTTATTGAACTTTGTTTTAATTTCAATGAACTGAAATATAATTAGAAAGTATTTATTATTTTATGCCAACAAAGTACCAATCATGAATTGACATTGGAGCAGACAGTTTATGATTATAACTGTACATCAAGATCTTCATTAATATGCACATTAACTGAACATAATTGACTGTAAAATGGCTGGACTGTGGTAAAATATTTAGAAATGGACCTCTTTACTGCAGTACTTTTTGTCTCAAGGAGAACAATAAACGTGTTCATATTTTCTTTTAATATGCTTTAGTAAATGCTGCCATATTAGTAAGCAAAATGATGTGATCACAGGGGCTTCAAAGTTTCTGCTTCTCTAGAATGCTAATACTATTAGTATCAAGACATACGTCTGTGGTAGAGGAGGCTGAGGGAAGACCTTATTGCTCTCTTCCAGTATCTGAAAGGTGCTTACAGCGAGAGCAGGGTTGGTCTCTTCTCACCTGTGACAGGTGACAGGATGAGGGGAAATGGCCTTAAGTTGCACCAGGGTAAGTTTAGGTTGGATATCAGGAAACACTTCTTCACAGAAAGGGTTGTTAAGCACTGGAATAGGCTCCCCAGGGAGGTGGTTGAGTCACCATCCCTGAATGTGTTTAAAAACCATTTGGATGCAGTGCTCAGGACATGATTTAGTGAAGGGTTGTTAGAGTTAGGGTAGTATGGTTAGGTTGCAGTGGGACTTGATGGTCTTTAAGGTCTTTTCCAACCTGAGCAATTCTATGATAGTATGATTCTGTAGAGAAAATGGAGCAGAGAGGTTTTGTAGCTGGGGACTATTGTGCCTGACTATTTCACTTAAAACTACGAGAGCAAAAAATAGCTGATTTTATTACATTAAAATTTGGACTTTAGCGGCTTTCTTTCCAATTTGTTATAAATAACAATGTGTAATTATACTTCTAGAAAATAACTGCCATTCATCTGAAAGGAGGTCACCATATTTAAAAAAAAAAAACTGATACAGTATTAGGGAAAGTATCTCACACGCTACCATCAATTTGAGTTGCCTTTCAAAGGTAAGTGATCTTACGCTAACATTTCAGAGAGTTTGATGGTGTCTAACCATCAAATTGTTTTTATTTTTTTCATACTAAATGTATAAACCTGCACTTTAATGATGAGGTGCTTAAAATAAATTGATAATTATTCCTTAAGTTCATAGTGCTTCTTCTAGTAGTTACAGACTTACCTTAGAAATAATATATTCTTGAAATCTGGATTTGTGTGAACTTTTTATCATATCTGTGGAATATAATGAGTAAGGTGCAACAAATTTATTATTATGGGCTTTCTGGGTTCTGTAAGACAAGCTTCTCAATAGCAAAGGACTGAAGATCCCAATTTTCTTTAGGAAACATAATTACATAATTGCACATAAAACGTCTGTTGCAACAAATGAGAAACAATATAATAGCATTGTTTTTATTATCACCAATTTCCAACACAGTCTCCCTTATGTGCTTTCATTATAAAGTGTTACAAGCATAATATTTTAAAGCAAAGGTATAGACATAATCTCTTAAAATATTTGGTGTTGTTGCCCCCCTTGTTCTCATTACAGAGATCTGTCAAAGCCTTTTCTTCACATAGCCCCGTAATATCCCTGTGTTAAATACAGTACAATTGAGCTTCACAAGAGTTTTCAGAATGGCTAATGTAATTCTGTGCTGAGGTTTGAGTGACTTTTGTTGGATTTTGCTATAATTTAAGATTTGATGGGCAAAATTTATTCCTTCAGATACATCCAACTGTCATCAGTAATTTATTTTTTATTCTTTGAGCGGTGCTTTAAGACTTCAGAAAAGACACATTACTTTCTTTAATTTAGATTTTTGAGAATAAATACATAGAATAATCTCCTGAAAAATCATTGCCTTGGTATTTCATGCAACTTTATGTGAATAGTTCTATTTAGTACAGAGAACGTGAAAACAAAAAGGTGTTGATTTTCTTCCTGCTTTTGTTATTCCTTCAGCTGAGAAACTTCAGCTCAGATGTACCATCTGTTGGGTATTTTCCACATTTTTAATGTTAGATTTTTCTTTAAGCTTTTATGTTTTCTAACTAGATTTTCACAAAAAGAGTCAGATTATTTCTCCCAGTTCACTTACTGAGTCAGTGGCATCAGAACTCCAAATTTTAGTTTTCTCCACCCCCCCAGATTCCCCCCCTCCCTTTTTTTTTTCCAAACACAAAAGCATGAAAGCATGAAGGAACATTTTATGATAACCTTCATGCTCAGCTGTACCATTTTTCTGATATGTTTTGTTATGATATGAATGCACATTGTTACTGTTTCTGATACGTTTTATTATGATATGAATGCACATTGTTACTGTTGTTGCATCAATACAAGTAGATGTGGAAGAATTCAGAATAATGATCTTAATCTGCATACAAAACGTGTGTAAAAGTTTGAGGACAGATCAAAATGCATGGTGTGTATAGCATATTTATTTGCAAGTAAATTTAGAAAGAATGATTAAATATATCATATATATATCTTTGCGTTCATGTTGTCATATATTCCATTGCATAAGTATTTGCCTTTTAAATGTGTTGTCCTGGCATTTGGGTATTGATTTCCTAGCATATTATATCTCCACGAGAAATTTACAGTTTTGAACATTGTCTTTTATCGTCATAGCTGTATATTTTCTGGCTTGCTTTAGGCCATCTGCAGTTGTCAGTTATCTGGAGAATTTTGTAGAATCAGGAAAAGCCTTTATTTCATGTTAGTTGTTAGGGTGCAAATCCTGACTATTTGGCATGGAAGCCAGGGTAGCTCCACTGATACTAATGAAATGTTTACAAAGCCTGTCCTCATGGAGGTTTTGGAAGGATTGAGCATCTAAGGCTCTTCTTCATTTCTTCCCATCACTGTATACCTGAACACCTGGTATGATGCATGCATGTCCCATTGCTCCTTAGTCCTGTGTAATATCTTTCTTTCACAAGAAGCACAGACAGACCTAACTTTTCTGTCAGGATTATTCAAGCCTTGTTGTGTCCTTAATCCATCAGTGAGAGCTGAGTCATAGAAATCAGAAAGAGTAGCAGCATTTCAGAAAAGAGAATATAGTAGGCGTTACACTAGTGCTGTTTTTTGTTGGCTTTTTTTTTTTTTTTTTCTTCCCCAAAGCTCAGAGACAAATAACTCCTGAAAATATGTTATTTCCTTGTGCTCTTCTGAGAGTGGTACCTTTCAAAACACTGTATGATGTTGCCTTGACGAGACAACCTAAATATTAGTTTGTTTTAAATAAACAATCTAATTTCTACTCACTGTGTTTGGATAACAAAAGGAAAGAAAAAAAGACTCTGATTATCTGTACCACAGAGAAGAAAAGTGGCCTTTTCATCTGCCATCTCCTTCTCATCCCATGAGTAGCTGCACCAATTTAGTGCTTGAAAGATTAGCCTCTTTTTCATATAGACTTATATTCTTGTAAATAAATTAAAAAAAACAAACAAACAAAAAACAAGCAAAACATGAGAAAATGACTGAAATTTCTAAAAAAAGTCTTCGCTGTGACATTAATACTCTTAAAATGTTTTGTCTATCAACAACTCAGTGTTTACATGTTTTATTTGCTATTGTACATTTTCCTGACTGTACTAATATTATGATAATCTCTTTAAACAGTTGATTCTGACTGACCTAATTTTTAAACTGCTGAGCATTTATCACTTGTACAGAAGAAAATCTGTTTCAGAAAGTGTCTGTTCTGTTGGGGTGTGGATGTTTATGCATGCTTACTTTTCTGTCTCTCATAAATCATGGCATCATAGAATAGCTTAGGTTGGAGGCGACCTTAAAGATCATCTAATTCCAACTCCTTGCTGTGGGCAGGGTTGCTAGCTCAAGCTATTCAGAGCCCCATTCTATCTGGCCTTGAATGCCTCCCAACGCATTCTTCTTCTGCCTACCTCTTCCAGTGCCTCACTACCTTCTGAGTAAATAATTTCCTCCTAAACATCCAACCTAAATATCCCCTATTTTATTTTAAAGATTTTCCCCTTCCCCCTATTACTATCAGACCACATAAGAAGTCCATCTTTCTCCTCTTTATAAGTGCCCCTCAAGTACTGGAAAGCCAGAGTGAGGTCTCCCCTCTCCAAACTAAAGAAACCAAGCTCCCTCAACCTTTGTTCATAAGAGGTGCTCCAGCCCTTTGATCATCTTTGTGGCTCTCCTCTGGACTCACTCCAACACCTCCACATCCTTTTTCTGTTAGGGGCCCCGGGCATAGGTACAGTACACCAAATGGAAACTTAGATGGGCAGCTTAAGGGGGAACAGTTACATCCCTTTCCCTGCTGGCCACCCATCTTTTCATGAAGTCCAGGATGCAGTTGGCTTTATATACTCCAAACAGACACTACTGGCCCATGCCAAACTTTTCATCCACAAGGATCCTTGAGTCCTTGCCCACAGGGCTGCTCTCAAAGAGTTCTTTTCTGTACACATATGTGGGATTGTACCAACCCAATTGCAACATCATGTACTTGGCCTTGTTGAACTTCATTAGGTTCATGTGGGTCCACTTTTCAAGCCTGTCCAAGTTGCTCTGGATGGCATCCCTTTCTTCCATTGTTTCAACTGCAACATTCAGGTTTGTGACATTAGAAAACTTGTTGAGGGTACACTCGATCCCAGTGTCTAGATCATTGATCAAGGTGCCGAAGAACAGTCCCAAGACAGACCCTTGTGGGACACCACTTATGACTGGACTTCACCTAAACCTAGAGCTGCTGACCACAACCCTCTGGCTGTGACCATCCAACCAACTCTTTATCCACTGAGTACCCCAGCCTTAACAACCAAATATCTCTGATTTAGAGATAAGGATGTTGATTGGAACCATGCCAAAGGCCTTGTGCAAGTCCAGGTAATCAACATCAGTTGTCCTTCCTTTGTCCTTTGATGCCATTACTCCTCTGTAGAAGGCCACAAGATTGTTCAGGCATGATCTGCCCTTGGTGTAGCTGTGCTGGTTGTCTCAGATCACGTACTCTTCTCACATGTGTCTTAACATCTCTTCCAGAGGGATCTGCTCCATCATCTTCCCAGGCATAGAGGTGAGGCTCACCAGCCTGAAGTTCCCTAGGCCTCCCTTTCTGCCTTTCATAAAAATAGGACTGAATACTTCCTTCCATGTTTTTACTCAGATTTGGTTTTCCTTTTAAATTTGAGCCTCGTATTCTTGCATTGTTTTCCACTTTCCTCATGAAAAAATAGGCTAATAATGTTTTGGTTCTTCAAAGAATAATGTCATTTCAAGAAGCAAAGCAACGGGTAGAAATAACTTTTCAAGTTCTCAATTCACAATTGAACTGTTGCATCCCCAAATAAATAAATAAAGAAGAGTATAAATAATTTGAAGTCAATAAACTGAACTTTCTTTTTGTTGTTATTATTATATCATTTGTGGAACCTGTAAGAATTAAGTGAATGTAAGAATGTGTCAATGTAGTCTATTGGAATTTTTGTGTTCAAATTACATTTACATATTTTAATAATATGTTTCTTATGAACACATATTCGTAATTTTACATCTGGAGTTATGGTCTAAACAGAGCAACCTTTTCTACTTAATAGGTGATTTAATGAGATATTCTTATGTGCTGTTGGAATAGAGTGTGTGAGTTAGTACTTAATGCTACTGAATTTATTAGACAATGTAGATAAAGGTTACTTTAAAAATTGCTCTAACTAAATCTAGAGAACAGAAAAAAAAAAAAAAAAACAACTTTTTTTTTAAATCAATTTTGGAGTTCACTGAGAAAGTCTCGCAGTTTATTGTGGAGTTGGTTCCTAGATTCTGAATCTACCTGATGTGATCTGCTTATTAACCAAGGAACAGCTGTTTCCAAACATATAAGGACTGGATATTGTTAAGATACTATACGATTAAATAGGTAATCCTCTTATCAAGCTGTTTTTCTGCAGGCATTTAAAATAGTTACGTCATCACTGCAAATACTTTTACATAGTTCCACGCACAACATTGGAATTGCATAGTGCTTATTTATTAAAAATGTGAAGCTTTGAGCATGGATGCATTTTTCATCACCTTTCCGTGCTCAATAGACTACTACTAGATCAGTTTATGTTATAAGTAATTCAACAAGTCATAGACAATAAAACAGGATTTTCAACAGCCTACTCTTTTGGAGAAATAGGTATACAAGGAAAATAAACTTTTTTTTTCCTCCTATGGAAAATTAACGTAATCTATGCCTGAAATTTATTACTATTATTTTTATTTTCATAAGTAGTATCTATGAACAAGTTCAGTTCATAGATAGTATCTATGAAGAGTCAACAGTTATCGTTGGACACAGACATCATATTGTAAAGTTTATTTTTGATATTTTTCCATGTGAAGATGAACACAGCTGCAGTGTATACAGTATAACAAAACTAGGTCAAGCAGTCAGATTAATGATGTCTGGCATATAATCACAACCATTTAAGTAACATATTATTCTCTTCCTTTCTGTCATTTCTATGCACAGTATTATATAGTTTACAGAAAGGCGATGTTGGCTTATTGTATAATTTAGTATCCAGGAAATACTATAATCATGAAGCATATCTACAATATGTTTATAAAAATTGCCATGCCACTTGCATAATTCCTGTTCAGTTTGTAAATAAGTGCTCATCTAGTTAATTTTGTCTAAACAGTTTATCCTCAACCCGAGTTTAAAAGAAAACAATCTTTGACTGAAGTACTCTTAAAAATATTTTCAGTCAGGAATAATAAAAAATAATCACATTTTTTTTACTTTTTGGCTGTGATTATTTTAATCAACATCAAATTTAATGTAATAGAAATATACTCGGTGAGGATATAAATAATACTCTGTACTAGGATACTCAAAATGTGCATAAAACCTTCTACAGGTCTTCATTCTGTCTTTTACCCATACAGAAAGAAGTAATTTCTAATACGCAGCTAATGTTGTACATCAGTTGCATAAAGTAGCAAATAACCTATTTAGTGGGAGCTCAATGTTAAGCTTTGAGCTAGTTTCTACAAGTATCCTGATTGGATTTTTTTTTCAAGATTTGCAGATTCTTCATGTTACCATATCAGATAAAGTGACTGCAAAAAGGATAGCCAAGTGTCTCACATGATTGCAAGTTTCCTCACTTTGCTTTGGGCTGAGAGAAAAACTCAACACCATTTTGGCTGTAGATTAATTCAAAGATTATTCCAAACATGCCGCAGAAACCAAATTGTGATTGCTTTGGTTGTTTCCCCCATATCATCATTTTGACACGGGAACCAGGGAATCTTTGGTCTCTGAAAAATAGACTTTCATGTTACACCTAGGAAACACAAAATTTTCTTGCGATCTGACTGTAGAAAAACATTTAATTTGGTTGTTCTGATTTGACCATCCTTCCCAAGCCTAAACAGAAATTACAGAGTATATCCTAAAGTCACAGGAGCAGGTCCATGTCCATTACATAGTTAAAGCCAAATACCAGGTGGTGCAGCCAGGTGAATTTGCTCTGAAAAATCTCATACAAAACTATAAGGATTAGTGGGAAAATCAGTTCAGTTTGACTTTGGGACTATGGATCATTCCCTGCCATTTTCCATTTAATAGTATAGAAAAATACCTGGGGTATATACCTGGCAAATGCTTTTATTTTCTCATCGAAAATAAAGTTCATAGTTTTCAGCCTTGATTTTTCGGTGGTTTGAGTAAAGATACCTCCAGCCTTATGATTTTCCTTCTAAATAAATCTCAGAGCACCAATGGGTTGCCAGAAGGAAACTTCATGTTTTATGAGTCTCCCAAATGAGAAGTAGCTTAATGATTAATTCATTTGGTGTCACATATGGAAAAAATAACATTATGTATAATAATAGATTCAATTAATGGAGAGTTAAGGGGAAAATAATGTACTTAATGAAAGGTAGCAGACTTTTCTACGGAGTTACATTTCACAACGTTTGTCTGATAGAAATCAATGAATATATAGCATGTTTTAGCCCCTGTAAAATGTCTGCTTTTATGCTGTCCTGAACCAGCTGCTGATCTTATATAATTTTTAAATTGCAGAATCAGTTGGTGAAGAAAACCCTCAAAATTCTTGGAAGGGAAAATTGAAACATTGGAGAAATATGTATCAGTAATAACTCTTAACTGAGGCTACTTCTTTTGAACTTCAGATTTGTTCAGCAAGAACATCAACAGTGACAACAGGACGAATGAGCTGCTTGAGGATGAAAACCAATATAAAAAATAATGATAGTAAGTTTATCGCACATCATAAAACAGTACACTGTACAATATAAAGCAGTGGCAGAATAATACCTGATTGTGGAAGTTCTTTTTAATATTGGAAATAAAGAGGGTGAAGAAAACACTAAAACTGAGCTTTTGATAGAAGAAAATGACATACACTTTCATGTACATCAGAATGCATTTAGCAGATGTGATGGAGAAGTGGTTTGCTAACTGTGTCTAAAACACTTAGTAATAAAAGGCTATCTAATTTTACAAAGCATGTTAGTAGAAGCTGAAGCCAGAAATTCAAATTAAATATATAGCAAATACTTTCAGTAGGGAGGTGATTAACCACTGGGACAAATTGCCAAGAGTAGCAAGTGATTTTTTCATCACATGAGGTTGTCAGATTAGAGCTAAATAACTCTCAGGAAATTATTTGGCTCTTGCCAAGAACAAATTATTGGTCTCAGTACATTGTTAACTAGATGAAATTTTAAAGCAGGTGGTCGGGATAGTGGATCAAATAATTTCTTAGATTTATAATGTAAAATCAGAAGGAATATTTTATCCAACTTCTGCTTATTGAATCATCACATCAGGAACTTAATCACAACATTGTACAAGTTCAAGTTGGTGGAGTATTATTATTTCATGTTATGTTCCTGTTGATGCTATACTTTACTCAGGAGATACTCTTTTGTTGTCTACTTGATCAGATCTAATTTCATAGACAGGCTTGCTTTGCTTATTGTTTTTTAAGTAATTCAGTCTTGGAGAATCTGCTGCTTGGGATGGAACAATATCATTGTCAGTAGAACTAAATTCAGTGATTTACACTGGTGAAAAACTATTTTTTTATTAAAACAGAATCACTGAATATCATCAAAATTTATTTAATATTGGAGTGATCGGTCAAATTTGAGGGACAAACTGAAGTCTTGGTTGCTATAGCTGGCATGCATACATATTACTGCAATATGCAAACACATGACTCAGAAATAATTGAAGGAATTAGTACAGAAATCCTACAGTCTCCTTTAAACTCTCCTTCTGTGATTATATATGCACTTCAGTTGGCTTAGATTTTCTTCTGCACTTGCATATAAATGTTGTAATATAAGATAAGAATCTTTAACTGCCTGAAAAAGAATATTTAAATGACAGGTGATGGTACTGTATCAGCAATCATTTGGGGAAGTCCAGATTGAATTAGTCTGTTGCTGAGTATGTGTGGGTGATATAGTATATGCCTCGTGCTTGCAGTCCCTGGACATCCAATGCGAATTCTTCAGGCAGAGTTTTTTCTTTAGCAATGCTTCAACAGGCACTGTAAAACTGTTTGTTTCACTGAAAGAGTTTTAATGGGCCTTAAGTTCTCAAATATTTCACTTCAGTACTTTATTTCAAATATAAATTCATATGTTTCAGAGGTGCAACAGTATTGTGTCATGCTGAAGAGAAAGTGATGCAAAGTGAATTGGATTCTAGTCTGCCAGCCTTAGCAGTCACACGCCTGTGCTTTCCAAGCTATTAGAAAAATTAATAAACTCACTCCTTGGATTAATGGATGGGTTTGCAGGACACCATCAAACATAAATTTTGAAGCTGAATGATATTTACATTGCTATTTGTACTGTAAAATTAGTAAAGGTTATTAATTCTATCTGGTCTCCATATGATCAGTTTTATACCATAATTACATGCATAGACACACACAACCTCTTGAGAGGAGTGCTGAAACGAAGGCACTTAGCAGTACATGAAGGGCTGAAGCAAATGTTCACAAGTTATCCTATCTGTCAGTTTTACTTTTTTTTTTTTTCCCTTTGCCTTTTGGTCCTTCTGCTCATCTTGATAGGAAGATGGAATCACTACATTTTCTGTGATTATGCTGTACGACTCAGATCATAAGGACTGTCTTGCCCAAAATTTTAAATACATATTCCCACAGTGATGAAATCAGACTCACTGTGCTGACCTGCGATCTCTGCTACAGAGACCCTCAGACAAGATGGGAAGTTTCGTTTCTCAGTGCTTTTGTGCATATGTGTGGTAGCTAGTGTTATGAGTGAAGAGGTATGCATGGAAATCGAGGAATAGAAAAGAGTTCCAAGCATGTGATTTAATGATTCCTGTGTATCCACCATCAAATTTTATTTGGTTGGTTAGTCTATTTGGTAATTTATTTTTAGTATCTGTGGTAGAATATTTTTTTTTCCTGATTATGAAAGGCAGATTCCTCAAAACTTGTGTTTGTGAGCTTTTTTTCTTGATTTTTTAATAACTTTTTATTTTTAATAACTTTTTTTAATTTTTTAATTTTTTATTTTTTTATTTTAATAACTTTTATGAATTTTCTTGGAGAATCTGCTGCTTGGGATGGAACAATATCATTGTCAGTAGAACTAACCTCACTGATTTACACTAGCTCACTTTTAGGGCTCATCAGATCTTATAAAAATGCAGGAGAACAAAATTAGAGCATGTCTTTATATCATTTAGTACACCGTTTAGAAATATCCACTTGAATCAGAGGCCTTTATTCTGCTTCATTTAGAATGCAATAAAAACCTTTTTGCAAAGGACCTAGGAAGGAAAAAGTGTTCCAATTTAAGAATATTCAGTATTTTACCAATTAATGTTCCCTTACAATGTTAAAACAATGTGAAAAAATAAATATCTGAATTTGCAATTCTGATAGTTGCCAATTTTTTGTCATTTACATCAGGGTAACTGAAAAAGAGTTATTAGACTTTCAGTGTACTTTCCACTGTATACTTTCTACTTTTAATCTCTTCAGGGAAGATGTCTCTACTTCCCGTAACATGAAATTATGCTGTAAATTTTATTAGAGATTTTTAACAATGAGTTTTTATAGCATAATGCAAATGTTACAGGGTTATATTGTTGTTTTTCATGGCATCGTACGATTAATGCTTTGCTGAATCACAGTAGACCTTTATCCTTTCAATATTTGGCCTAGATGCTCTACGTTTATCGCACTGTCATGACCACTCTACCCGAATCTGTACAGTTAAGACAAGGGAGCACGGGTATAGTAAATGGGCATGTTATTTTTCAAATCTTGCTTTATAATAGATGGACACATTTTTTGTAGTTACATTTTTATATACTGATCCCCCATTTCAAATAGTAGTGGGTTTTCAGTTACCGCCAGTATAGATAGATTGTCAGTCATTACTGTGACTATCCCTAGCCAGAAAATATTCTGTATTCTCAAGAAGTTATCATTGGAAAATAAAGGATGGACAAAAATTTTAAACAAAAATTTAATTCTGTATTACTATAGAAAAGCTAATTTCAGTGACATTTTTAATATTGTCAGTGAGAAGACATCAATCTACAGTAACAAGAATTGAACAGAAATATAATCATGAGAGTTTTGGGTTATTTGTTTAATACTGGGTCATTAGGCTGTTATATAGAGAGGAAAAATATTACAACAATATATTTATTGGTGATAAATAGTTTCTTAATGACAAAGAAACGTGACAATTTTATTTGGATAATTTGTTGATAGGTGCACTGAGCAGTTCCCAATGGTAGATAGATGGAATCACTATGGAAAAAAATGGCTTTACAATGTATTTTTTTCTAGTGAGCATTCAAGACTTTTTTCTTTTTTTTTCTTTTTTTTTTTTTCCTTTTTTTCTCTTTTTTTTCTCCTTCAGATATACTTGTTGAGCTTGCATTTTAAGTTCTGTAGACCGGTGTTTTGTATCAGTTAGGGAAAATGATCAGTGCATACAACCTCAATTATTTCAACATTATTGAGTAGAGTGTGAAGTAGTAGTAATACAAAGTTAATCTCTACTGTTTTTCCACTGCTTCTCAAAATGTTGTATTCACAGTAATTGCATATTTGGCCTCAGAGGAAATAATATTTGAAGACGTCCAATAGAAGGCTGTTTTTTAATTTTGAACAGTACACATACCAAAAATACCTTCCTAGAAAATATGCAAATAAATTTGATGGAATTTAGTAATAAATTAAGTTAGGCTTCATTTCCTAGATTTTACAAGAAACCTTCAGTTAAGGATTATCTCCAAGAACATGCTATTAGAGGAAAATGCTTTCAAAATCACTGGTCAAGTTGGGCATCCATCTCCCCATAGATTCCTGATACAGTTTTCTGAGAAAGTTGGTAGGATGCTGCCATTAGGCTTATTCCAACAAATGGAATCACATTCAGGTGGCACCTCAGCACTTCCACTAATATTTGTGTTCCTGCAAAACTGCAGAGACTGCTGTAAACTGCATTTATCATTTCTGTACCTCAGTTTTGGGAAATTCGCATATGCGTTCCCCTGTATTGTGTCTAACAGTCTAGATGAAGGATTTTCTCTGTACCATGCTTCAAAATAATTCAAATTCAAACTCTAGAGATATATTGGTAACCTTGTCATGGGTATCCTTCAATCCTGTGCTTTCCAGTACATATTGAGATTTGTAAAGAAAGTTTGATGTGCTTAATCTCTCTCTCTCTCTCTCTCTCTCTCTTTTTTTTTTTTTTGTTCTCCAGTTCTACTCTCCTATACTCTCCTTATAATTTATCTTTCATGGGAGCATGGAGGCTTGGTATTTCATTCCATGTTTATTTATTTTTTTTTCATCTTCTCTACATTGAACCCTGTTTTCTGTACTTCAGAAACCTTGTTCATGAAGGCTTGTTCTGACAAGATACAAATATTTATTGGTCTTGATAATGATAGAACTGGTCTAACTTGTTTTATTTTACTGTGACTTATTTCTTGTATTGAGGAGATGGAAGACCTATTCTGAAACTCAGAAGTTCAAGTTCAGAACAGAGACCTTGGCAGTCTGACACTTTAGAAAGGAACATTGCTTTGTATATCTTGACTTGCAAGATGTTTACTTTAAGGTCTGAATCACAGTTTCAGACTGAAGGTATCTTTGTTTCTGCAGAGATTAAGTACCTTTGTAGAGGCTCTGCCGTGTTTGTGCAAGACCTGAAGTGTGGAGGTTTTCTGACACCAAATGCACTAAAACAAACAAGCAAACAAAAAGGAAGAATTACATTTAATAGTGTAATGAAGAGTTCTGCAAAATCTCCTTTTTGGAAGCACATATTGGGTATAAGGATTGGTCTTTAATTCCATTTACTTATTTTGAACTAATAATGATTAGTTCCTCTTTTCTTGGATAAGTATTTCACGTCAGTGATCTCAAGGACCAGGGTTTTAGGTTGAACTTTAGATTCAGTATGTATATATATCACTGACTTGGGGCTTACACTATTGAGGATGGACAGGCTTTCTTTCCACGTGTAGGAGGACCTCAATTACAAATAATGTGTACCAAATGCATAGTCTGCAACTCATACTAGAGAAAAGAAAAATAACACAATTTTTTTTCTGGTTATGTAGGTACTTCTTATTTAAGAACCTCTAGCAGATTTTAAGAACGCTGCATCAGCCACCAAATAAGGTAACCAAAGGCTTACCTTTGCAATTACAGTTAAATAATTATAAACTATATGACACACTGACAAGAGGAAAATGAATGAAAGGTGAAGAAAGAGGAGATGTGCTCAAGAGTCAGTAATTTACTTGGAGCATTAGAAAGAAATGGAAACTAAACCAGCTTGTGGGGTCCTGCAAGACATATTTAAGAATCCTCAATCAGCGTGGATGATTGTATTTTCTCCAGCGTGAAAACATAATCCATACCTTAACCTGATCATTGTGTTAGTGGTGAGCCAACCCTTTGACCCTTTGAGACAAATTTAGCCTCTGTTATCTTTTTCTAAGGATATTCCTTTTCACCCAAGAAAGGAGAGAAATCTGGATCCTTGTGGCTGATTCTTTATATATGAATATGATGTATATATATATATATTTACATCCTCCTCCCCCACATTTTTCTGTGATCTGTCATCTTCTGAAAGAAACCTTTATTTTCTAAGGCAATGGATTTTGTTTAAACCAAGGCTGCCTATCTTTGTCCCAATGTATGTGCTAGTTCTTCTTACACTTTTCTCAGGCAAGCTGTCTCTTTTTAAATTGCCAGGATGAGGCCTTTCAGGAAGAATCCTTGTTTGTCCATATGACAACAAAGTGAACTAGAAATCAGCTGTTTCAACAGATTGTCTTGCTGGATAGCTAACCATGTGGGAAGCTGTTTGTCTGCTGAACTGGAGCCACCATGGATTAACATAGCTGTCTTACTTTCTTCAGAATGCCTCTATTCCAATCATCTGCAGGCTGCACATCTAGCTGCCATTTAGATTTTCATTCTGAAATCCACCAAGCTTTACTGATGAGGTGGTGCTGCTTTTAGAGGAGACCTTTTTTCAATCTTTAGTCAACTTTGGATCCTGTGATTTTTCTTCAAATACCTCATGCTTTCTGTTCATAAAAACCATCACTTTAAAACAGAACATCAACAGAGAATGAAAGATCACTTGTCATCTGAGGAAGCAGTACCTCTTCAAATTATTTCTCCATTTGTAAATTCACAACTTTTCCTCCTTCCCCTTGGAGATTTTAAAGCCGAGAGCCGGGCAGTGGTCTGGTTTGTTCTGAGGGTCCCTGAGAAACCAGAGACTTGCATTTGTTTGCTATGTGTATTTCTGAAACAATACAGGCGTATGGACATTGCACTGTGAGTACTCAAATAGGCAAAATATTTTGGAGTAGAAATTACGGATTTTTTTTTTTATTTTGCTGCAGGATTGATTATAAATGAGAAAGAAAAGGAAAGCGCATAATTCTCCAAAGTTAGAAGAGATCCTCTGGGCTGTTTAAGAGCTTGTCTCATGTCATATGCACTAGCATAGTGGAGTGATGTTAACTGAAAGAGGTCGGCATATGCTCCAGCTAATCATGGTTGTCACTTGAGCTCTCATAATGCTGTTATAAGCTACTTTGATTTAGCATATCTCAAAGATACACTCTGAGTTTCTCTGTAGGCCATGTAGGCACTGACACAATTCAGAGAATGTATTTAAACAGTTCCTATAGCTTCTTAAGGCAAAGCAAGCTCAGGATTGTTTAATTATGCTTTCGTTTGCAGTTTAATGTTGTGTCCTAAATAATTTATTTCTTTCAGAATAGTCTATTTAAAAGCAAGTGACAAGGGCAAGTTTGTTCTCCTCATAAATCCCTCTAATTGCTTCCATAACATATAGAACATGTATTGAATTCTGTATTAAAGAAGAAACAGAATGCATTTGAATCCTCCCTTATATAAATTACTATGTTTTGGGTATATAAATAAAACTAGTATCTGCAAATATGAGCTGTTTATTTTGTAAACAATTACATGTAGATACAATAATTCTCTATTCAGGATAAGGAAGAAAAAAGCTGTTTCACCATGACTGTTACTCTCCTATGATTAACAAAAGAAATGAAAAAAGAAAAACAAAAACACGTAATTATATAGAATACAGTGTAGAATAGATGTTAATTGAATTATGAAAATGTGAAGCATTTCTGTGAAGCATTTTATGTGAAGCAACTGAGAGAGGAGTAATGTTCTTGGAATGAAGGCAAGGTTGACTTCTTGTTGTTTGTTTTGTTTTCCTGTGTATTTTTAGCATGATACAGTGATACATTCAGTGATACATTCTGAGGGAGACCTCAGAGCACTTAATGGCCTGAAGGTATATTTCCTGCTGAAATAAACTCATGTTCAGCAGAAGTCTTAAAGTTCAAAGCTCCTAGAGCAAAGCTTTTAAAGTTCAGACGCTTAAGTATAAATTAATGTCTATTTATGCATTGTTCTGTTTAATTATATTCACATCTTCACCATAGCATTCCCTCAGTTGCCTGCTGTACAATCACATACATGGAACTTTAGAGAAGCACATTGTCTAATTTTTGAAGCTGCAATTAAGTCATCCATTTTAACTTCATAGTCAAAATATTTCCTATTTGTTTGTTTGTTTGTTTGTTTGTTTTACTTGTCCAGGCTATGCAGAAAAAATATTAAAGCTAGGGTAATATTATAATTATAATGACTGACATGACGCATGTTTAAGAAGATATGAGTCTCCACTATTTGAAAATGTTCAAGATAAATGAATGAGAGAGACAAAAACTAAAAATTGCATCTGGGGGAATCATGCTCTGGAATGCACTTATTTAATTGATAAATAAGAAATTTGTTGCAGACAAAAAATTTGTGAGTAGGAGCTGAAAAATAAAAGCACAAATATGCTAAACTTACCAGAACGAAAGAAAGCAAGAAAAAAAGAGGGGGAGGGGGGGGGGGGGGGGGGGGAGTAAATAAAAATAGGGAAAAAAAATGCCAGAGATATTTTCATTTTATCCACATATTTTAATTATTAAATTTCTTAACATAATCATTATAAACATATATTTTCAGATGATTTAAAGCTTTCTCTGAATGGATCAGATTTTTGGTTTTATGGGTTATTTTATTTCAGAGGAGAAGCAATGACTTGTAGCAGATGGAATCTGTTGGAATTTCCTATAATTATCTTCAAAATCTGCTGCAGGTCTTTAAGCAATAGGAAGAAAGTTAAAGTTTTCAAAATATTCCTACATAATGCATTACCTGAAATAGAAGGCTTTTGTTAGTGTTGTGTCTATTGGTAAAGGACCTTCATATCATTGAGGATCTTATATATTTAGAACATACATTGATATACCATACATTCATTTAATGATTTTGTTAAAAACGTATTTTTCTCTTCATTAATTTTGTCTTAGAGTAATAAAAAAATGCAAAGATTCTTTTGGAAATCTGTGATTTAAAGCCTTATTTTATAAAAGATTTCAAAGGATAATAGAGATGTGATTACCCATTTAGGCTAGACTAAGTTTGAAATATAAGATTTTCTGTAAGAATATACTTATACTAAATTGCTGATTTGGAAAAGACTAAACAGTGAGATACATACTGGTACTTGGTTTGAAAAACAAGCGTGTAGCTGGAGTTGCATCTGCTGCACATATCAATCTTTTTTTGGGAAAAAATAAATACTTTAAAGCTTGTTGTTACTGATTGTTATTTGAAGATAGACAGCAGATTTTGTTGATGAAGCTACTGTTCATTGACAGTGTTTACTGTTTTAAAGATTATTGCTCCTCAGCAAAGTTTGTTCTAAGGAAGTATTTTTGCATAGGATTCAGTGATCCTTGGCAGTATTTAGAGAGTGAAAAGTAATCCTTATCATATGGGCTGCCTTGCTATGACGGGAAAGTGATTGCTTAAGGCATCGTATCATGTATTTTGCTTGCTTTTTTTTTTTTCTTTCCTGTATAAGGCATGCATAAATGTTGCCGCATGATCAGTCCTTTGCCTCATAATTTTTCTTCATCAGCTAATTTCTGAAACTCTGACCACCAGGTTCCGTATCTCAGCAATATGATGTTCTGAATTACTAGTTCATGGAAGCAATTTGCAAAGAGATTGCCTAGTAGTATGACAAGTTTTAGAAGACTTGAGCTAAACATACAGTGGCAAGCTAGATAAGTCAGCAATTCCCAGCTTTGGTCACTGTCAGTGGTCCATCATCTGAAGCACTTATGTGAATCTCTAATAAAGTAAAATTTATTATTTATCTCATTGCAGCTGTACTGATTGTCGAAAGAGTTTAAGGAGCGAAGAATTAGTGCAAAGAGGTTAGAAGACTGAGATTGGCTTAAATTATGTGGTAGAACTGTAACAATGTTTTGCTTTTCAAACAATTTTTTGAAAAGTAGATTATTTGTTTCCTTTCCATTTTATAATCAAGAAATGCACATTTTGAGTAGGCAGTTTTCCATATTTTTTGTATCTGTACTTATACAGCATAGTAGCATGTGGTTTGAAATGCTGTGCCATGTTGACACGTTTCATTGATCCCTAGTGATAAATAAGTTTTCTGAAGAGCTGCATATCAGTTGTAAGCACTAAGCTTGGGAGAGAATACTGATCTTCCTTCATTAAATTAGTTACACTGGAGTGTTCTTATACTTCCAAGTAATATAGTCATTGCCTTATGTATACCTGATTTTTCCAGGGAGTGTCACAAATGCACTCACTGTTCCTTAATGTTATATTTTGCATTTGGATCTCGAATTTAGCTGACAAATGTGAAAAAGCACATGTTGCCAGAGAGCTTTCAAGAGACAGGCTGTGAAGTCTAAAGAACATAGGTTATTCCAGCTAAGGTTGGCACTGACTTCTGCTAAAAGTTTTTCTCCTAGCATAAAGTTTTTAAACTTGTACCTGCAGAATATAGGTTATCATACTTCTGATACAAATACTCACTTTCCAGTTTTATAGGGATGGAAGTATTACTTTTTTTTTTTTCTCATTTTCTTCTAGTCACATTCTGAAACACTTGAGATCATTTTGACAGTTGGTGAACAAGATTACATTAAAATTGCACCATTTTGTTTATTTGAATACTCTGACTTGGGGGGGGGGGGGGGGGCATGTGAACAATAGAAGGACATGTTAAAGATAGATAGGCTGCCCAGGGCCTCATCAAACATGGCCTTGAACACCTACAGGGATGAGGCATCCACACTTCTCTGGAGAACCTGTTCCAGTGCCTCTCCACTCTTTGCCTAACATCCAACCTAAATTTCCCCTCTTCTAGTTTAAAGCGATTCTAACTTGTCCTTTCACTGTCTGTCCATGTTGGTTCCCCCCCCTGCTTATAAAGCTCCCTTTAAATACTGGAAGAGCCCAATGAAGTCTCTTCAGAACCTTCTGTTCTTCAAGATGAACATCCCAGCTGCCTCAACCTTTCTTCATAAGAGTGGTCCAGCTCTCTTATCATCCATGTGGCCCTCTAGACTTGCTCCAACATCTCTGTATCTCCACTTCTCCACGTTTAAACATTCATCTCAGTAGCATGACTGTCTTGACATGGAATTTGAACTATTTATTTAGAAGGATTATTACGGAAGGTTTCACACAGTTCTTACAGAAGTCAGTGGAAAAAAATTTTGCTGTCTCTCTGAGCAATATTTTAGAGCATTCTGGGCTCTGAAGTCCTTCTCATCAAATGTCTTTATAAATAATCAGATTTTATTTTCCTCTTATAAGCACCTGGGTTTGTTGTGGAGTATCTTAATTTATTTCCAACAGTTAGCTACACAAGTTTCTGTCACTCACATTGACGTGTCTGTGCAATACAGATTGAAATTCAGACTGATGGCATTTATTGTCCACAAGATCTAAAAAGAGGAGGTGACAAATAAGACTGCATGTCTGAAGTGTATTCAAACAGGAAAAAGTGCTAAAATACACTGCTACCTACTTTTGATTGATGAGTTAGTTTATTTTAAAGGCAGATTAAGTAACTGAATTTCAGCAGAGCAATGATGTGTGTTTCAAAACAAAGCACCATCTCCCTAAACTACTTATTAACAAAAAAAATAAAATAAAAACAACAAAACAATAGATTTAGTTCAATTTGTTCATAGAGCAACAAAGATTTCCCAGCTAAAATCAAAATAAACATCTCAGACATCAACAAACATCAACTCTCTCTGAAGCCTGATAACTAGAAATTTAAGTTTACCCACAGTGACACAGACTTACTGTTTTGTTGCCTTGACGTGTTATTTCTGGAGTCAACAGAAAGCAATGGAATGAAATATTGTAGGTGAAAGAAATAATGACTAATTCAGGCAATTTTTATTAGCTCTTTTGTTGTATGAAAGAAATTTGTGTGGGGATTGAAAATAGAAAATGCAAAATGCCGAACATAATTTGTTTCACGCCTCCCCATAAGGTACAGGGCAAAATGTAGATACTATTACATTTTCATTTAAATTGCACCTCTAGGGTCATTTCTTCAAATCCTCATTAAACTCATTCAGAGTGGATTTCTTTTTAACCAAGGTCAGGATGATTGTATTGCAAATCTTTGGACACCGTGAGTGGGAATTCATAAATCCTGACATTGGGAACCAAGGTCGCTCTTGCCCTACATTTAATAAGGAGAGGAAGTAAGATTAAGAAGGAGAAAAAAAAAAAAAAAAAAAGCAAGCAAGCAAGCTGCTTTGCCTGATGGTGTTAAATGGAAGATCTAACTTTGCTGGGATTGTAAAATAAGGCTTTTTCTTTAAGCAGGTCGCAATGCACTGATGATGTCTCCTGTGATATTCATCATTTGTATTTCTAGTAAGCTAGTGTGTTATCTGCAATCGCTTGTCAGTTTTCCCTTTCCATGGCCTCTTAGTCTTAGGTACACACTAGTGAAAATATATCATAAATTACTTCTACATGGAAAATACGAACAGTCAATAGAATGGTTAATTTTAAGAAATAGATGTATCATGAACAGAATGTTTTTTCGTATCCATCATAAATCAGATTGTGCACTCTTCTGAGCAGTTGTGACTTTTATTTTTGATACTGCATTTGACTTCTTGTCAAGAAAATATGTTGTTTTTAATTACAGAGAAATTATTTAAATTAAGTAGCCAGTATGAACATTTTGGAGTGATGTTTTTGTGGTGATGACATATTTTGTTTTGAAATAAAGTATAAAAAAATCATAATATAAGCTTGTATAGTCATATCATCCAGGATTACTGACTAATTTCTCTTATTGATTTGATTGATTTGGTTATTCTCAGGGAATACAACCACTGACAATAATAAATAAATATAGTGTATAGATAATGATTTAAAGTAGTTGCATAAGCGTAGTGAGGGCAACTTTTAGTTCTGTTTTCCATGAGGACATAGAGATCATAAGATTACTCTGTCTTACTGTTTGTTGTAGTCCTGCATTGTTTTTACTTAGAAGATTTTGATCTGTCACATTTGAGAAGAACGACTTTTCTCAGATTCAAAGCCTTATTTTCAGAGTGAACCAAATGCCTAATGAAATAAATTCCTTAAAAGTGAACCATATCATAAAAACACTTAGGAGTGATGGTGCTGGATTGTTTCCTGGTATTTAAGTATATAAAAACTCAAGAGGGTCTTTTCAAATGCAGAATGCTTCCTAGAAGACTTCATTGTAATGTTCAACCCGAACAAAAGACTTTGTTTTCTGGAGGCAAACTTTAGCTCCCTTACTTTCGGTGTAGCTGCAGTTAGCAGAATATTTTTTTTATCTCTGAAAGATTTATTTTAGCTATCCCAAGGACATTTCTGTGTCTCCCTGGGAAACCACAAAGCTTCATCTTTTCTATTTCCTTCCCTCAGTGATCTGTTATCTCCAGATTTTTATGCAACCTATTAATTGCTCCTTACATAGTTGAAAGAGGTGGTGGTGAATGTTTTATGAACAGGATGGTGGGACCTCTTCTACTTTCTCTTCCTCGTTTTCTTTCCTTTTCTTTTGTTGGTTGTTCAGTAATTCCTTGGCACGAGGGGAAACTTTATGTAAAAGAAGTGACATCATAACAGGCACTCTAGAGCCAGCTCTCCATGGGGCTCTGTCCCACTCATCTCTAAACATTAAGGGGTGGCCACATGCATTCAGTCAGCTAATCTGCAAATGTTTTCTCATCTTAGCCAGAACCTATTAAACAGGTTCTTTATAGTTTTATTTGCCGTAAGATTACCCCTTCTCTTACACTACAATTTGTTGTAGTGATCAAACAGCATCAAATTCAATACAAAAAGTGAAAAGCTGACAGTTTTATGTAGCAGGCTTGTGATTTCAAAGGATATGGCATCTTGTGCCAAACAGTTCCGTTTAATTTCTTGAAGCAGACCTGGCAGTTTTTCTTAAAACTATTATGCTACTATTTTAAAATGAGGAAGGAATAATATAAAATAGAAGTGATTTGTTTGTTTATTTGTTTGTTTGCTTTTCCGACAAAAAGTGTCACATGAACAGAACAGTCACTATCCAGCACATTATACTAACAGTTGCAGAAGTTGCTATTGCTTACTGACTTTACATATCTAACTCTATGAACTTTAATATAGTATGGCTGAGGCATGTATTAGGCCATAAGCTATTCAGGACCCTTACCACCTACTGGATATAAATCCAAGTCAAAATCAGGAAAACTGGTGATACGGAATGGCATGTGAGTTCTTCTTGGAGAGAAGCTGAGCAAATGTACAGCAAAGTAAACAGACAAACGAGCAAATAAAAAGAAAAACCAAATAATGAAGTGTAATTTCTTTAATGTAAATATAAGAGATAGTCTTAACATTATGTTTAAAATCTTAATTAACCAGTTATGTTTTATGTGTTATAAACATATATGTACACAGTTCATATGCCATTTTTCAGAGAAGGTAGCAGAAAAAAAAATAGTAAGTTATAAATTTACCTTGTTTTAAGGGATCTCCAGTAACAGGAAACTTGACTTAATTCTCCTTCAGTAAAATAATTATACTTTGATCATAAATGGATAGTAAACCTGTTGATTGCTTATATCTAAATATTTTTTTATGGTTTTTGGACATAGATTTCCTCTGCTACCTTTAGTATGTAACAAACATACACACGGCAATCATGAGATTCCAAAGGAGGGTGGGCAAGGATGAATGTCAGAGTGTTTATCATACAGCTGTGCCAAAAGTAAAGGCTCAATGAATGAGATGGAGATTAAAGCCAGTAGTCTGAGCCTGTATTCAATCACTGCAGTCACTCTGTTTGCCTCCTGCATGCTGATGAAGTGTCATGAATGGTCCCATGTACTTTTATTCCAATATATTTCAGGCAGTAGTGATTATTGCTTGTACTCAGCTAAAGCTTGAAATAGCTGGCAAACTCGTGCTTAGCAACTGAAGGCCTCATCTTCTCTCCCTTGGGACCACTAACTCAAAAATATGTTACTTCTTTTAAAAGGTAAAGTTAGGAGTAGGAGATACTTTATATTCATCGCTTTCCTTGATAATTTAAAGAAGAAACCACATACTGAAGCTTACAAATGACTCTGTTCCATAAATAATTATTGACTGATTTATGAAGACTAAATCCAGTTTCTTTTATCACATATTAAACTGTTCTGTGGTTGAACTACATGGGAATTTTTACAAAGGTATTGCCTTTATATGTGCTGAGAGAGCATAAGCACTCTCTTTAAAAGAAAAAAAAAAAAAAATCTCTTACTGTATTTTGATAAAATCCTTTGGAAGACATTTAGTATTAAATCATTTCATTTTGTGATTCTATTAAGTGCTTATACTGTGGTTTGTATTTCTTTGTGAGCTCAATCTTAAAAGGAAAATGAGTACACTTTTGTTAAAAACATGACAAAACGCAAGGCATGGTTTGAGTTGTAGACCTTCGGCATGTGCACTGAAGAATTCATTAAAAAAATGCAGCAATATTATTCTAGTGTGAATTATATGCTGCTCTGTAGGTTTCTATTTTTGGTTACCACAAGATGGCAAAAGCAATGAGCACACAAATGCAAGGATGAGTGAGTTTCATAATAACGCGTTCTGCATTCACACTTTATGCACATCAAGAGAGAATCCAGGCACAGCAGGGGTGACAATCACTCCAACAGTCTTTTGAAATCAAAGTACTTCCCTGAGAATGTCTTTCCAGTGCTAATTGCACTCTTATATTGCGGGTCTTATATTGTGCAAAGTAAAATGTTTATACTGTCACAAGATACAACTCCATCACTGGGGAAATGGAAGGTAAAATCTAATCAGAGTATTAAATAAATGTATTTTCTTCCATGTCTTGCTGGTTATGCTTCTTTTGAGTTTAGGGTTGAAATATCAAAGTCTGTGTCCTTTGTCACCCAGGGACTTTGCAAAGATGCTGTTTTTTTCACCAATCCCAAGGAAGTCTCTCCACTCAAGAGAGCTGTTACAATGTGAAAAGGGTTGGTTGCCTAGATATCTTGAGATTTTTTTTTTTCCTGCTGTTTTTCTCTTGTTCTGATCACACAGTAACTACTATCAGTGATTTTTTTTTTTTTTTTTCCTAAGAAGATAAAAAAGCTTAACATACAATTCTTATTACAGAGTATTATAAGATAGGATATGGTATGCATATACATGTGTATGTGCATAAGATTGTATAAACAATCTCAATCAATATATGAAACATTGTGTTGGAGATGATGTATAATACCAGTTAAGCAATCTTTTTATGAAAGAGTAGAAGAAAGTTTCTAATTTTTTGTCATTTTCCTGACTACGCAGAGGTTTATCTAAAGGGTTAAGCAGTCAGTCTGTTCTTGATCGTTATTTCTTGTCTTTACTTTTAGAGTTGATGAAAGGGTAATTGGTAGAAAGGATTGTCAGATGTAAGTGGAACTGGGAATCTATTAAATATTCATTGTTGAAAACAGAGCCAAATTTCCCCTTCCTTGTCATTCAAAGGCCTGGTTCTTCACTGCTTTGTTTTTGTATAGCCATTTGCAACTGGGCACATTTCACGACTGTTTTAGTCTTGCTGTTCTGAATGAGAAAATATTAGTTACTAGCAATGTACACATTTTTGTAGATCAGTTTTTTATGAGAGCCATGTATACATGTCAACCTGATGCAATATTTATACATCAAAACACCCTTTCCTGATCTATAAATTTAATGTATTATTTACTCTTTTCTCCTAGAAGATGTCATTTATAATCCGTCTATCCATACACATATATCCACAAATGTGTGTGTGCATGCATACATTCTCTCCATATACGTGTATATATATATTGTCTATTTAAGCAGTAATTTTACTTGCATATTCTGGCCAAATACTACTGCAGATTTGGTTCTGTTGTCAAACACTAGTACATCATCTCTGAAGTTTTTTAGTGTGGAATGTTTACTAACAATTTTGAACTACAGACAATTTCCATTATCTATTATACATACATATACAATGTGTGCACTATTTCTGTACTGCATACAATTTTATATTGTTTTAAGAAGGTTTGCATGGTCAGAAGTAGTTTATGTATATACTTTACTCTGATTAAGATTTCAATATTGTTGCTATTTGTTTTTTTAGTAGTGATCAACTTCATTTGAAAAAGGATACCAGAATTCAGAATACATACCAGAATCCTAGTTAAAGGGATTTGAATAAGTTTATCTCATATCAACAGGGCAATGCTGTTATTGTAAATTTATATTTATATATGAAGTCAGGGAGTGACAGATAACAGAAGCTGTCTACTTGAAACTGCAAGAATACAAGTGGTGATCCAGGTGCACATATTTAAAACATTTAAATCATCAAAAGCTGTAACCAATACACTACATACTAGTGTATTCCCACAATGTACAGTAGTATGTATTATGTATGAAGAATTAATCATTTAATCATTGAATGATTTAGTTAGGAGTTCATCTAGTCCAAAAAAGCACTTGTGGTGGACAGTTGAGAAATTGGGACTTCTATCATATACCTCAACAAGGAAATGAGCTGTGATGCAGAGGATGCAATAGGGGCTCAAATTGAAGTACTCATGCTAGCAGGAGCCTTTTATGGTGTTACACTTAAAATCTGTTTTGCTGTAGTAGCTCAACACTGCTGAAAATCAATTTGATGGTTTACAGCTTGATGAATAATAATCTGTAATTGTAGAACTTCGAGAATTTAGGAGTGCTGTTGATTAGTAAACCTTAAAATATCCCAAATAATCAGATGGATAATATCATCTTTTTTTATAACAAGGGAATAAGTTAAAAAAACTTTTGAGAATCTTTACCAGAACTCTACATCACTACATCAAACAGAATTGTGTACTCCCAGTATAAGATTTTAATATCATTGCTTTGCTGTGGTCTTCTGTACTAAAAAATTATATTACAGTGTGATACAGAGTTTCACTACAACCTATAGATGTATTCTGACATCTTCTGTCTTGTTGCTTTTTGTTTGATTTTAATCATTCAAGTATATTTGTATGATTTTCATAAATACTCTAAATTGTGAAGTTATTTTTCAGTCACTTCTAAATAGTGACCTTATCTCTTTGGATAACATGAATGGTTGTTAAAGTAGAGATTTAACTTGGATAAGGCTTCATTTGATGAATGTCCTTGATCAGAATCACAGCTATTCAGGTTGCTGAAGGGCTGGCGCTGGGAGTGAGCAAACTTCCTCATTATTCTGTTGAGTTTCTGTCTGTGAAGTTAGTAATATAACTTTAATTGATTTTACTGGGAGTGAGATTAGTCACTGTGCAAAGATTCATGTTGTACAAAAGATGTACCACTGTTTTTACTTAAGATTAGTGTAAGATTGTAGTTGTTTAATTATTTTTATGGTGGTGTACTTCCACTGAAATTAGTGCTGTATCCTCCTTTGAACAAGAGCAGTACAGTTAGCCAAGCAGAAAAGATATATGGTAACATCAGAAACTGAATCCTAGAATTTTGACTGCCATTCCTATTTTAAACCAAGACCATATAATTGACATTTAATACATTTCTTCCTCTTAATGATAACATGGTCACTGTTTTTGTTTGTTTGTTTGTTTTTTGTATAATACCAGGTGTTAATTCAAAAACAACTGTCTCCCTCTGCTGTTATCCTCCCCAGCATGAGACTAAAATGCAAGAGTTTGAGTGCATAAACACAGAGACACAAATAACATAATGTGTATTTACAGCTGTGATTAATCATTCAGTTCACTACCCTTTGTTGCCCCCTCAGGTAACATATGCTGTGATGGCCTATTTTCTCTGGAGATACCTTACCTAGTCCTGGGCTGGATGATAGGATTTGTCTTACTGTCGTAATGACTCTCCCTTTAACATCCGCTGTATAAGTTCAGATTACCTATATCTAATTAAAATAACTTTATTTTATTTGAACCTAATACATTTTGGATTTGAAGCATTTAGACAAAAGGTTATATGGCCTTTCAGAAACCCTTTTTTAATGAAATATTTATTGCCAGCTTTCCTGTTCTGATTCATATCAGCTTATCCTCAGTTTTCATTCAAACTGTTATATTGCTATTGGGAAAATTAAAATAAGAAGGGCAGACCATAAGTGGTCAACATGGCCAGGTATATCTCATATATGTTAGTGGACTGCTTGCTATCATTCATCTTTTATTATATCTGGTGAGTGCAAGCATTCATTCAATAAATCTCTATTTGCTGCTTTCCTACTTAACTCTGTGGGATCATTCTCTTGTCTATGAATTTTATACATTTGTCTGCCTGCACACTAGTACCGTAGAAACACTAACCAGAATCACTGACCTAAACAAATAAGTATATTCACAAAAAAAAAAAAAAAAAAAAAAAAAGAAAGTTAATGCTTCTCAGTAATGTTAGCGATTCCCCTTCAGAATTTCCTCAGCATTTTCACTAAGTACCTAAGCAGGAGCTGATGATGCTAAAGTATCTTTACATTGACAGCTTTTGTGTTGATCTCTGCACCAGCGAACCCTGGGTCAGTGCTGGTTCAGCGTGACTTGTGAAGCTTCTCAACTCTCAGGTCCTCTTAGATTTTCTTCTTGGAGGCTTAGCTGATAGAAGGTGAAATATAGCATCTAGTGGTTTGTGATAAAATCACTTCCAAATTGGAGGGGATAATTTGGTGCCATCTACCAGATGCAGCCAGAACACTGAGATTCTTACTACACTTGATAGTCTGGTGTTAAAGTTCTAGCAAGCAGGTGAGAAAAAGCAGTGCAGAGAACAGCCAATTTGACTCAGACCTGACATTCTTTTACATATGGCATTCCCTTAGAGATCAGTGAGAATTCTTCTTACATAGGTAGTTTCTACTTTGAAAATGTTCTTTGATTTGGACTAAAGTTTACATGTTGAAAACTAAAAATCTGCATTTATCGATATGGTATCATAAAGGGTGTTTGTGGTCCACATGAGAGTGGTGGTCAATGGCTCAATGCCCAAGTGGAGTCCTCATGGATTAGTACTGGAACTGGTGCTATTTAACATCATTGTAAGTGACATGGACAGTGGGATCAAGTGCACCCTCAGCAAGTTTGCAGATAACACCAAGCTGAGTGGTGCAGCTGACATTCTAGAGGGAAGGGATGCCATCCAGAGGGACCAGGACAGGCTAGAGGTGGGCCCATGCCAACCTCATGAAGTTCAACGAGGCCAAGAGCAAGGTTCTGCACCTGGGCTGGGGCAATCCCAAGCACAAATACAGGCTGAGTGGACAATTGCTTCAGAGTAGCCCTAAGAAGCAGGATTTGGGGGTATTGGTAGACGAACGACTCAGCATGAGCCGACATAGTGTGCTTGGCCCAGAAGGTCAACCGTATCCTGGATTGCATCAAGAGTAGCTTGACCAGCAGGTCAAGGGAGCTTATTCTGCTCTGATGAGACCCAACTTAGAATATTGTTTCCAGTTCTGGGGACCCCAAAACTAGAAGGACATTGAGCAGGTCCAGAAAGGACCAAAAGATGATCAGAGTGCACCTCCTTAACGGAGACAGTCTGAGGGAACTGGGGCTCTTCAGCCTGGAGAAGAGAAGCTTTCCAGTACCTGAAGGGAGCCTACAGGAAAGCTGTAGAGGAACTTTTTATAAGGGCGTGTAGCAACAGGATGAGGGGAAATGGTTTTAAACTGGAAGAGGGTAGATTTAGACTAGATACCAGAAAGAAATTATTTACTGTGAGACTGGTGTGACACTGGAACAGGTTGCCCAGTGAGGTTGTGGATGCTCCCTCCCTGGAAGCGTTCATGGCCAGGCTGGATGGGCTTCGAGTATAAGAAAAGTGCTTCTATCTTATGATAAATGTAAGAAGCTGTGCATTTCTAAGCATCTTCATCTTGAAGGTCATATAGTACAATGCATTTTTCTTTGAATTATGAGTGCACATGTGTGTTTACCAATGTACATACTTTGTATGTTTAGAAAACTGTTAGCTACAGTGTGTGCTGTCTTGGAAACCTTATCACAGGATGGTTCACCATGGGTGACAGCAAATTTCATTCATCAAAATGCAGAGCGAAACAGTGACAGGCCTCATTTTAGTTTCTTTTTACTAAAGACCTTGATCTGAGGAAGTATTATTTATAAGGCATTCATTGGGAAATTGATAGCATACTTTAACTTTTTATTAGCTAGTAAAACTGATAAGCAGTACATAAAAGATATGGACTTTGTTATAGAAGGAATAATAATAATAAAAAAAAGGTTAACAAAGTTTTTTAAAAGGTTATCAGCATAAAGACTTTTTAACACTGCTTTCTGTCATATGAATTCATACCTTGGTGTTTTGCTTCTGCCAATAACTCTGTTTGTTTCTATTTTAGATCTGCTTAGTCTTGCACATACGAACACAGAATGTATCTGTATACTTCAAATGCTTACATCTTTTCAGTATCTTGAAGTTAATTCTTCAACTGATGTAAATGTATGAAACATCACATTTGAGCAGTAGTCCCTCTGTATAGTGTAGTGTGTCTCTATAAATGTAAATCTCCAATCTCAAGTGCTTTACTGGCTTTTAAAGGTACTTGAGTTGACTCTCATCTGTGTTCACTACGCTATTTTTGACCAGCCTTGGTTATATGTAAAGAACGTAAAAACCTCATCCTTTCACCCTTCTCAGAATTGGGCAGATGAGAATCTTATCCCATAAATGGTTATCTTCATGCAAGACTAGAAACATGGATATAAAAATCATGGATCTCATCCATAAAAACTTTTAGTTTCAGCATGCACCTGTTTCATAAGCCATTTTAGGCAGAACGGATAAAAATGGTTAAGGCAGCAGTGAAACTGGCCCAGAAAGAAAATCATTCCTCCTAGTCTGTGGAACAGCTGAGAATAATAGCCAGCACACTCAAGCTTCTCTGTCACATTTGTGTAAGGGACTGTTTCCAGACAAACCTTTAAAATAAAAGTCATCACTCAAATTCATCACTTGAAGAGTCTGTCAGATTCACTTCCTCTACTTGGTGTTAAGCCTGGTATTAGTCTTATAGGAAGGATATATTTAGCATACTGCATCCATATTTTTTCCACTTTTTCCAATGTGATCATTTAAAATCCTGTGATCTACCCGGGGCTTATGTTTAGGGATTTCTTTTAGCTGCCACGTAGGCCTTGTAGTTACTAAAATCTAGTCATGTGTTCATAGTACCCAAATTAAGGGCTTCATTGCTCTATGCAGTAAACACAAAGATGCAAGCACCACTGAGAAACATTACAGTGTTCTGGTGAGCTCAGTAATGAAACTCTGAGAGCACCAAAAAGAAATAGCAGACACAGCAGTTACATGCTATTATGTTCTGGTCCTTATGTGCTTGATTTGAGAATTCATGGTACCACATAGATTAACGGAACCTATACATCATAAACATATTTTATAGTCACTACAGAGGCAGAAACAGTCCATGAGGTAGCTGCAGATTGTGCCTGCTGAAGCTCTGGACCTGAGGATACTTTGTTTGCTCAAGGCTCTCAGCATCAAGCCCAAATCTGGGCTTTTCTGTACTACTTCTAATTGATGGCATATATTATTCAGTGAGATTATTACTTCTTAGGTATAGTTAGAAATTCAACATTGTTAAAATTTGTTTCCTTCTTGGACGTGTGTGCCAGGTTACTTTCTTACCTCTCTTTTTCAGTGTTTACTTTTTCAATATTTTGAAATATTATTATAAAATAATATTATATAACACTATAAAGTAAGTTTTTATTTCCCAGAAGTTATATGTGAGCTGTTGCACCTATCTGTTCTCAGGAAGTGCAGTACTGCAGAGCACAAAACCTTATGAGACTATGTTTTGGATGGTGAATGTTTATGGACTCATTCCATGGAAAAAATGGCAGAAGAATGACAGTGAGTCCAAGATAAGCATATCATGGGCATTGCCAAAAACAAACAAACAAACAAACAAAGGAAAAAAAAAAAAAAAAGAAAAAAATGCCCAGGATTAAAAAGCTTTTTTTTAGGGTTAAAAAAAGCAGTGTTGGTATTTCCAGTTTAAATGTGGCTTAGCAGCTGAAATCAAAACCTGCTGAGGAATCTGGGATTTAATTTGAATTTTCAGCCCTAGGAGCACCTTCTTCTCCTGCTGTTGTAATTCCAATTAATAACACAAGGAAATATTTCCTCCTTTGTATTACAGTACCATCCCTGGAAAGAAAATCAGTTCTTGTCTCATATGCTTTTGCAAAAAGGGAAGAGTAGTTGTCACAGACAATAGTAAAAATAGACAAGTTTATTTTAAGGAAATGAAATCTTCTAAGAATGCAATGGATGATTAGCGTGGCCATGACAGAAAAATTATATCATCAAATTTTTGATGCATTTACAGGTGTTAGTTAGTAGATGACATGTCTAGAAGGTCAGATGTGGCTAGGTAACAGTTGTTTTCATCTCTGCATTTTGGTCTTCTTGTTTTCAGACTTGCTACAGGTGTGGAGTAGTCAATCATAGTTTGACTTGAGTTGGACAGGAGATCATCCAGTCTCAACTCTCCTGCTATGGACAGGGCTGCCACTGTTAGGTCAGGCTGCACAAGGCCCCATCTAGCTTGGCCTCGAACACCTCCAGGGCACAGTTCTTGTTTTGTAGGAGCTGCTTTCCTGTCTAATCAGATGTTTGGGGTTATTATTTCTGTAGTAGTTTAAGGACTAAGAAATATGATCTAAAGCAATAAAATTTCAGCGTATAGATCTGTCTTTCCCATATGACCTCTACTAGACCAAATTTTACCTCAAGTCTGCTGTGGAGCCTGTGATCTTGTAGTACATATCTTCATACTGGCAAGCAGGGCATTTATATGATGGCATTTTAAAGTCTGTTATGTGTAAACAGTTCTCATGTTATTTTGAAATGGAAAACACAGTTCACCTGTACTGCTACATTATGTCTACCTGATATGTAACTTTATCTGCATGTTCCTTCAAAATGATTTTATGCTCCCTGCAGTGACATATTTTGCTAACACAACAGACTTGTTCCTTCCTGACGTACAGCTTCTGGCTCCAACAAATGTCAGTAGCTTTTTAGACATTCTTGTGCTTTTTATTCCTGTCTTTCTCAAGAGAAATATCAGCATTTCTCCAAAAACAGTTTTCCCCCTGTGGCTATTCTGTTTGTTTTGTAAACAGTCTAGGTTTATTTTACATGTAGAGGCTGGTAAAGCATTCTTTTTACTTTCTTTTTTTGTTTGTTTGTTTCTCTTTTCTTAACAGTTTTAAGTATTTTAGGGGAGTAATAAGAATGAAAACTATTTCTTAACTTATGCAAATAAGCATAGCTGTGTTTAATCCTGAATTCATGCAATTATTTTCTTTTTTTAACTAACTGAGTTCTGCAGAACCAATTAACTGAACCATCTTGAGCGGGAGGGAAGAGGAGGCCCTTTGAGCTGTAGATCCTCCTTGGAGGAGCTGTGTGTTGCTGAGATTTGTGCTTCAGACTGGCCTACACAGTGGAAAAACTTCTGTAAGGAGGAAGGAACTTTAATGCATTGTCTTTTCTGCTTATCTTTCATAGCACTGGTTATATATTTTTCTTATTTGTAGAGTCTTCTTTTAATTCACTATCCAAGAAGAAACACAGAAACTTGATGCAAAACCCCCCAAATTATTTTGTGGATTAGGGGATTATTTCTGTAACATTCATGCAAGATGTACCAGCATTGACAGCATTCATTTGGTTGTTTTCTTTGTGAATCTGTGTTAAAGACATTTCTCAAAGGTGGAAGCTGTGGCCTGTCACTGAAGTGAGGAGTGCCAGGGTTACAGGTTTTACTGGTGCTACAGCCTGAAGTGTTTCCAGCCTCTGTGCTGGGATCAGCAAGACTCTCTTCAGGAGATCCAGCTCTGCAGGACTACACAACAAGTCCCAGACAGGACTGAGGCAACAAGGGGCACTGGTGTAGCCCCAGACCCAGGAACCTTGCACCTCCCCGGGGACAGTGACTGATTGAGACCAGGCTGGGACATGGGCCTGTGGGTGGGCTGGGCTTGAGGGCCCATGGCAAGGTGAGGCAAAGCTGTGAGGAGGTGGAGACCAGACTTCCTGTGGCATTTCTGGGACAAGTGCTGATAGTCATGTGGCTGAGATGAAGTCCTCAGCCTTGGGCAGAGTGAGGAGCCCCAGTGGGTGAGCCTATTGCAGCCCTCAGGGCCCTGAAATTAAGTTTCTGGAATATTTTCCTTTATTCTTTCTTTGTTGTAATATGCAGCATGTGGTGGTTTTGATATGAGACTGTATGAGAATCTGAGGAGTGAGATTGCCATGTATTAAAACCACTGAATCAAGATGCAGTACTTAATAAAATAGCGTACAAGATAGGAAAAAGTATTTTTAAATAGATTCATGTATATAAATGCTCTGCTTTCTTATTTATTTATACAACAACTTCGTTTTTTCAACCCTTTTCTGGCCTAGAATTCCCCTTTGTGTCAATTCCTTATGAAGACTAGTTCAGAATCTTGTCCTTTATGTTTACAACTTTGATGAAGTTTGATTTTGCATATATATTTTTTCTTTGTGTTAAACTGTTAAAGGTAAGATACTAAGCAATTGCATTCAACAGCAGTATCAGATTTAATAAGTTAGAACAATAGTCTTGTCGAGAAAAAAAATGAAATTTCAAAATGGGTCCTTGAATCTCCAAGACTCTTTTTCTTTTTCTTTTTTTTTTTTTTTTTCCCCAATGCAACTATTTAGGAGGAAAGAATCTATCTTAATTAAAATTTACTGCTTATTTCAGAATGGAAGGGCTGAAAGCTATTTTGCAATCTTCCTAATGTCTGTCCTGTTTATGTGCTTGAGATGGCTAAGTGGTAGTCTGAAAATTGCAGTAAGATTAGTAATTACTAAAGGGACATAATGTACTGTGTTGTTGCAGTGAAACTCTGAAAATACTTAAAGTCACTCTCTTAAAAGGAGAAGACATTCATCATATTTTTCTCATGGTATTCATAAGATTTTCTTAACTGCATTCTACAGTGATGTTTGCTTTGTAGAATGAGCACTAAAAACATCTTGTGATACCAATTCTGTTGTTTTATACAACTAAAACCCAGAATAATTCCCGTTAAGACTGGGGAACTACAGCAGTCACATGGCAAGGATGATTCCAGCCAAGTATAGCTCTCAATTAGAAGCAAAGCAAATGGGAAGTTCTAAAAAAATCCATCTACCACTTTTTGATTTACTGGGCACCTGTATGTTGCACTGGTAAATTAAGATTATCTTAATAAGTTACTCCTTGTTTATATGACAGTGGCATCTGTCTTGTTTTCTATTGATGGCATATATGTAACCACAATAAAACTCAAGGAGTGTTTCTAAAAAGTTGTGTAACAGTATAAGCATGAAGAGTTGCTGTGTAATCTGTTACTTCAACAGCCGCAGTATGTTTCAATAGAAAGATTTGGATTCTACAAGATCCTAAATGACATGCTAAGCATCTTGGTGGCAGATGCTTTCAGTGCCAGAAACTTTAGTAATGTAAAATGGAAATATATGAATACATTCTATTGAAAAGAAAAATGAAATGCTTGTCTATTGCATATGTTAAAATTGAAACAAGGTTCTTATTTGAGAAATTGTTGTTTTGAAATTGTGCTCGTTCATTTGAGTAGGTTTTTCCCATGCTGAGATACAGAAACTTAGCCAATTCTGGTTTGTTGCTTCACATTAAGTAGCATTTTTTTTCAGCAGCTTTGTTGAAGTTGCTCTTTCTCATTTTATACTAATTGAATTTCTACAATTTTTGCTGTCGTAGATTAAAAGTGAATGCGGTTCTTTGGGGCAAACCAGTCTTTTGTTGTAATCTTTCTTGTTCTGAACCAAAGTTGGAAAAGAAAAGGTAATAGGACTGTCTGAAATTGAATGATGTTTAAGTCAAAAGATCTTGTTGCAGAACGTCTTCACTGAGGAAGGATACATAATTAAAAAAAAAGAAAAGTTCTGCTAAATACATACTTAAAATGATCAAAATATGTTGAAATATTTGACATGCAGGTTAGTGTCAAATCATAAATTATGCTATATACTTAAGTACCCCATTGTTTCAGTGAGAATTGTTGATATTCAGCTCTGCTAAAGAGTTAGCATGACTCTGTTGTCAGAAAGCCTTCAATATTGTAATAGAAAGCTACTGAATGTGTTCCTATGATCTGATTTTGAAACAGCTCCTGCATTGTGTTCTCTGACAAAAGAGTATCTGAATCTAGCCAAGATTTTTAATAACATCTAACTGTATGCATTTTAAACTAAAAGCGCTTGTGTTGCTAGGCATCAAATTGATGATGCATGGAAAAAAATTATTCACTGGAACTGCAATATAACTCTGTATATACAATTTAAGAGATTTTCTGGATGAACATGAAATCTAAAACCCTGGAAAGACCTATATACTTAGATCAAATTTTGTTGCCATTCAACCCACAGATATTATGAGCTCTTCATCTGATTTTATTTACTTAAAATAATTTAGGGAAAAGTTTTCAGCTTTCCAGCATGAATAAATTTAAAATTCCTAATACCTATAGCTTCTCTTTAAACCTTATATTTCTGGATAAAATTCTTGAAAAATAAAAGTAGCATTCAGATCACATAAGTAAGATTATCCTGAATGTTCACTTTCTACTTACTGAGAAACAGAGAAGACCTCCAGATGAATCCAGATAGTCTGAAGGTGGGCCTCCATAAACTTGTATTTTGCTTTTCATGCTTTACAGCCATCTAAAGCCAGGTAACACTTGATATAAAATATATTCTTGCAATCTTTGCAACCTGTGACACAGTGACAAGGAAGTACTGATGTCACATTAAGTGGGAAGATTTGCTGCAAATCTATGATAACTTCTATTTTTCTTCTGCAGTACGGACAAGAATGACAACAGTTAAGTGATTTATTGACATATTTATTTTTAGAATCTATAAAATATCTCAAGAATCTCTCTAATATTCGATTATTTTTTAATAGCTGCACAAAGTTCCTTGAAAGGCAATGTGACATTATCTTTTTATAGCATCTAGTCTCATTTTAGGTACCCAAGATTTCTAAGTTCTTAAAAAAAAAAAGAGGTTACTGTGCCTGAAAGAAATCATCATCTTTAAAAAGGAGCAAAAATAACTATCTGAAAATAATCATTAAAAAAACAAAACAAAACAAAACACACACACACACAAAAAACATGAACAGCCCAGCTATTTTAAAATGAATCTTTGTTAAACTAAAACTGGACAGGTTCAAAAGCAGAAAGTGTTGTCTGCAGACATGTTTATCAATACTCACTGCTTGCATTCCCTAAAATTTATCTTTACATAAAGGTTCAGTGTTGTTTTTATTTTGAGTGTAGTTCTTATTCACCTTCACCATGCTTGTCCCCTTCCTATGAAATTGGATTTTATACAATGATTTACCTAGATTATATGATTTAAAATATCTTTTAATGAAAATAACAATAGTATAAAGACTTTCAGATAGGGGAGAATAAGATAGCCCATTCCTCAGGAGCACTTACTCATATCATATTTGCACTTTCCATTTTTCTTTGGTTTCCATTCAATTTCTATTCTCAATGCAGAACCTTAATCGTGATGTTCAGATGCCTAAGGGGTCATGTTCTAAATACATCTCTGATTGTGTCTTTTTTACTTGATCTACTAAGACAGCTGTATTCCTTGGGAGGGATGCATATCTTGCAACCCTAAATGAAATGTATTAGCAGTGGGTGAAAGTGAATGCTTTTTTTCTCAGCTCAGGATTTCTCAGTATATGGATTCTCCCTGCCTGCATTTGAAGAATCACATGCTACTTCCTTTCTTGCTAAACCATTGCTTTCTAACTCAAGATTTCTCAAAAAAATAGCATATAACAAAGTAAAAATCCCCTCATCAGTATGTTTATCCTAAGATGGTTTTGTTAACAGTGTGGGTGGAAAAGATAGAAAGCTAATGAAAGCCAGGATTGACTTAGCTCATAAGTCTGATTGCCAGTAACCATTAAAAGATTACAGTGATTTTGACTGTTCAATATCTTGTCTGTATTTCTGAAGGCCTAATATTTATAACGTATATATATTTGCATGAAATTTTAGAGCACTTCATTCTATAATCATCTTTATGATCCTTGCTTTTACCACGTTGTACATTCACTGCAGTGTAGGAGTTACAGCAACATGAAATTTAGGTAGCTTACTATTGAACAAGACCCAGCACTGTTGACAGCCTACAATGTTTTGGTATTCTGAAAATTTCAGAACTATAACCACAAAAAAGAAAACATTGAAGGCTGATTCTGAGAAGAATAGAAAAAAATACAGTACAAAGAAATATCATTGGACTTGTAGATGTTAATTAAACACTACTGACATGTATTTCACTATTTTTTCAATTCACGTTAATGCAGATTTAAAATTCCTGTTTTTTCTCTAATTATTTTTCAGAAGTTCAACACAATGAAAAAAATTCACTTTGAATATTTTTTAAACTGTATATTGAAAAATACAATATTGCATTTATTTCAATCACAGTATTTTATGAAAAGAGAATATAGTTTGTGGCTTGCAAACATATTTTTGCATACATTTCTTTGAAGTGTTACAATTGATTGCTTACAAAGACAGAATCCAATAGAAGTGGTGTTTAGTATTGTATGTATGCAAAAATTATAGGTAAAGGTGATAGTTTTTTTTTTTTTTTTTTCAGTCTTATTAAGCACTGAAATTCTATAACATATCTTTCTTGCTTGTAAAATGATAGTATTTTGCTACCTTATTAGCATACTGCTTATATGCTATTTTAATTGTACTATTCTCACTTCTTTTACTTTTGACTAAGAGTCCATAAAACAGATTTTTGTAACTTTTTTTTTTTTTTTTTTTTTTTTGTCCCTCACATTATGGTCCAAGCTGTAGGGTGGATTTTCATAATATTCAGGAAAACCTACACACATTGAAGAAGTCAGTAAAATGCAGTCAGTGATCCTGAGTGAACGAAGCTCTACCAATTTACTGTCATCTGCAGAATAGTTAAATTGTAAGTTTAGCGAAAGACAGGAGGTTAGCTACTTCAAAACTGAGTCAGGTAGAGCATGAGTTGCTAAGACCCTATGCAAAGAGCCTGACAAACTTGGGCATTCTTTGATACACCTTGTCTTTCAGGAATAACACATGAAGTAATTAAGACTAAATAATACTCATGAATATGGAGAAGGCCTTTAAATATTGTCTGTTTTTGTTTTCCATATGGTTAATCTTTTTTTTTTTTTTTTTTTGTAAATACATGAAGAGCATGCAATTTAAATTTTGTGGCTGTAAAAGTAGATTGTTCCTTTACTCCGCAGACATAAGTAACCTATGTGACCTCAACTCTCTAGCTTTTATGGAACAATAATCATTTTCTGACAGAACCAGTTTGCAGGGTTTTCATAAAGAAAAATTGTATGTCATTTCAGTTTTATTATATCCATCAGCTGGCTGCCATTTATTGTTGAGTGTCCGTAGTGACGTAGGGCCATGACTCTCTTCGGCTGTAATAGATTGCCTGCAGTGCATTCAGTGACTCTGGTACCTGTTGCTGGTTCTTTTTCCAGGTCAGCTGGCTGCAGGTACATGTGAGATTGTTACTTTGGACAGAGATAGCAGTCAACCCCGAAGGACTATAGCTCGACAAACAGCTCGCTGTGCATGTAAAAAAGGACAGATTGCCGGTACAACAAGAGCAAGGCCAGCCTGTGTTGATGGTAAGAAGTAAAAGATCTATTCAATTAGTTTCTGCCAATACAAGAGCGGTGTCAGCTAATAGTGTGTGTCAATAGATAAAAGCTCTTTAGAAGGAATTTTTATATGTTCCTACTAGCACTGGTATTGCCATTGAAATACCGAAAAGGGTATATTTCAAATGTTTTTTTTTTTAATTTGAATTTTTACTTTTATTTATAGCTTGATGTGCAGTTGAATGCTGAGAGTATGTTACTGTCATATTTTGCATGTGATGACTGTATCAGCAGTGAAACTGCATTTCCCCCGCCTTTGCCTTTTATTCCTTGTAATATGTATATACATATAAAAAGACACAAAACTGCCTCAAAGCTGGGGAGCTCCTATCACTGCTCTTGTGTTGAAACTTAATATTGAAACAAACATTGATATTTTAATTGGAATATAATATCTGAATACACCTTATACGTCCAGCGTTCCTCCTCTCCTTAAAACGATGACTCTGTATGATTCACTGCAGATGCAGTGATAGCATGCAGACTGGAAAACTGCTGACATAGAAGGAGATATGAAAATATTTCACTCTGATATTGTTTTGTGAGATGAATTTCTGTATGGCAGCTAAATAAGATGATAACAAAAGTGCAATCTTCAAGACAGGTCTGCCTGCAAACATTGAATGTGTTAGCAGACATTCATAATAAAAATAAAATTGGAAATATGTAGAAAATACTTGATGCAAAATGGCTTGTTTTAACCTAGGCTTTGTTAACAAACATGAAAAGATGCTTATGTATGGAAATACAAAAAATTCACAGAGCCTTTGAATACCGTCTGGTTGAGTTCTCAAGGAATAATTGCTGAGAACACTTCTCCAGAATTCGGTCTTACCAGCGATTATCAAAGAAGACAGCTCAAAGGAAATTTAAGAGCCTACTCACAAAACTAAATATAGAACATCATGCACATTCTATTTTTGTGTTTTCCTTTCAATGTTTTTGGTACTCTGTAATATAGTTTCTTAGCTGTCTCTCATAATTTGATTCTATATCAAGAAATTCTCTTCTTTCCTGTTATACTGTAAGATTATAAGATTTAATTGCTTAAAAAAGAAATTATTTTCCTGTGTAATTTATAGCTGCAGTTTTGGCAAAAACTAGTTATTAGGAATCAAAATAAATTCAACAATGTTAGCAGTTTAAAACAACAAAGTTATATGGAAAAATCTGATGTGAAATAAGAAGTTTTACTCAGTTATGACATACGGTGCAATTCATTTACTTTAACTTGGATATTCAGAGTTAGTCACTCTCTGCTACTCACTTTCTTGCTTTGAGACTCCCCTGGTGATGAAATTAGACTTCAGACAGCTAAAATCTCTCTGTCAGTAAAAAGAGATTAGTACCTCTGGTCATCCAATTGTGACATTAGCTTAGCTTCCAAGTATGGAAGTTTTATTTAATATTTGAAAATATGTTATCTTTTTTAATACTGTTGGAAACTCATGAAGAAAGACTATTTCAAATTCTACTTCTGCTTTCAGTGTTCTCAGTCATCATTTTATAAAAGCAGAGGGCTAGATTATTGGACGTATGGTTAGATGTTATTTAATCAGAGAGGATTCTGTATGTATTACTTCATTTTTGAAAACTAAGTAGGAAATTTGTCACTTGAAATTAGAGTTTCCAATTACATGTCCTAGCACTTTACTTCCAGGTAGTTGTATTAAGATCAAATAACCTAGTTCTTCATTATTTTTATAAAATACTTACTGTTAAGATGTTGGGCTCTTTTCTAAGAATGGTAACTACCAGATGGGTAGGACATGATATTTTGCTTTCCTTAACTATCTTAGGATATTTTGTAATCAAAGCTTAAAAAGCTTGATAATTCTTAGAGCTGGCTAATGAATTTCTGAATTAAGCAGAAGCACAAGCCAAGTCTCTTGTCTGTAATTTTTATTTAGAAATGGTGTTAAGAAAACAGGGATTTTTTACATACAGTAAGCACAATTTTATGGGAAAGAATAAACAAACACTTTACGTTGTCTGTAATCTTCTGTTGGTAAATAAAGTTGGCAAATGGACTGGTCATTAACTGGCAAGTATCCATTTGTGAATTTACCAGGTGCGTACTTTAAAGAATATACACTGAATTTTCCCATACTGTTTAACTCAGTTTCTAGAAAAAAAGTGTTTGAAACAAAGCTACTAAATGCTTTATCTTGGTCAGAATATTTTATCTACATAAAATCATGTCTGTGAAATGATACTTTTCTTTCTGATGTAAAGTCGAATATTACTCTTTGGGGAATACTGCGGCCAAACACATTTTTTGGTTGATTTGTTTGTTTTTACAATATTATTGTTTTTACAATAAAGAAAAAGTATTTCCATCTATTGAAATCTTCCATCTAGCAGAGATTGCATTCACTTTTTTTCCATTGTCCAAACAAATCTTTCTCTGAGCTTTTGTGAAAGGGATATAGAATGTGCTTTTGCATGTTTTATTTTATTTTTATTGTAGCTGATGTTACAAATGTATTGCTATTTAAGATTTCATTTCTGCTAGCAAAACATGTTTTAATACCTACTATTATTTATATGGTTTTGATTTTAATTACATTTTTTTTGAAGTAAAGGTATCAGGTTAGACCTTAGTCTTTTAATAATTAATGCCAAGCTGTTTGAGGAGTAAGCAGGAATAGTAACTGTGATCTCCTAACCCACTAACAAGAGAAAATATAGATAACAGTTACATTACAACTTTTGTTAAAGCTATATTTTGAATCTGCACTACTATTTTTTATAACTTTAAAGTGCATCGTGTTGCACCTGGTTCATTGTTTAATGGGAGAAGTACCACAGAATATATTTGGATGTGCTGTACATTCCTGGAGCTTTGAAATGTGAGTGCCAATTATTACAGCAAAAGGAGTAAGCAATTTAAGGACTTTTAAACCTCAGAAGCATTGTCTGAGATTGCACTTGTCAACGTACCTTTTAGAATAAGGCCTGAGTTGATTACCAAAATCCACTCTGACTTCCACTGCTACTCAACTAAGGTATTTTCCGAAGACATGAAAGACAGTATCTGTCAGATATAGAAAACTGGAATTCTTAGAAAATGAAAATGCTGTGCTTAGGGCTTGATCTGAACAGAACATGTAGAACAGAACTTTTCTGAAAATGTCTTTCAATTTATTTATTTATTTATTTATTTATTTTTCAATCTTTAAGTATGGCATTTTTTATGCAATTAAGAAAAAAAAAAAAAAAAAAACAGTATTCAGCCTGATTTGAGGCATGATTTAGTGCTGATTGCTTCAGTCCTAATCCCACTAAACCATAGCATGTATATGGTGTATTCTGTTGTGATGTAATTTTTAATTTATGAATGTAGGTTTTGCAATACTTTGATAGTAGCTTGCCTTCACTTTAAGTTGCATTATTATTATTTATAGCTGTGTTCCTTAGCCTTTTTTTTTTTTTTTTGAGAGCAAATTCCATAGTAGTGACCTCAGCTGCATTACTTAGATAAAATACAAAATTTCAACATAACATTTGGTTTATCAGTGCAGTATTTTCCATACGTATCAGTCAAGCTTCATCAGTTTTTTAATCTGTGAGAGATTGAAAGAGAGCAATTATTCTCTATTTTTCTCCAGTACCTTCACTAATTTGGAATTGTTTTAAAGCTAGTGGAAAAAAGTCCTTGATAGCAGTCTGTGTACACATGCACCAATGGTTTTTGTTCTTTCAAGAGAACAACTGTCCAAAAATAATATTTATTATGCCACAGTTCTTTTGGAGAATGCAAGTACATTAACCTAAGGAGCATGTATTGAACATGTAAATGTTACATAGATTCCAGGAATTCTATCCAATATATATTTCTAGAATAAAAGTAAACAGAATTTTTCTTCAGAAGATAGAAGCAGTTGATAAGAGGAAAAGTGTGTAATAAAAGTAGTTTAATTATTTGAGGAAAATGAGTTTGGCACTGTTTAATTTATTTACTCATATTCTGTGATTAGAAGATTCACATGCTTCATGTTTGAATTTTGACCACTAAGTGAAGTGAAAAAACCTGGGACATAGATCCTGAGTTCCAAAATTTCTGAAATTCCCAAATTTTGAATGGCAGAAGCTCAAGTAACTGAGTTCAGGCTTTCAGACAATTTATTTGTAAATCAGTCTTCCCCCCCCTCCCCCCCCCTTATTTTTAATTCATTTGCAAACATTTGCAAACAGGATTTTTTAATATAATCTTATTTGTTATAATTTGTTCATACATTATAATTAATGTACTTTTCAGCTGGCATTGATTGATGTTGTTTAACACAGAAATTCAAGATCCACAAGGAAGCCACATTAGTTTCGATCAATAATTCTCTGCTCTTCTCATTAGCTCTAAGAGTCTATAGGGAGGTGGAGGGTTCAGAATTGATTATTAATAGAATCCTAGGTCATGCACTTGAAACAAAACTCAATTTAATACCTAGAGATCTTCATAACTTTATCCATATCAACAACAACAAAAAAAAAGAAAATAAAAAAAAGAACTGTAATGATTTTCCAGAAAGGACATTTCAGCTTTTACATTTTGAATATTTCGTATTTTTATTAGTCAGATGTTTATATTATTTATCCTGGCCTTATTGCAGATATTTGTAAATGTTGATGTTTTGCTGATGTTAAATACTATGCATTATAACCTGTGTTACAATTAAGGTAAGTCAGTGTGAAAGACGTAAAATTAAATGGCAAAGTGTGATGGGTCTAAAATTAAACAGAGGATGAATAAGATTCTGTAGACTTTTTGCTGAAACAGAAGCAGCATGGAAGATTATTTGCCCACAGTGAGACTAAAATGCTGCAGCAGAAGAAATGTCACTGTTCAACCCTAATACAGAAAGTGAGAAAAATAAAGTGTACAGACCAGTAGCTGCAGCATCGGTGGTGACACTGATGATTTATAGGAAGTACAGGAAAAAAATAAAGGTTTCCCCTTTTGATTGAGAATTAGCAACTGGAGAAACCAAAGACATGACCAGAAAAAAAGGAAAAAAAAGAAAAGCAATTTCTATTTGGATGGTAAGTATTTGAAAGTACTGAGTACCTAAGCTCAATACTTCATATGCTTCATTAAGTATATAATATAGTTAATTTATATAAATTAACAAAACTAATTTTAATTTTAAATGTTTTTTTTTTTTTTTTAATTATTAAAACATAAAAAAAAAAATGAGTGACGAACCCAAAAAACTAGTGGAGTTTTCGACTTTTTTTTTTTTGTGTGTGTGAAACAAGCACATCAGTCTGGCTTGATTGCACTGGTTGCAATTCTTAGTAAGCTCTCCAGGTGTTCATCAGAAATTTTTGAGGAAATTCTTCTCTTCCTGTGCTTCATCCTTGCATACGTACATACTGCCATAAGTGAGTAAGATATGATTGTGAGGTGATGAATATCTGCCATATTCTGTGGAAATCTAGTGATTTCCACAGAATGATTAATTCAGCAGTCAAGAACCGTGAAACATGGTAGCTAGCATACTGATCATGGTTTGGAAGTCAGGCCCGTTAGGCATTCTCACACTGAGAACTCCTACAGAGTTCTGCTTCTTAATGACGTGTAGATCTATGGTTCTACTACAAATTAGAATCATAGAATCACAGAATGATTTGTGTTGGAAGGGACTTTTAAGACCATCTAGTTCCAACTCTCTTGCAATAGACAGAAACACCACCCTTTAGACCAGGTTGCTCAAAGCTTCATTCAGCCTGGCCTTGAACGCTTCTAGGGAGGGAGCATCCACAACCTCACTGGGCAACCTGTTCCAGTGTCACACCAGCCTCACAGTAAATAATTTCTTTCTGGTATCTAGTCTAAATCTACCCTCTTCCAGTTTAAAACCATTTCCCCTCATCCTATTGCTACACGCCCTTATAAAAAGTTCCTCTGCAGCTTTCCTGTAGGCTCCCTTCAGGTACTGGAAGGCAGGTATATGGTCCCCTTGAAGTTTTCTCTTCTCCAGGCTGAAGAGCCCCAACTCCATCAGCCCGTCTCTGTAGAGAAGGTGCTCCAGACCTATAATCATCTTTGTGGTCCTTTCTGGACCTGCTCAGTGTCCTTCTAGTTTTGGGGTCCCCAGAACTGGATGCAGTACTCCAGCTATTGTCTTATGAGAGCAGAATACAGGGTCAGAATAAGCTCCCTTGACCTGCTGGTCAGGCTTCTCTTGATGCAATCCAGGATACGGTTGGCCTTCTGGGCCAAGCACACTATGTTGGCTCATGCTGAGTCGTTCGTCTACCGATACCTCCAAATCCTGCTTCTCAGGGCTGCTCTGAAGCAATCGTCCACTCAGCCTGTATTTGTGCTTGGGATTGCCCCAGCCCAGGTGCAGAACCTTGCTCTTGGCCTCGTTGAACTTCATGAGGTTGGCATGGGCCCACCTCTAGCCTGTCCTGGTCCCTCTGGATGGCATCCCTTCCCTCTAGAATGTCAGCTGCACCACTCAGCTTGGTGTTATCTGCAAACTTGCTGAGGGTGCACTAGATCCCACTGTCCATGTCACTTACAATGATGCTGAATAGCACCAATCTCAGCATTGATCCCTGAGTAACACCAGTCATCAACAGTCTCCACTTGGACACTGAGCCATTGAGCGTAACTCTCTGAGTGCAACCTTCCAGCCAGTTTTCTATCCAGCAAGTGGTCCATCCATCAAATCCATTTTTCTCCAGTTTGGTGACCAGGATGTCATGCAGAACAGTGTCTTTGTTCAAAGTCACAGTTCAATAGAGGACATCAATTGTTCTTCCTTTATCTTGATGCTATAACTCCATCATAAAAGGCCAACAAGTTTGTCAGGCAGGTCTTGCCCTTGGTGAAACCGTGTTGAATACCGCCAATCACTTCATCTTTTTTTCCATGTGCTTTGGTAGGGCCTTCAGGAGGATCTTCTCCATGATTTTGCCAGGCTCAGAGGTGAGGTTGACTGGCCTGTAATTCCCCGGTTCTTCTTTTTTTCCCTTTTTGAAAATTGGTGTTATGTTTCCCCTTTTCCAATCCATGGCAACTACAGCAAACTGCCATGACCTTTCAAATATGATGTATAGCAGTTTGGAAACTTCATCTGCAAATTCCCTCAGAACCCATGGATGGATCTTGTTGGGTCCAATGGACTTGTGCACCTTCAGGTTCTTTAGATGGTCTCAAACTTGGTTATCGTTTACAGCAAGCAGATCTATGTTCTTACCATTGCTTTCGGCAACTTGGGCAGTGTAGCTAAAGGCAGAGTGCCAAGACTGAGGCAAGGAAGTCTTTGAGCGCCTCAGCTTTCTCCGTATCCCTCATGACCAGATCTCCAGTTTCCTTCGGTAGAGGGTCCACATCTTCCCTGACCTTCTTTTTATCATTGATACCCCTGTAGAATTTCTTCTTCTTCCCCTTTATGTCCCTGGCTAGATTTAATTGTCTGTATTTTAGTATTCCTAACCTGATCCCTGGCTGCTCAGACTACATGTTTGTAGTCTTTTCAGGTAACCCGTTTCTTCTTCTACATCCTGTAGACTTTGGCTATCTTCTTGAGCTTAAGTAAATCCAGAGTTCCTTGTTGATCCACGGAGGCCTCCTGGCATTCTTGTCTGCCTTCCCTTTTGTCAGGATGCACTACTTTTGGGCTTGGAGGAGATGGTCTTTGAATACCAACAAGCTTTCTTGCACCCCTCTTCTCTCCAGGGCTTTCTCCCATGTGACCCTGCCAAGCAGTTCCCTAAAGAGTTCAAAGTCTGCTCTCCTGAGGTCTAGAGTAGCAAGTTTGCTGGGCACTCTCTTTGACAACCTAAGAAGTCCACCATTTCATGATCTCTGCAGCCAAGGCTGCTCTTGAACTTCACATTACCCACTACCTCTCCTTGTTGGTGAGGGCAAGATCTAGCCTAGCACCTTTTCTTGTGGGTTTCTGTATTACTTGGAAGAGGAATTGATGATCCAGGAAAGTTTATGGACAAATCAATCAGGGATTTAGAGAAATTAGGTTTAATTAATTATGTTGTAAACTAGTGAATTATTATCTAAAGATTCTGAAGGATTATACACAGATTAAATCATTTTGGATATATAAGGGAAATAGATCTGGGAAAAGTGTGAATAAAATCTAATTTAAAATATTTTTCTAAGCCTTGTAATATAATGAACTGACCAAACTGGAATTATTTTGCACTTATTTTACATCTGCCTTTGATGTTAAACCTGGCATCAATGCACCATTTCAGGTTAAGAGATGACTGTATTTCTAAATGATCATGCAGGGAAATATTTAGGAAAGCAAAATTTAATTATGTGATTTGGAAGGTAGCCAGAAACCAGGGGTTAACACTGGTACTGTTGCAAAGAGTGCTGTGAGAACTTTAATTGCCTCTAATGCTTAATGCCTTGCTTTCACATTTCATCTGAAAGACAACACCTTCAGCCTCCCAGTGTTTCATTAGATGCATTAGTTCACCAGTGCCAGCAGCTTCGTTTCCTTTAGATCCCAGACACTCCTAAGCAGTCATCCATGTAGTCTAATCCTCTTTCCTCTGCGTGCGCTGATGGCAGTTTCAGTACAGAAAAATGTTTGGAGGTTATGTGACGTTAGATTGTGGAACAATTTTCTGAGGGAGTGGCTAGAAGCCTAATCACTGCAGACATTTTAAATTGAACTGGACAAAATACTAGAGAATGTATTGGGCATTATCACTGGGCAGAGTTTTCTGTGGTTGATTTGTTACAACAGAGCATTGCCAACAATCACACTGGAATTGCTTCAGTCTGATTCATTAGCTAACTTCAAGTAATTGGTCAACATGACATTCTTAATTCCGGACTTCAGTCATTGTAAGCTCCATTTTCAGACAGCGAGATGAGATGGACACATCAGGCAGGGGTCACGTGGTGTCAGTATTGGAATCACCTCCTGAAAGCTCCTCTCTTCTCTCTTCTGGGATTGAAAAGCATAGGATGATGAGCAAAGTAGGTTTTATGCTTGAATGTAATGTGTGTAAACACTTCAGGCTATCAGCTGCTCAGATCACCTTCTGGAAGAGTCACTGTCTTCACCAATTAGAGGCATTTCATGGGGAAAAATAATAATAAAAAATTAATGTTTGGATTACCTTCTCTTCTTGTCATCCTAGGTTCTAATTTTCCCTGAAAGACAGAGGAAAGAGAGAATTTCATAAAAATTTGTGTGTGCAGGTGGACTTCTGCTAAGGCATGTGCTGATTTCTAGTGAGGGTAAAGGAATTTAGAGAAACAAGTTTTTGTTAATACCCCTACTAGGTCTAAATGACATTTCTGGCACTATGTAAAAGCAGCATCGTGATGGAGTACTTTTTTTTTTTACTCTTTTTTTCCCTAAATAATCTCATTAAGCACAAAGAACTGTAAACAGAGAACGAGTATGTTTCATAAAAGTGAATCAAGAAAGGGTGTAATATGGTTAGAAATGGTATTTTAAACCTAAATACCACTTTATTTTTAACTTACCTTAGATTTAATATCTGTGGTGGTAGATGATGTGTCAGAAGACTCCTAGAAAACATTGAAATTGATTGCTAAATTAGTGGCAACATTAATAGCACTGATATATCCAGCACCTGGAATAGACTAATTAATGCTAGGCATTTTTTCACGCCTCTTTCAGAGTACTTTGCAAAGGGCTGATTCTGAGAAAACACCTTTCTTGAAGATAGGACCTTAGAAAGATACCTTTTAAAGGAGATTGTGGAGTTTCCTTCTCTAACGATGTTCAAGACCCATCTTGACACTTGCCTGTACAACCTACAGGCTTTAGTAGGAGGTTGGTCTTGATGATTTCCAGAGGTCCCTTCCAACCCTTGCAGTTCTGTGATTCTGTAATAAAAAAGATCAGTTTCCTCTGCTGCTGAGGGCTCAGATTATACTACAAGAGAACATGGTTGTTTTTTTTTTTTTTTTGCATTCATTTGCATTCACAATATTTTAATATCATAATTTAAGTTTTCATAGGACTGTATTTTTTCTTTACATAAACTGTCTCACTGTTGTTTCATTTCTGCAATGCCATATGAATGGCAGGTGCTTTGTAAATACATATTGTCCTAGATGGAAAAGTGGTTGCAAACTAATGACAGAATTCTCCTTAAGCGGGTGTAGAGCACCTCTGCCCTTCCTCCCTTATCCGACAGTCATGTCCAGTACCTTGCACTACACAGTTACAGTACTCTTGATTCGGTACTTTATGCTACAACATGCAGGGAAAACATTGCTAATTTTGAGCATAGCAAAGGCAGAAAGAGACATATACATATACAGAGGTATTTGATACAAAGTGTTTGGAAAGAGCTGGAAAAGAAAAGAGCAAAAGGCAAAGAGAAAGGAGAGAGTGTGGCAAGAATGTGTGGAATGAAGTTAGTTCAACCACTCAAACTTCCTCTTCCTCACCCAGCTGTACGAGTCTAGACTGCATCACAACTGAGAAGCAAATTCTTGCATGGGCTAGAAAGAAATGAATATCTTTGGACTGCTGTAGATAAAGAATGGAAGTCATTTAAAGACAGAGATTTCAAGACTTGGCAAAAAAAAAAAAAAAAAAAAAAAAAAAGAAAGCTATGATTTTTTTTCTTTAATTTTGATAGGATGTTTTGATTAACTGGATGACACTGGCATGACAATATCAATAGATAATGTGAAACAAAGAAACAAAAAAGAAAAACAACTTTTTCTATCATATTATAGTTTTTAGTGATTGTCTTTACTGCTTAGATTTTAAGAAACTGCTTCTCCATAGTCCTGTATAACAATGGGACTCAGTCCTCCAGACCCTGGAAATAATCACTTTTTGTTTGTTTGTTTGTTTTACTTTTCAAATTTAATATCTGGAGGATATATGATACATATTGAAAGATATTAAGAACAAGATATCTTTGGTAACATAGATGTCAGATAAACTGCTGAAACATACTAGCCTTACATTTTGATAACAGAAAGACATCCGAATTTAGAATAATGAGGTAAGACTTTAGTGTTAGGAAATATGCTCCTAGATCTCTAATGTCTGTTTTCTCAGTCTTTTTATACAAAAGAACTGTCTTGCGGTTTTGCATGTGTCAGACCTTGTAAGTGGAAGTCTCAGACTGTATGAATTTTATGACTACCCACCCTTTGTTCATTTTAATTCAAATCAGGCTATAATTCTCTTATGATTTCACTATCATACACTGAGAGGTGCTGTATTGGTGCTGGATTCCTTCAAAACTAAGATGAACTGCATTATCTACATTTCTTGGCAGCATTGGCTGCTGATCCATCACATTTTGATATATTCTTATGGGTAACATAGAGGCTCGCTAGTTTTATATGTTTAGAAACCAAATATATATACTAGGTGTCACACTACTTTCATTTCTGTTAATGCTTTGCACAATATGTGTATTATATATTTTTTAATAATTTTATGTTGGTTTTCAGATTTCCCTTCATATTCATGGTGTATATATATATATATGATTAATGCATACATACATATATAATATACGTACACACGTGCTCACGTACGTATAAACTGTTTTATATGTGAGTGAATGCTACATATACAATTCTGTTGTATTACTGGCTTTATGTGGCATTACAATGAATAAATTGGGAGCTGAAAGGCCAAGGCACAAAACTCTCCTCCAGCAATTAGTGTTTCTGCTTTGAAATTACTTGCTTTATCATGTCTGAGCTAGCAAGTCATCAAGACTTAGCAAAAAAGTCATTGAGTAAAATGTTACAAAAAATGAATGGACAGAGTAACCATCAGTTGCAATTGTCCCAAACTATTAATTATACCCATCATTGTAGTTTCCGGGACAAGCCAGAGGACTCAAGTCAGGTTTAAACCAGTGTAAGAGGCCATCCGTCTATTACAATGGCTAAACTAATTTCTTATGAATTAAGTGGTGCCAGTTCTTTGTGTAGGATATTCTAAAATGATATTGTGTGCAGTGTGCAAATAAAGATTATGGAAGGGTTTCTGTACTTGAAGCAGTTTTTGCTTTTTTTCAGATGTTGATGACTATGACTGGAACATGAACATAAGTTTAGATTCTATTACAGAATTAATAAAAAAGCCTACTCAGACAGAAAGATGTGATTCCTATCTTGAGATTCTTATAATTTAAAGTTCACATACTTCAACCTCTTAGTCAAATTAAGAATTCTATTGAAACTAATGAACCTGTTTCCTTGAATTTAAATTTACTGGACCAGTACTCTTTTGGACAGATAGATCTAATAAAAAATGATAGAATCAATGCAGTGATAAGCTTCCCGTAAGAACAAATTTGGAGAGAAGATTTGGATTCATATATAGAATAATTTAAATTCTGCAGATTTTTCTTTTATACTAATGATTTTCATTTGTTCGGTCAAATTTGAGAGGATTATTTGAAGTTTATTTGACACACTTACGAAAGTTCGGATCAATTCTGGATCTAATGTTCTAGATGAACCTGAATGAAAATCAGAAATCAAAATGAGAAAAAACAATATTTCAACTTATTTTCCTCAAGGGATGTGACTCTGTATCCCTGCAGCAGTAACGCTAGATCCCTACCCTTACTTCTTACTCTTTGAAATTCACAATAACTTCTGAAGTCATATTTCTTTTGAACTCGGTTATTTATTTCTTCCTCTTTGTGTGTGTGTGTATACCTGTTGATAAACACCAGTTAACTCATGAAACTCTCAGTTTTTCTAGCTTTTCATACAGCTAAGCCTTCCATTTGGGCTCCATATGACTATGAGACTTGCCACATGGAGTAGCTTTTGGCATGCAAGTGAAACAGAAGCCCATAGAGGATGTGGAAACTGGCAATTTGTAATCTGATTCTTCATGTGAAAAGGTATTGCAATAAAATAAACACATAAATAAAAATTAGCACAGAAGAAAGACACAGGTATTTCTTTTTTTAAGATGTAGTGTGAAATTGTGAATATTGGAGGAGCAATGATATTTCAATTTTAGAATGTCTGCAACCTTACAAAGCTGTACTTCCGACTTCTGTTTTAATTCTTAAAGATAGCACCTTAAAACTCCTTGTTTGAAAAAAAGTTTATAGTCTAGCTTAACACTGTAATTTCTAAATCATCCAGTTGAAGACTTGGTGTATGGTTTTCTCAGATTGTGTCTGTAGTTCTGGAAAAAGATTAGGAGCACAGTTTCCATTAGAAACTTACCGTTACAGAGTTTGAAGCCAGAAAGCTTTTGATTCTGGCTCAGATGAATTGTAACTGAAAATATTCTCTTTCAGTTCTAGTGCTAAGGAAAAAAAAACACAAAGTAATATTTCTGATTCAGATTGTGTTTGAGAAAAGTTCAAAACAATAAATAGAGCATAATAATGTTAATTAGAATTTATTTTCTGTCAGTTTTGACAAAGATTGCAGAATATACTGAAATCTTCCTAATAGTTCAGATTGCTTTTCAGTTTGGATTTGATCCTCACTCTTTAATTTTTATTTTTACAGTACAATGCTAACATGAACTTTTATTTTCATTCTTTGAGGTTGTTTTACTAAAATAATGAAAAATAGCATTTATGAGCTTACCACCTTTGAATTCACGTCAAACTGTGATGAATTTTACATGATTGGCATCCTGCCAACTGCAGTGGAACTTTGCTGAAATCTTAATTTGTGCAAAATTTAATATTTCAGTTTTCAGTTATTAAGAAAACAATATTTACAGATTACATTTACCAAAGAGCTAATATTTCTTTTCATTTTTATTTTCCCTTAGCAAAAGGTAACTTGATTTTCTGTATTTTAACAGTTGAGTACAATACTTGAGTGTAAAATATAAATTACAGAAAAGTTATGTATATTAGTGTTATATGCATAAGATATGCATCATCCTCATATCAAAATTTCATTATGCTGCAGAGGCAGAGTGACTGAGTAAGTAGAGATAACTAGTAGCTTATAAGAGCTCCATTTAGAACAGTCATAGACATTTTGTGAAAAAAATGAAGTATAACTATTTTTGAAATCCCTTGCTATTTTCTGTAAGGTACTCAGTAGGTATTGAAACCAAGTTTTTATGGGTTAATTTATATGACAAGGATTATTGATATACAAAAGATTTTTTCATTGCTTCCAGTACAGTACTACTGATTTTTGTGTCAGGTGTGCATTGTTTATTTACCACTTCCAGTAGTCTTCCATAGTGCAGGTATCTTCATGATTACAGACCTTGTCTGAAAATGGTTGCTGCTGGGCGCACCTGTACCAGTACTCCATTGGTGTACAATAAAACAGTACTTCCCTTGTCCTTACTTAAAAAAACTGTGGACTGGAACAATATTTCATAGCATCTTTGCATTAGTTTAGCAAAATGTATTTTAGGTTTGCATTTAAATAGTGGTTGACCATTGTCTTGTTCTCCCATCATCAGAAATTACATTGCATCCTCAAGATCAAACTGAGATCAGTTCAGGGCATTGGCTTTGATTTCTGAAGTATGATAAAATGGGTAAATTTAGAAAGAAAGTACCTTCATAAATGGTGACTGATAAGATTCTTGATTTTACTGTTATGTGCTCATGGCTGCTATAGTAGTCCACAAGAACAAATGACAGTCCTTTATTATGCTGAAGACTACAGAAATTGAAAATTGTAATCTCTCTTCTGAAGAACTTACAGTTAAAAAATTGAGAAATGGAAACTTAGTAGACAAATCATGAGAATAGCAGTCTTGCTCCAGTTTTGTTCATTTCTGCATGCCTGTAGAGGAAGTGAGAGCTGCTGACAGAGAGTGCAGCTAGATTATGAGAGTTTGTGGTGGAAAGAAATTCTGAAGGAAACACTTTACAGGAGAAAAGAGAATAAGATGGGTGAATATGCAAAGAAGTTCAGACTTATTTTTATAAAAGCAGGAAGAGTGAATGACTTCAGAGGAAGTCAGTGCAGAACACAAAAAAAAACTAGCAGTGTTTGACACAACGTATGTCGTTATGTCTTTCTTTTGCTGCTAATAAATTTGTTAGTTTTATTATATCTTTGACTGTGGTGTCTTCACTATATTCTCTTTTTCGTTTTCCTTCACATCCTTTTTTTTTTTTTTTCTTTTTCCTCAATAATAATAATAATAGTAATAATAACAATAATAATAATAAAGTAGAGTTGTTGAATTCTGAACTACTGTACTTTTTATAATAACAAGAAGGACAGCAGAAGAAAAATAGTGTTTCTTTCTAGCTGTCATGCATAGTTCAGTCAGATGGGCTAATTTATCTTTCAAAGTAAGACGTTTGGAAACTCGGAAGCTAGTTAAGTTAGTCATGTTTGTGTAACTTCATATTTTCCTCATTTCTTGTCATCCTTTGTAAAAGTTACTTCTGCAAACTTGTGCCCTTTTCTCACACACTTCTTAGCAGGCTTTCATCACATTTCATTGTCTTATAAAAAGAACATGGAATGGAAATACCACTAGACATCTAGAATATAAGATAACTCTTTGGTTAGCTAGTATATTTACTTGAAGTATATTGGTATGGGACTAGTATTTTCATTTCCTTTAACTTTATTTTTGTTTACAAAGAGTTTTCTTGATTTTAGGGAGGAGAACCTTTCTCTCACAAGTAACTGCTGTGTAAAAGTTTCTTCGGTTCCTTTTATTCGTTTATCTTGATTAGACTGTTCAGACCAGGATGTCCTTCCCCTTTTCTTGCAAAGCACTTATAGATAATCATGTTGCTAAAAATAATCTGAATTAAAATATGAATAAGTCTGTCCCCCATTCATTGGGAAGTAGGACAAGGACATTGCACATAATATTTTCATAGGTATATATGTTCTTGTCCCCTTTCTAGCCCCAGTGTGTGGTCTATATACATCATTGTTTTGTTTCGTTTGTTTGCTTGTTTTAGTTTAAAAAAATATTAATCAGTCCTGATCTTCATGAGACAGGGTGCTTGGATGAAGAATTTAGAGTTGAGGAGATGGAAGTATGTTCAGTGTAAGAATGGGGAAAATAGATGTGCTACTAGATTTCTCATGTTGAGAGACAGGTAATTTTATAGAAAGTAATTTGCAGTTCTGCCATAATGAAAGAGGAGTAACATCTCACATCTGCTTCAGGGTAAGCACTTGCTTGTGGATAACTCTAGAATAGTTAATCACATGCTCAGATACATTATTATTCATCATTCTGCCCCTGTCATAACACTGACTAGTGATCTTGTCAGTACTTTTCAACTAAATTTACAAAAATACACTGGTGAGGAGTGAAGGGTGATGAATTCAGTAAGGTCATATTATATTGGCCTGTGGGACAAAGCAAGAAGATGGTAGCTCTGTCTAGCCCACAAATCCTATCTTCATGGACAAAAAGTAACAGAAGGGAGCAATTAGCAGTATTTCCTTGGTAATATCAAAGGCTGATGATGAGACTGCAAGTTCCATCTTTTTTTTTTTCTTTTGCTCTCTTAATTTTCTTATTTTTTTTCCTGTTTTCCTTTTTTTTCTTTTTTTTCTTTTTTTTTTTTTTTTTCCTTTTTAATTTTTTTATTCCCATGGTCTCTAAAAGCGCTTCCTAGCAGTTGAGACTGTTTGAAACCATGTACATTTGAGCCTTCATAGTATCTTCAGCTGATCAGTTCAGCTGTCAGGAAATGTCATGTGATGTCCCTTGTTCTGCTGTATGTTGTAAGTAATAATTCTCTTTTCCTGTGACACTCAGAACTCTATGTGTGCACATTCATCTGTACTCTTCTAGTAGATTAGTCAGTTTAATTTGCCAGTGCTTTGGCTCTCTCTGTTTCTTCTTTTGAACATTTATTTCAACTATGTATTCTCAGTTTTAAGATTGCCTGAGTAGCATAGCTGATGCAGTTTCATAATACTTAGTTTCATTTTCCTATTTGTTTTCTGTTCTTTCTTAGAAAATTATGCCATTCCTGACAACCACTGATTTCTGAATTGATGTTTATTTTGAAACAATTCTAGTTTGATTTCCAGAAATCTCCTTTAGATTATAACAGCTAATTTGGAATATATCACTGTAGTCGGAGCTGTTTTTCCTGTGTGCATTAGAATGGCTTAGGTTGGAAGAGACTTTAGAGATCGTCATCAGCTTGCTTTTACTGACATAGAATTTCATCTGCCATTTCATCATCTTTCACAGCTGTGTAAGATCTCTGTAGTTTTCATAGTTTTCTTTTTACCACTCAGAATGATGCATTTCCATCAGCGTATGCACCTCACAGTTCCAGCTGAACAAAAGCTGCAACATCCTAGTTGTCAGACATTCTGACCTCTGTTCACCTTTATTTTTTCTCTTCATTAGTAAAATTCTGCACATTTCTCAGTGCATGATAGTGTATTAGGCTTCAGGTTATCATTGATATTTTTTCTTCCCCTTATTTCCTTGTTCCTTTCTAATAAAAAAGATGTTAAAGCAGAATATAGCTTTGGTGTTATTCCATTCAATATACAGAGATAGGATCACCTCCTGTTGTTTGAAAGAGGAGGTTTCTGAGATGAGTTGGAGATTTTCGTCAGAAAATAAGCCTCACACCTGCAGAATCAGGTCTTTTTCAAGGCTGGAATAAATTGTCAAATGCTCTTGGAAATTTTCTCTTTAGTGTAAGACTTTCAGTTGACTGTGCTGGCCAACATTTAATCTGATTGCATTCCAGAATTTTATTTTATTTTACCTATGCATTTTTTTCCAGCAAAGAAAGCCTTGATTGATTGCAGATTTGAAGGGGACTTCATTATGGGATGAAAATATAACTCAATATTATAACTTATAACATCAATTCATACAAATTTGTGGAAAGTTATGCACCACTTACTTAACCATTAGTAAAAAGTCTATAGCTGGCAAATCCTTACCTAAATCTTTAGTCCTCAGTCACAAACTTCAAAGCCAAGATTGTTTATTTTCTGTTACATCAAAGTACACAGAAGTGATAGGATTTTTGATGATCGATAAACTAGCAAAAATGACTTCTGACTCCATATCTCTAATATAGCATGTTGTTGTTTTTGAAACAGTCAGATCAGAATTAAGTATTTTTTTTTCCATTATTTTGTGTGCTTTTTTTTTTTTTTTTTTTCATTTGTTTTTGTTGTTTTGTTGCTTGGTTTGCTTGGTTTGGTTTCCTTGTTTTATTTATTTATTTATTTTGTGTGTGTGAGTTTAAAACAACTCTCTGGAGATCACGTGCACTGAAAATAATTGTTTTTCGAGTTAATAAGAAATTGAAACATATTCTGCCATAGGAGATAAAATAATGGTTACACTTGGGAATTTATAATCTTAAAACATTTTTTTTTCCCCTAACATTTTAAAACTTTGCTTTTACTCTTAATGACAAATTTTGTATTATTATATAAATTATACTTTTTTTATTTGTATTGTAGCTGAATGCTATTTAATACTATTATCTTAAAAAGGAGATTCTTATAGATGCATTATAAGTTTTTTGTTCCTCATTTTTACTGGATTTTTTGCATTTGTTTTTCAAATTTTTAAATTCTATATGTTTTTATGTTCATTAATAAGTTCAGTATTATAAAGTTTTTTTCGCATTGGATCTTTAAAAGATAAAGTAAAACCCCTTACTGTAGAGGTATCTTCATTCATTACTACTCATTGACAAAGTTTAATATTATTTTAAATTATGACTTAATTAGACTTTTCAAATAATTCAAACAGGAAATCAGATCATATATATGTATACTATTAATGTAATCGAATGTCAAACTCATTATATAGTATTATAATTTTGGCAAAATTAGGATAACTTTAAGAAGTACTTGACATATTTGGCATTTATAGCACGCATGTTGCCTCTGCCTTTAGGCATAGCCTGAGGCTTAGAGCATTTTTAGCAAGTGGAACTCTAATAGAATCAATTTTCATAAATAAAAACAGAATTTAAGTTATTCTTCCCAGGGATTAGCAATGTGGGACTATTCAGTAATGTATTTATATTAGTGTTAATTTTCTTAGCATTCTAATTTGATTCTATTTCACGTTTGTATGCTCAAGCGCAAACTCCTTCAGGACTATCCCTACATCAGTCAGCACATGCAAATTCGTTCTTATGGTTCTACTTAAGCTACTCTTGAAATAAATTTAGAGAAGTAGATCTATAAAGGTATTTCCAAGGGAATAATTTCTTAATGGTTAGCTGTATGTTTGCTCTCCATATTAACAAAGTAACAAAGTCACATATTCCTAGAAGCTTACCTTAATTTTACATATGATATTAGAAAATATGAGTCTTTTAAATGATTACTAAAATAGCTTATATTTTCTGGCGGATATTAGTCCCCTAAGTCTCCTTCCAGCTATTGTATACTGGTAGAAGTTTTTTTTACACTCCAATTTTTCAGTACTGGAGATAATTTGGGTATGACATGATTAGACTTCTGTGTGAATATTAGTCTAGATCTAGTTATTTCTTTCATCTTTTTTGTAACTAGTGGTATTTCCAGGTCTCCATCATAGATAATGACTAGAGGATTAATGTCTGTTGGGGGATACAGAGGAGCTGTAAAATATTAATAAGGAATAGAGATTTGGAGTAAATTGCAAGAAAAGGAAAATATGCAATTATATGTTGTAGGTATAATTAAGTCCATACTGATAAAACATGGCACTTTAAAAGTAAGATGTAGTAAGTCACATAGATAAAAATATTCTCTGTAATGGGATGGATCCATTCTTTCTAGCGTGTTCGTGTTGGCATTCCTTAAATGCCTAAGAGCACAACAGATATGCAAATAAGACATAACTTGATTATGTATTAGAGATTAAATCACAGGAAGTTGAACAATATTCTGTTTTCTATAAACTGCATAACATATAGATTTAAAGCTCTAATCTAAAAGTATGGTTGCAGAGTTATTTTCACCTTTTGTTCAGTATTTCATTGTATGGTATCTCATAGGACTTAACTGTTCTGGTAACTATTTATTATGTTTTCCAAAGTGCAGCTTTGCTGTATACGTAACAAAGACCATGGTGTTGTTGGTCCTATTTGAAGAATTTCTGACCTGCCTATTTTTCTAGCTTCTCTACAGTATTTCTGTTTCAAATGGGAAACCCGTGTTCTGTGCAATCTCGTGATTGTGTAGCTGATCTGATGGACCACAACTTGAGCTCCTAAATATGTGTACGAGAAAATCAAGTAGAAATGTCTTGTAATTTTCTGAGTTACAGACTAAAATGCAGCAGTTTCTTCTGTGTTGTAGTGTGCCATGTTTTAATGATGCGTGAATGTCTACTCTTTGGTAACATCTTAATAGAATATCACAATCAGTATATCCCTGGTTTCAGGCAGTGGTTCAACTGAGTTTGCTTCCAATTAATTCCTTATTTCTCACATAATAAATGTCCTGGAAGATGATCTCAGTCTACGTTATCACTTTTGAGCCTTCTGGGGAAGCAACAGCAGAAGACTTTTTACTTGACAGAATAAAACCAAAATCCTTTGTTCACATTATTTTTTGAAATTTATAAAGAATGGTTTTAAAGATGTATCTAGTTTCATTAGTTAAAAAAAATCCTGTAACTTCTTCAGAACAGTAAATTGGATAACAAAACTCTTTCTCAGTAGAAGTCCAATATTCCCAGAGTTTTTGTTACAAGAAACCTTTGTCTGGTGAAGCTCATGGCATTTGTTCATGAAATGAAAACATTTTTTTTTTTCAATTATGTTTCTATCAGTTCTGTCACTTGAAAAAGACTTGCAGCTGTTATACTGGCTTTGAAATACTAGTCTGCTTCTATAAAGTAATCTTTGATCTTTGGTAATGATAAATGATGAAATTACTGTGCAGTGTCTCTCTAAATATATGATAGCTTTACTTATAGACTACAACTGTAATTCCAAAGACTTAAAAGTCAGGACAAGTCCTATTGTCCCGAAAAACTTTTCCTGGAGGTATGTACATAATTAAGAAATCTTCTATGTGTCAATTCCATTGTCTGTGCAGTAGAACAGCTCTGTCTTTTTCTTATATCAGTATATCTAAAATCCATGTGTGAGAGTAATGAGAACTTGTTTCCAGATTCTTGGGTTTTTTTTGTTTGTTTTTTTTTTTCTTTCTAAAATCATACTAGGAATCATTTTGGATGTGGTTCTAGTACCAGACTGGTGATTGCTGCTTGTATTTTGTAAATCACTGCTTTACACTGTATGCCAAATAGTCTAAGAAAGCAATCAAACGTTTTAAGTACTGCAACCTAAGATTGTGATGTGATGGTAGTATTAATTATTATTACCTTCACATTCACACATTCTACTGTTTGGGAGATCAGAACAATCTGTAAAAAAATTGTCAAGATTAATCAGTCAAAATGAACCAGACCTTCTTGTGGGTATGATAATACCAGTACTTATGTGCTTTTCCTTAATTTTAAAAGTTACAACTATTTTAATGTGGTTTCTTTTTCTCTTTTTAGAGGCTTTTAGTGTGTACAACATTATTTATCATTTGCTTTGCAATGTATGCTGAAATTTAACTTTGTACTGGATTTTTTTAACACTGGACAATCAGATGTAAATTTGTTTCTTTCAGTACAGTAGTTATGCTTTTCAAAACTGTGCTCAAATCCTTCTAACAAATTCATACAAATTAGAGCTCTGCCTGTACAGCAGTTACAGCCTTTATTCATGCTGTTACATTTTGGTTTAGAATTCAACATTTTCTTTTAGAATTTGACAGTTTGTAGGATATAAAAAACAGAACATGATCATTGCTTTCACTTGTTAGTAGCTTGTTAGTAGCTTGCAACAGTTGAGATTAATCTGTATGTCTTCTAGCAGACCTTCTGGGATTACTAGTACCAGTATTGCAATGCCAGGACAAAATATTTAGCAGCAGCAGATATCTCACTTTTGAAGCAGGAGGTGGAACGAACAGAAAAACTAAACACTTGGCAGAATTCATGTTCTATTTTCAGTTCTCTAAAGAGATACTACAAACTAGAGTGAGGGAGTAAAATCTACAGATAGTAATTTTCAGTGTCATTGTAGAAAAAAGACACAGACACTTGTCAGCAGTAGCAATATATACAGCACTGGTGCTCTACAATCCCCTATGATGTACTCTGCCCATGCAGTTTGTTACTGAGAAAATAGTAACTGTGTTTTGTATTCCTCCGTGCTGTTGCAGTTCTTCAATGTCTAGGTACTATGTCAATGCTTACTGTACTTTGGAAGCAGGATGCACAAAGGATAGTGTTTTGTTTTGTTTTGTTTTTTTTAATTATCAAAAACAGTGATTAAACTTAGAGTCATAGAATTCGAGGATAATTTGAATTGGAAGTACATCTATTTCCAACCTCTCTGCCATGGGCAGGGACACCTTGCACTAGATCTACTTACTCAAAGCCCCATCCAACTTGTCTCCTTAAGCTTATTATAATTTCTAATAGAGCTGGATTTTATTAAATGCTATAGGGAGAATTCTGTTAGTCAGCTGATTCACCAGCTAGATTAAAATGCCTCTCTAACTAATCAATTTTCAGAAATGTTGCTCTGGTATTTTAAGGAGTCGAGTGAAGCTGCTATAGATGCAGGATAAGGAAGTTCCTCTGTGCAACATGCTGTTGTCTTTCTTAGCACTACCTAGATTAGCACACAACTCACCTTGTACTCTGCTTGAGTGTAACACAGAGGGGACCCTGTTTCTCTCTTGCTATGGACTATAACACAAAGTCAGCATAGAACCTGCAGACATTTAATCAAAACAGTGTCTTATCTAACCTTTACTAGAGGTGCCCCATAAACAAAAGTGGATTGTAAGGAATAAGAGGAATAGATAAATCCTATTTAAGCAATTTATTTTGAAGTCTATAAGAATGCTATTATTTGTGCACAACACTGATGGCATTGGCACAAGGAGTGAATGTAAAAATTACTGTTCTTCTAAATGAGTTTGGAATTACTATAGGTTTCATGAGAAAACAGCCGCAGCAATTTCATTGGTCTTGATGCAGCACTGTCTTTACTCATTTTAATATTGAGTCATTTAGTTTAATGCTTATGCTTAAAGTATTCACTTTCTGATTGAAAACTAAAATATCCGAACAAATTTCTAACATAATATGATGCTGATAATATTATGGCTATTCAGAGTCATCATCAGATACAGCATTCAGCTAAATTGGAATTTCCCTTAAAAGAATAAAAAAATATTTCCTGTCATGTTTAATGTAATGAAAGTAAAACAGGTAATTTTCATTCACTGTGTTTGTGGCAAAACAGATGAGCTTATTATATTTTTTCTTCAATTACAATTTATGTTTCAGCCTACAATGAAATATTTATTACTCAGGTTCTTTTCACATATTGTCCAGTGAAACAACTGCATATGCCATAATATCACTGGTTTCTTAACCAGATTATTACCAACAAGTTACAGAGCCAGGTTTTATTATCGTGATTTATCTCGAATTTCATACCTCCAAGAGGAATGAAATGGCCTCTTAGCATAATTGTATTAATATGTTCTCCATGGAATCACACTCCATGATGTGAACAGAAATTCACTGTTGGATTAAATCATTGCAATATCCTCATAGCTGGTGGTAAACTCAGGCTGAGGTTCTTGGTGAAATTATGCATTTAAGTAATGTCAGCTTCAGCAAACCAGGCTGACCTTAATCAGCTCTTTGTTTTATGACTTCGTATATATGGGAGCAGTATTTCCTGAATAGCCTTGTAATTTATGATCAGTCTGAGTAATTCCAAAGAACTAAAGCTGAAAAGAAAATAGAGAAGACAAGGAAAAATGAAACCAGATAATAAATCCACCTGCCTCAAATATCACTTCTCATTTAAAAGCCTTTCTTTGATATCTGAGGTGAAAATAGCTTGTATAGGAACTGCCTAAATTTAATTACCTAAATTACCCTGTCAGGGCCTTAAGAACTGGAGCACACCAAGAGTGACTACATGACTCTAGGGCTGAAGAACATTGGAGCCTGAGATGGTGTCACCTCAATCCTGTTAGTAAAAGGGAACAGCTTAGGTGGGTACAGGTGAATCTTGCTGAATAGCACATGGTTGAATATCTGATATTAACAGGGATTTGAGTTTTGTGACCATAGAATTTACTTTGAGGACTGAGGGCTTCAGAGGAGAAACAGAAGCCAGCTGATAAAACGGGGCAAAAACATTTTTGCCAACTGTCTACTAACCTAGTGAGGAGAACTTTAAATTAGAAATATAGACAGGATTAGAAAGCAAAGTTTTTTGGAGGAGAGATATCAGGAGTGACAAAAAAAAAAGTAAAAGTATATCTGTCTCAGGTAAGTGCCCACAAACAAATAAAGCCTGAAAAACAGGTAGGAAGGACTAGAGCATCAGGTAGTTAAACTAGGGCTTTAAACTAGATCTGAAGAGGAATCACTAGCGATGAGCCTAGGGGCAGCTTGCTAGGGTTACCAGCCCTAGCCCATCTGTTGAAGTGCATCTACACCAATGCATGCAGAATGGACAAGAAAGAGGCCAAACTGGAAGCCATTGTGCAGCAGGGAAACTACAACTGAGTTGCCATTATAAAAACATGGTGGGGTCACTCTCGTGACTGGAATGCTGCAGTGAAGAGCTATATGCTCTTTAGGAAAGATAGGCAAGAAAGAGGGGTTGGGGGGGCTTTCTCAGCTAGGGGATGTTTTCAGTCTTTTTAACTCAGTGCTGAGAATGATGAGGTCAAGTCCTTGTGGGACTTCCTTATTGGAAGGTCAACAAGGCTGATAAACTGGTGGGAGTCAGTTATAGATTGCCGAACCAGGATGAAGAGGCAGTTGAAACATACTATGAGCAGCTGACAGAAGTCACACAATTGCTAGGCCATGTTCTCTTGGAGATATGAACTTACCTGACATTTGCTGGAAATACAATACAGCAGAGAGGAAGCGGTCTAGAAGGTCCCTAGAGTGTGTGGAAGATAGCTTCATGACACATCTGGTAGGAGAGACTACCAGGGAAGCACCACATTAGATTTGTTATTTACAAACAGAGAAGGACTGGTAGGAGATATGGTGGTTCGGAGCTATCTTGGACATAGCAACCACAAAATGGTTAAGTTCTCTATTCCTGGTCAGAAGTGGGTTCAGCAAAACTGCTACCTTGGACATGCGGACAGCAAACTTTTAACTGTTTAAATTTGTTGGGAGAATCCCTTGGGAGGTAGTCCTGAAGGGCAAAGGAGTCCAGAAAGCTGGAGGATATCTTGAGGATATTCCTCAAGAAGGAAATGTTAAAGGTGTAGGAACAGGCTGTCCCCCTGTGGCATAAGACAGGCTGGCAGAGAACAAGGCTGGTCTGGCTTAATAGGTCGCTTTTTCTGAGACCCCAGAAAAAAAAAAAAGACAGAAGGTCCAAGGTCAGAGAAAAGGATGGCCATTCTCACTTTCTGAGGGTGACAATCACTGGTCAGCAACCACATGCTACATAAATTATAATTAATATAATTTACATTTTAAGGAATTTTAATGCTTTGTCTGAGCTGCTCATCTAAGCTTTGTTAATATTTCCTGGAAGAGTCAGGTACATCCAGAGGGCTTTTGGTCTCGCCTGCCTCAGAAAGCTGTTTGAGAGTGCTTTTGGAGAAGCTTCTCTTTTCTCATTAAGGAAGATCACAGTATTTTAGATTAGATGTAAAGTTTTGGATAGATTCAAAGTTAGTTGGATGAGTCCTTTCTTCAGTCTGCTTTTCGTTATTTCTACTTCAGTTTCCTGCTATACCACCCCACACAATAGAGTTTATGCAAAAATATCATTCAAGAAGAGAATGTGCTTCTAACAAATATAATGTTTTTCATACTCTTCATAGCTAAATTAGTAATGGCAATGCTAGTATCAGGATGGTTGTAGAAAATATGTTTTATCCACACCACTTTTAGCAGTGTTACAAACTAAATTTGCAAGAAGTTAATAGAAAAAGTACAATTTGATTTCATAATGCTGGATCCTTTGTGCATTTAACAATAAGACATTACAGTTCACATACATTAAAATATATGAGTAAGTACAATCTTTCGTAGTTACAAAACATAGCTAAATTTCAAATATATTTTAAAATAGAAATGTTACTTCTCATCTTCATTTTCATTTATTATTTTGTATTTGAGTAGTTGATGATCTGTGAGTTTAGATCTGTGAAATTCACTGTGAATTCAGTGAATTAGTGCTATAGACATCGCTGAAATTATTTTCTAGTAATGGGATTTTACCAATCACCCCGTGTCTCTGATGGGAGCACTTTAGAGAGGAAAAACATTGATGATGCTGACATTATACTAACATTGTCTTATCAAAATAATTCCATACCAAGTGCAGTCATGCACAAAAGGTTGCAGATACCTGTCACAAAATATGTCTTTTGATAAAACAAATTGCTGTAGAATTTAGAAGTAATACTTCCTGAGAACGATACTGTCACCTGGGAAATGTCACTACTGCATCCTTTTGGCCTGCAATCAATCTTTGCACTCCGTTCAGTCCTGCAGAAAGGTTTGTGTGTACAGGTTATATTCAATACAAAGCCATTATAATTGTGCCATGTTACGAATTAAGCAGGATAACGTTTTTCCAAATATAGTGGATTGCAAAAGCCAGCCTGCCTTCTATCACTTTATCTTTACAATGTAGTCCTGGATTTTAACTAGATCTTCCTTGGGTAACTCTTACTGTTACAAGCTCTTCACCATCTTTGTCAGAGTAATGTTGCGATAGGACACAATTACTCACTAGTAGAAATATCGTTCATTTCTTGCAAGATGAGAAGCTTGTTAGCTTGTTTAAATGGGGAAGTGAAAACATTTTTTCCCCTCTCCTTTAGCTCATATTTTGAGTCCAGTTTCAGAAGATATGAGAAATGAGCCTGCTTGTCTCATGTGGACAGTAGTCCACATCATAAAGCATCATGTATTATTCAGTTAAATTGGCAGACTTTTGGCAAGATAGCCTAAATGCCAGCCAGCAGACAAGCTGATTTACTTCATAGGTGCATTTGGGACGCCTGCAGTGTAATGATATTAAGTCTCCTGAAGGAGTTTATCAATCCTTATATTCAGAATAAAATGTAGGTAAAAACGTGATTCTGTTTCCAAAATTGTTAGGATTTTTAAACCTCATTGAAAGTGAAATTGAGTAATTTATAAGTTCTTGGCAGGTTGCTGATCACCTTCTGCTAAAGATTTACAAATCATAAAACAATACATTTTATGTAAAGCCTATGTAATGTTTTCCACTTTGATTATTGTCTGTAATGAAGGAATTCTACATATTTTCAAATAGAATAACATAAAAATCTTTAAAGTGACTTTTTTTGTTGTTGTTTGTTTCTCATGGTGATTTTAAGTGGATTGAGGACAGCAACTGGGTTGCCATAAAACACTGCTGTTCATTTAATAATGTATCATCTGTGAGACAGTAATTAACAAAAAATTATATACACTGCAGCACCTCAGAGTGTTTTCTGCTGCTAGTTGGCATTTCTAGTTTGAAATTCCTAATATAGGAGATTAGTTCTAATGTAAAAAAATTCCTACAGGGAATCCCATCCTTACGTATTTTCTTTTTGTTTTGTTTTTCATTAAATAGATATCCTTTCTCTGCTTTTCTTCCTCTCTCTTAAAAAAAAATCTCACTTTGCACTGAATATCTGTGCACACTTATTAAAATTTAAACAAGAAGCAGTTAAAGTGTAAGACTTCATTCACAGCCTGACAAAGTTTTTTTCTTTTTTTTTTCTTTCCATGTTTTTGATTGATTCCATCTAAGAATATGACATTTGCATTTTTCTGTGACTGACAGCTTAAGAGAAGTATATAAGATTATCAGAGGGCTTGAGCCCCTCTCCGATGAAAAAAGGTTGAGGGAATTGACCTTGTTTAGCTTGGAGTAGAGAAGGCTTCTGGGAGACCTCATTGTGGCCTTCCAATACTTGAAGAACACATATAAACAGGAGGGGGAACGGCTGTTTACAAGGATGGATAGTGATAGGACAAGGGGGAATGGTTTTGAACTAAGACAGGGGAGGTTTAGGTTAGATATTAGGAGGAAGTTTTTTATACAAAGGGTGGTGACATGCTGAAACAGCTTGCCTAGAGAGGTTGTGGATGCCCCATCCCTGGAGGCATTCAGAGAAGAAACCAATCTGCCTGCAGAAATGGCAGCATCAAAATAAAAAGATCATGTCTTAGAAGTTACATCACATTTGTACAGTTGAAAAATAGAGGGCAATATTCCCTGACAACTTTGCTTGTGCAGAGCTCATGGTTGTTTTGTTTATAATACTTGTATCTTGCTCTCAGCTACCTTGAGTATTTCCATACAATACTGCAGGACACTGTAGGATGCAACAGGATATTCTGTTGAATGCTAAACTGTGTGATGTTCAGTGAGATTCTTAATGAACAATTACAACTCAACTGTTTCCATAGATCAGGCCTTAACTGCTAATCATGTGGCACTTGACAGAGTCATGCTGTTGAATGAAATGGCTCAGGCCATGTTACCATGCGGAAAAGGCAGTACTGTTGGTTTGGTTTGGTTTGGTTTGGTTTGGTTTGGTTTGGTTTTGTTTTGTTTTGTTTTGTTTTGTTTTGTTTTGTTTTAGCCAGGTGTTGTCTATCATTGGAAAACAGACAAATACTTATATAATCCCAGTTTATTAAATCTCTTTAAAGAACTTCTAGGTTAAATGGATTTAACTCAACAGGCAGAATGCAATTAACAACATGACTTATAATTAAAAGAATCCATTGCTCATTCTCTGGGCAGTATTAGAAAGTAAAGGAGTTAATATGATATTTGTTCACTGGATGACAAGCCACTGCTGCCACTATTCTCCATAGGGCTGGCCTTAAAAGAATGAGGAGATCAGAGAGTCCAGAAAACAGATGGCTGACAGTTACACAGTTAGGCCCTGGGGAGATGGGCCATAATATTGATGACTTGCAACATCTGCCCACCAACTTTAGACCTATCAGGTAGGTACAGCATACTATGTGCCCACAGAGAGGACATTTTGTGAAATGCAGTTTTTGTAACATCTTGAACTCTAGCAGCTCTTACATACATACAAGAGTTTAAATTATCCCAAAGCAATTCACATGGCAAATCATTTCCAATCAAGTGTTGAGTAGTGGGGGAAGAGTTTCATATTTTCACTGACTCTTTATGTTTCTTCTCAAAGTCTGATACTGTCACCTTTAACTTTGCCAATCTCTATTACATGCATAGAAACAATAAGTCAATGAAGAAATCCCCTCAGTTTTACATGTAACAGGACTGTTAAGCTTGTTCAGAAAAAGTCACAGTTTATATCTAATTTTCTTACCCATAGATCTGCAGTAGCTTTTAGCACCTAGTTTCAGGTACCAGAAGTCATATGTTAATAATGACAATGAGGAAAAAGTACTTTAAGGTAAGGGTGTGGCACTGGAACAGGTTGCTCAGAGATGTGGTGGATGCCCCATCCCTAAAGACTTTCAGAGTGAGGCTGGATCAGGCCCTGGGCAACCTGATCTAGCTGTGTGCGTCCCTATTCATTGCAGGGGAGTTGGACTAATGACCTTTAAAATCCCTTCCAACTCTAAGAATTCTATAGTTCTATAATAATGTATTGCAGTATGGTTGTACAGTGCACTGATGGAGGCAAAATGCACAAGAATTATAAGTAAATATATATTTAATAATTTGTTAGCTAAAAATCATGAGTTTTAAAATAACCAGTGTATTCAATATTTATATTTTTTCTTCTGTTGGATGAGGAGTACCTGGCAGAATTCCAGAGATAAAATGCAGTATGTACATCTTTCTCTTAAGGTACACTAGCACTTTGCAATGCTGGGATAATTATGAAGAAAGTAAAATCATACTTTTTAAGGCATCTCAGCTTCATAAGACACTATAATTTCCTTATATTTTCTTATGTATTAATAAACTATTTGTGCAGTGCCAATTGCAACATGTTGCAAATAGCAAAACTTCTATTTGAGAGCCTGACGCTCTGAAATGTTCTCTGTGCTTGTAGTGAATAGAATTATACATTTATAGGACAGAAGCAGCAATGTATTTATTGATATACAATAGTCAATTAGCTACACTTAATTGTACAGTAGAGAGTGACGAGTGACTTAGATTTGAGATGGCAAGGTACAGTTGATTATTTACTAAATACAGGATAGGGTTAAACTCAGTCTACCAAGAGACCCTCCCATTGAGCCACAATGTTCAGAGTGGACCCATTTGGTTTCAAAACTCTTTGAACCAAAGTGATAAGGAGTGTAGGTATGGTTGAATGTGATATTATTGTTTCTTAAGTTGTCAGTGCTGTCCTTGTTCAAAAAAGTTATTCAAATTAATTTGAAAGATTCTGGCCATGTCTTTCAAAAGTACCAACTCTTCCACACTTCGTATTTAAAGAGTAGATATATAAAAGATTATGATTTATAGACTGAGGAGGCAGATAAGAGTTCACAATTGCTGTTTTGGGTCCAGCTGTCTCAGCTATTCAAGCAATGCACATGAACATTCTAGTGTTTATTTTCAGTCACTCAGTACATAAACTGCTGTCTTCTTAATTTTCTAGGGGTAAGGATCCATAAGGGACCTGCCCCTGGACAGTGGGGATTTTTTTCTTTTCCAATGGGACAATATGCATAGATTCTTAGAAATGCTCTGCAGAAACATTAGGTTAATTCAGACTGTCTAATCTAGTGGCTGGTAGCCCTACTCATGTCAGGGAGTTGGAGCTCAATGATCTTTAAGCTTCCCTTTCAGCCTAAGCCATCCTCTGATTGTACGAACACCCCAAGCTCAGCAACAAATCAAATAGAACATTTTCCAGTGATCTTGTCTGTAATTAGTTTATCTCAACATTTAATTTTCTTATGAAAATAGCACGTTTTCAAAGTTTTCTGAAATCTCACATATATGAGATTTATCTAAAGCCCCACTAAGTATTTTTCATCTGTTCCTCTTGGTATTACTCAAAACAGGCTGTAACAATAATTAATAAATAGCCCTAATCAAAGTGATACCAAGGAATAAACAAAGCAAAAATCACAACAGTGTACTGCATGAAATACAGCTTGCTGTGTGCGTGTCTTCACACTTAGGGTAGCCAACAACATCTGTGGACCAATTATGATGAGAACTAGGCATTATATGATTGTGTTTAAAGCAGTAGATTGCCAAAAAATTATGTGACATTCGATTAGGTTTAGTAGCGGGGAAAATAATTGACTGATAGACTAATAACAGTACCACATGTTTCAGATTCTTCTCCTTTCTATCCTTCCTATGGAGAGAGGTGTTTCTTCTCTTCCCTTTCTTTTTTTTTTTTTTTTTTTTTTTCCTAAATATTTACTCATTTTGTCCCTTTCCTAAATCTGCGTAATCAAGATTGCTCATACCTCATCTCTGACCAGCAGTGGTCCCCTTTGAGAACTCGCTCTTATCTGACATGGAGCAGCTGCTGGGCTTCCATGTAAACCAAATACATTATTTTGAAAACTTTTATTAAATTTTAGGTTTTAGAGGGAATTTAATTGGTGTTGATTGTTGGTGTTTTTTTCTTTTCTTAACTTTATCTGATATTCAGAAGTGTAAGGATATACCTTACAGATAGTTTCTCTCTGCATAAATGCTTCTGCTCATACTTGAACTTCTTATGTGTGCTTTCATAACACAACACCAAATTTGAGAATATTTCAAGATAAAATATTTGCAATTGCCCAAGTACTTCCATTTGTGCAGTGTAATAGATTTTCTCTGGTGTCACTGATAGCATTTCCTATTTTTTAGTCACCTTAAAATAATTCCAGTATGTACTTCCGTCTGGTTTGCAAGGTAGTCTTGGTCCACTTAGGAAAATGCAGAAAAATTGAGAATTTCCAGAGGTCATTTCCAGCCTACATCTCATTGGCAGCCTGCAAAAAATAAGACATACTTTTTTTTAATTATTTTTAAGATATAGCAGTGTATATCATGAATATATATAAGCACTGTCTTAAGACATCCAATGAGTTAACATATCTATTAATTCTTTTCACCTCTGGTACCCATTTATGTGCAGTGATGCAGGTTTGAAGTTCTTCTGGTTAAATTCACTTACTTACACAGATTTATCACATTCATTGAAGGGCTTTAAATTTCTTATATACTTAAAATCTTATATGATTTTATATATGAATTACTTAATGTTGACACTTCTATTCTTGAGTTTTTAAATTCTTTTCATGTACAGCAACTTAGTATTTATTGCATGTAATCAGGCTGCTGTTCACCAGTTTAATTCTTACCTTAGCTAAGTGATGGAAAGCTGTTAATTTAAAGGATTAAAAACAAAACTGTGCCTTAAAACTCAGATCATTACTTTATGGAAGCCAGTAATAATTGTAAATTCCTCACTTTGTTAATAATTCTCTTGCACTCTTTAGCATAAGCTTCAGTTGTTGAGCTACTTTGTATAGATATAAAAATTCATATTTTTCCAAGAACAAAAATCTGCCCACAAAGCTTTCTTTCTTGTCACTTCATGGGTCTATACTTAGTACGTGATTGTACCAAATGATTTCACTCTACTTGTTACTAAAAATTATACTTTATTTTTTTTCCTGGTTTCTGTAACTTTAGATTCATTGAATTTTTTTCTGACAAGATCGATTTTATTTTCTTCCTTTTATTTTTTATGTAAATTGTATTAATTCTTATGTAAGGTCTGCTACATCTCTCTATACTTACGATTTCATCCAGCAACATGCTGGAGAAGAAATAATGTTATCTACCCACCAGTGTGCTAAGTCTCCTTGGCACTGGAAGAATTCCAGGCTTCTGAGATTTAGATGGCCTGTGAATCAGACCTTTTCATTTTGATTAGGTTATCTCATACTGCTTCTTTCTTTCTTTCTTTCTTTCTTTCTTTCTTTCTTTCTTTCTTTCTTTCTTTCTTTCTTTCTTTCTTTCTTTCTTTCTTTCTTTCTTTCTTTCTTTCTTTCTTTCTTTCTTTCTTTCTTTCTTTCTTTCTTTCTTTCTTCTTCTTTCTTTCTTCCTTCCTTCCTTCCTTCCTTCCTTCCTTCCTTCCTTCCTTCCTTCCTTCCTTCCTTCCTTCCTTCCTTCCTTCCTTCCTTCCTTCCTTCCTTCCTTCCTTCCTTCCTTCCTTCCTTCCTTCCTTCCTTCCTTCCTTCCTTCCTTCCTTCCTTCCTTCCTTCCTTCCTTCCTTCCTTCCTTCCTTCCTTCCTTCCTTCTTTCCTTCTTTCCTTCCTTCCTTCCTTCCTTCCTTCCTTTCTCTCTTTCTCTCTTTCTCTCTCTCTTTTTTTTTTTTTTTTTTAATGAAGATATATCCCCCATTTCTGCATTTGCAACCATTTTTTTCTCAGCTAACTGTTGTCTCAAAAGCATTAGTCTTGCCATTCATACAACACTACCATGGATATAGCAGGTATTATGCATTTGTTGTTGTTGTTGTTGTTTTGTCTAAGGATACATTAGAGTACATGTTTTATACGTACATCTTTTTGCACATTATTTAAGTAGACTAAAAGAAAGGTGAGCCTTTGGTTTTGATTGCTTATAACTTTAAAAAACTTTATCCTTTTGGACTGAGTTTTTTTGTTTTGTTTAGTTTTGTTTTGTTTTTAAATTCCAGCTGCTTGCCTGAGGCTAAATATTGTTCATCTGTTTCCAGGAAAGAGACTAGGGAAATAATATATTCTGCTTTGTTAAGCGTGAGAGTAGGAATGGGTATGAAGGGGGTGAAACTGGGAGGAGAATCCGCTGAAGAGAAGATAGGAAATAAATGAGCAGAAAGTGACGACAGTAAAGAGCTAGAAATTAATAAAATTGTTTTGGTATGATGTCAAATTGAAAATAATTAATGATGAGAGTTTCACTGGAGAAAAATGATAGAAAAAATATTCACTAGAAAGATATTTATGATTCCCAGTCTTTAGTGTTAGTCAACATTGGTGAAACCCACTCTAAAATTTCTCTTCATCCTACTCCTTTGTTCACCGACCAGTGCTGCATCCTACTAGCTCTACAGCAGGGATCGGTATAACAAGTAAAACAGGGCCAGAGCATTAGCTTGAGCCCTGGCCTGCAGTCCCCCATTCTGTTTATCACCATGGTTCCTAACACATCTGTGGCCTGGACCAGCTCATGGTCTTTGAGGCAGTACCTGAGGGAGTACACAGAATCATAGAATCATAGATACATGCCTCAGGCCAGTCCCAGAGGAGCACTATGAAGAGGATAAATTCAAGTTTGATTCTCTCCATGGTTTTCCATTGCTATTTCAGCTTGTTTTTGTCTATCAAATACTCCTATTTGCAGTCATGTCTTGTCCCAGGGCATGGCACGCTTGCAATTGCATGGTAAAAATGCCATTTTGAAAACACCATCTTCCAGTTATTTCAAAGACTTCAAACCAGAAAATTGAAAACAGCCAAGCCAGTCAGCAAACAAAAAATGCAAATAACTTTGCCATAGAGCCCCATGTTTACCATTGGAAGCTCAGAGAACATTCATGTAGGCACCAATAAATTTCGGAACTAAGAAATATTCTCTTAGCCTATTTTATTTCACATTTTTTTAATGTACACAGTGCACATTACTGTGCTGTTAGTTGGCTTAAGAGTCAGAGATCTGTGTCACAAATACACAGTCCATTTTCATGTTGGTTTCATGCTATATAGTGGGCTTTTTCATTTTTCTAATTGCTTGTTTTCCTCCTCTCCAAAGAGGAGGAGAAGGCGAAAGAAAAATTACGAAGTTATCCATGGGACTGTGAAGTGTGATTTCCAGTCGTCACCTCTCGAGTGGGGCTCGCACTGCCACCTTTCCTCGTTTAAGAACAGGCAGTAGTTCTTTTGATCACCCAGATATCTATTTTCCCATCATATAAATTCCTGTTGCCAGCTTTGTCTGAAATTGGCCAAAAAGAATTCATTAAAATATTAACAGTAAGTACACTCACTCAGCAGTGTCTGACAGTATAACTTCTTCTGGAAGTCCAACTGAAAAAAAAAAAAAAAAAAAAAAAGCATTAGAAAAATATTAATAAGGTGATAAGGTGGCAAAAGTGGGGCGGAAAATTGTGACAAAGGTCTCTGATTAGACAAGTTCTTACTTACCTGAATGAACACTACTGTGGTTAGTGTAGGCAGTTTTGTCCAAGGAACCTATACACAATTGTGAGTGTTAAACCTTCAGTATTGAATTAAAGGAGAAGGAAGGCTTGTTTCTTGAATCATATCCCAGCAAACTGAATTATATTCCTACCAGTGCCGCAGATTTCTAAGTCATTCTAGATAAAGCAAATTAAGCTTCTCACAAACCATTCACCTAGTATTCCTCATTTTCTGGATGAACCTAAGATTTGAGATTTTGCAGCTCCTGAGTACGTTGGCGTAACTTCACTGAGGGTCACTATGTGTCAGGGATTGTCTGACATCGATTTGCTCAGCAATGGAAAAGGTGTTGGGCACCAAAAGAAGTGTTACAAAATAGTAAATTCCAGCAATTTGGCCTCTGAGGATTGTTCTCTCCTGCTGATTTCTGTTCAGAGGAAGGATCTGTTAAGAGCTTATTTTTTCTCTTTGCCAGGGTTCTCAATGTTTCTCATAACTGTTTATTACAGTTGTAACTCAAGTGGTGATCATCATGTTCTGCTGAAACACCTTAGCAACCTCCCTGCCATTGTGCTTTAAAATGCCATAAATAAAATGCCTTAGAGGCCAGCCACTATTTAGACAAATAAAAAACAATTGTGTTCTAGTAAAGTAAATGAGAGTTTCAGGGCTTTTTTGCTTTTTTTTCTTTTCTTTTTTTTTTCTAAATTTTAGAGCAATGGGAACAGATCTGAAATTTTCAAAAGTTGTGGATGAAACACTAGTACGGCTGTAATGAACACTTTGGATTTTAGAAGAAGTAGGATTTAACCCTCAAAGGCAACTGGTTGATTAGAATTTGAGAGATTCTTCCAGTATTTTATGTTTTTCTAATTATAATTGGTTATCAAGTTACATATATTTGTGTATGTTTGTGCTTTGTACAAAGCACTAATTTCACCTGAATAACACTGTGTGAAGAAATCAAAGCGTCTTATAAGATCAGTTCTACTTCAGTGTACAGTTGATTTCATAAAGATGGATGGAGTCATCCCTAAATCTGAATAGCTGCTTATAAAAATATACACATTTCTCAGTATTTTCTAGAGATTAAAAACGCAGCCCATTATACAGTTGGTTTTCAGGGCTGCAAGCCATTGACAACTCATGTTGAAATTCCCATCAACCAACAACTTCTTCTGAGAGTTGTTCACAAACCATTCTTCATCAAGCTTTTATTTGTGTTTGAAATTGCTCTGACCCAGGTATAGGTTCTTGCACTTGAACTTTATGAGATTCACATGACTCCACCTCTCATATCTGTCAAAGTGCCTCTGTACAGCATCCCTTCACTCCCCTTTTAAAAATCAGGCATATGTTTCCTCTTTACGAGTCAATGGGAACTTCACTGACTGCCACAGTTTCTCAAGTATAATGGATAGTGGCTTAACAACCTAATCTATGATTTCCCTCAGGACTCTCAGGTGCATATTATTAGGTCCCATGGACATGTATGCCTCTTCGAGTTTGTAGGTGGTCTCAAACCTGAATACTTTTACCCTGTGTAAAAAGCATGAGTTGGTTCAGATAAAAAATGAACAAAATACGCTTGCGTTACAGAGAATGTGTTGTTTTTTCCTGATGCATACTGTGTTAGGCAGAAAAGGAGTATTTGGGTAGTAAACTATTTTGTAATTCAGTTTCCCCACTTGTTTCCTTTTACAACATGTGACACAGGTAGGATAACTTTCTTCTGTGTGCAAGGAGGAATGGAGTGGAGCAGAGATTCTACAAGCTTCTAGTCTCCATGGTTCCTGCAAGTCATTGCCTGGGATGCAGCATACAAGGTCCTGAAGGAGGACGTGAGCCCAGCTGAGGCAGGTTTTATGGTGGGTCCATGGAACAGATGAAGTTCTGTCAACAGGAGTCTTCTAGGATGGGAAGGTTAGGGAGAAGAAGCAGCTGGGATCACTTGATCTGTTCAGCCTAGAGAAGAAGAGGCTGAGGGGAGACCTCAGAAGAAGGGTGGAGGGGTAGGTGCTGATCTCTCTGATTACAGTGGTAGGACTCAAGGGAATTATGTGAATCTGCTTCAGGGGAGGATCAGCTGAATATCAAGAAAAAGTTTTTTTCCCAGAGAGGGTGGTCAGGCACTGGAACAGCTTCCAAGGGCAGCAGTCATGGCACCAAGCTTGCAGATTTCAAGGAGCATTTGGATAATGCTTTCAGTCATTTGGTCTAATTTTTTGTGTGGTCTTGTGTGGAGCCAGGAGTTGATCTCAATCCTTTATGGGTCCCTTTCTGCTCAAGATATTCTGATTCTATGATAATGACATCTGTCCCTGCCCATCACAGTGTCCTAAATTTTAAATCACTGTTAATGCAGAAAGTAGATGGTCTGGACTTCTTTGTTGTGTGTGACTTATATTTTTCAAAAGAGTCTTGTGTTTTAAATATATTAATTGTCAATTACAGTTTGTGATTCCTTTATCAGGTGTTTCACCTTATATTCAACAACTGGCAATGCTGTGCATTGCTGAAAACTTTTCAACTGAGTGTGTTTTATGCCTTGGCAAGGTAGAGGCAAAGCTGAAGATGATCATTTTTTTTGCACTCTTTATTTTGACCTGTTTGTTGCATATCAATAAATGTCTTAAACATTGATACTAGTCACAATTTTTGTACTTGCTGTATGCCACTGATCTATTTAACAACATTCTTCAGTGCTTGTGCACTGTGCTGGTGTCCTACTCATTTAGTTGAATTTCTTTTATATTCTCACATACCTGACAAAAGTAATCTACTTCTTGCAGTCAGTAATGCAAAGTTTAATTTGGAAACTCAGATCTTTGGGTCTTAAAAATAATTCTCTAACATTTTAGTTCTACTAATCAGGTTATCAGACTGGTAATATTATGCTCTACGATGTCGCATCATCTTGTTTCTGTGATTAACTTACCTTCCCAGATTTTCAAGGAGATTCTGCTGCAGACGAGGTCTAAAGCATTAACTTTAATGGACTAATCAAGATGAAAGAGAGAGAGATCTGTCCAAATGTGCATTGATTCATCTCAAAAACACTTAAAAATGAGAATGCTACTGAAAGCCCAGTAGTTGTAGATTTATCAGTATATAAAACCTGAGAGACCAATTCATTCTGAATTGTCAGATTAGTGGATCAGACGTCACTTTCAAACCCAATTAGATGTGTTCCTCAAACAAGGAGAAAGTCATTTCTCTAAGGGCAGATTTTATCAAGTGCTTCTCAATAGTTTCTGGGATTAATGCTAAGTAATAAGTAGATTTATCACATTATTAACATAGTAATACTTTATCAAACAAATATCATTCTCCTTTGCCCCACTGTAATAGCTACAAGACTGCTGTCATGCTTATTGTTATTAAAAAAATTAATTAAAAATCCTGACATGAAGAAAAGAAAAAGGTCTGAGCTTGTTAGGTTGTGTTTTTATTTTAATTTTAGCATTGGTGTTCTTTTCTCTCTGCACTTAGATTTGAAAGTCCAGTTTTGCTTTTCTGCAGGCAGGTGGCTGCCTTTCACTACCTGTCAGTCCCTTTCTTTGAGCAGAAACTGATCATCGTCCAGTATTAGGAATACATGTTTTTCATGATAAAATGTTACTAAAATGTCCAAAGGATTAGAATAGGTGGAAGGAGAAGAGATAGTTTTTTGTCATAACTTTTGGACTGAGATACAATCAGAAGTGGGTTTGTAGTTGCTGCATGTTTAGAGCAGCAACTTCACTTTGGGAAGCATATAGATTATAAATCTTTTCTTTCTTTTTTTATGAGGGGAGATATGAAATTTAATTATCTCATTAAGATGCTAATGAATTATTGGTGATAATTTATTGGACAACAACACTATAGACATCGTGGAGTTATGTCCTTTTTTCTAGATTATTGTATGTTCTCTCCACATTTAAGAGTTTTTTTCTTACATTGACATCATGTTTTCAATAGCCACGAGTAGGAACACTATGTCCTCATCCACACAGCATTTCATAGTTCAGAGAAAGTCTTTTGCTTTGCTGGAAACTATTGTTTGTTAACAGTTTTGAGAGATCTGAAAGATAGACTGAAAACTCCAAGATCTGAGGAGTGACCGAATTTAAGAATTTGAGTTTGTGGAAGAGACAGAGATCCTTCTATTGTTGAAAGAAGGAAAGAAGAGAGTCAAGTGCCAGTCTGTAGGTCTTTCACAGCAGGAGAAAAGATTTCTAATCCTATGTTTTGCATAATTCTGTTACTTGTCATAGATGTGAAGTGTTGGTTTAGAGTTACTGTGAAGTATATATAGTCTCTTACATGCTTAGTAATACTACCTGAACTGTGAGAAGGGATTTTCTGTGAAATGGGAAGAAACTTGACTGGAGCATGTTTAATTATTCTGTTTAGTCTGTACACTATATAATGCCGTAGTGCAAGTGAAAACAATACCTTCTTACTAGCTTTCATGTTTGTGACGCTGTGTCTTTCATGGTTATCTTGATTAAATTACAGATTTAAAGATGTGATTTTTTCTCCCTCCTTGCACCCTTGTTGTATCTCAAAATCAGAAATTGTCCTTTCAGGACAAGATACTCAGAAGTATCAGTATCAAGTCACAATCATGCTCATTAACACAGGTATAAAAATGAGGCCAGAGATAGTCACAGTTTATTTTCATTTTTAATGAAATTAAATTGTTTGTTTACCTATTACCACAACATGGCTTTAGTTTCAATTTCTGCACTAATAATAACCAAATATTTTTAATATAGTAGTACAAATGAGAAGCTTAGGATATTGAGCGACTTTTTCTGGTATTTGATATAAGTTGCTTTATTTTCAACATAGTGACAGATAATCAACAAAAGAAATTGAGAACATCCTGAAGAGCCTGTGATGTGTGTTGATGTTGGATGTTGAAGCAGCCCAGGCAAGGCAAGTTTTGAATTTTTAACTGGCTGGTCACAAGACTATGTAGCAAATTCTGCCTCCTACTCTCCTCTTAAGAAAAACAGCTACCAATACTGCATTTTGCCTGATATTTCAAGATTATGCACATGTATTTTTCCCCCCACTAATGTGTATTAGATTTGCTTTAGAAATATCTGTTATATCGTGTGAGGCAGTACAGCCTAGCCTTTGATACCGATCTGGTTTAGGTATCTAGAAAGAAGTGCTGAGCGTTGGGAGCTCTGGTATGCTGATGCAGGTATGCTTTGCAGAGCTACACAATTTGGAAGGAAGTTTCTCCTGAGGTTTGCAGTATTGCATGTTTGGATCCAGCCCAGTGAGCCTTCAGGTTACTCCTAAGGCACTTTGTCTAGTTCTTTTTCTTTTTTTTTTTTTCTTTTCTGAAATGTAAACTTTCCTCTGAGACGTTCAGTGGTAAAGATTATACATTATTAGCCTCATTAAGAAATCAACTGGGAACTTGCTGGAGAATAAGCTCAGATGAATGAATTATCATAATTATTAATTTATTTTATGTTCAGAGTCTGTATTACCTTCCAATTCTTTCAAGATAGAGTAGTTGACTTGCTTTTGTTTTGTCTTTTTTTCAACTGTACAGGATTGTAAGCCTTTTTCTTCTTCGCAGAACAGTGTTGTAAATCTCTCTCTTTTTAGTTAGATTTGAACTATTTTTCCTTGCATCTATCCTGTTTATAAAGTACAACATTTTAATCCTTTGTGGTGGAAATGCATGATTTATTTGTGATAGGCTACTGCAGTGTAAGATTTTTTTTTTCCCTTTATTAATAGAAACTCATCACCTTTACCTTTACTGTGGGAGGTGAAAGAGCTTAATTCTCTCTGACTCAAACAGTACTAATCTGCAAACAACTGTGCCACGAGATGTTATTTGTCATTCCTCTGTATAAACTCAGGCTGAAAAAGATATAGATGTTAATATTTCATTATAAAAATACTTAACTATGAGCCTTGTTTTTTTTGTTTGTTTGTTTTTGTTTTTATCCCTGAGGGAACTAATAGTATGTTATACAGCATTTATGATTTTGTTTTTCTATTCATTGCTGTGACATTGACAGTAATAATAAACTAAAAATCAGTAAATCATTTATTTACCTTTTTTTTCATTTTTTTAATGCCAATTCTGCCCTCTTAAAGACTCTGACTTTATGATGAGAATGGAAACATCAATTTTAATTTTCTGAATAATATTCTGTAAAGCTAGTTATGGAGAAATGGCAAATAGAATTGCATGCTTGTATGCGTAATTACTCTTCAGAGAAAAAGAAAAATGGAATGGAGAGAGAAAAGAAAGATGAAAAGAAGAAGAGAGAACAGGAAGAAGAAAAGGAGATAATCAACCTAGAATTCCTCATTTCTTTTTCAATATAAGATAATGCCTCGCCCCTTTAAATGGCTGTGAGTAGATTATTTGGTTCTTAGTTACTATTTAGACAAGTTCCCATATTTAAACTGTTCATTTAAGGTAGAACAGTGGTTTTCTAGAGGTCACAGCACTCATGTATTGGAAAGGTATACATCAAGGCATTTTATGAAAACCATACTAATTTTGGACACATCATTTCTCACCAGGTAGACAATCATGATTTCTCTTATGTTTCCTTCAATCTCATTTTGATCTTGACTATAAATGTGACAGATTCTTTGCTGACTCTGTAGTCTGTTGTGATGGGCTGCTGGCTCATTTATGTGTTGCCTTACCTCAGTTATTCATCCTTCACAGAGCTCCTTTTCAGTTTTCCTTTTTATATGATATGCTATCCTGGAGAATTGTTTCAAATAAACAGAACAGCCCAATTTCAGAGAACTGAACATTTCTAGCAGCATGATAGAATAGTGAAGAATTGTTAAAAGGAGGTGGTTGGTCAGTAAATGGACAGGTCAGATGACTTCAGTTACTCAGATTAATGACAACTGAGTAACAATATTGAATGGGCATCCTATGGAAATTAGACTCTTACCTTGTTGCTAGAATGCCATGTTTATTTTATCGACATAGACATTTTGCAAGTCTGCATTTATTTGTGCATTGATATTTTGACTAATCTATATTAATGAAATTATGTAAAGAAAACATAATTATGTAACTTAATTATGTAGTAAGAAGGAGTGATGCATTGAAATGTCATCTTAATGTACTTGCACGCCTCCTGAGACTATTGACAACATCTGTTAATCCACTCACCATTGTATTTGTAGTGATTGGTAAAAACTACAAAAAGCAAGCCCTCCCTCTTACCATTCTCAGCTATATGTATGCACTGAATTTTACTCTGCACTTAGAAGAAATTTCTAATAGAAGTCATTGAGAGAGAATTTATAGATGGAAACTATTTTATATGTATTTTTAAAGCATAGTCCTCCTATTTTTAATTTGTCATTAAAGTTTCCATTATTAGGGAAATAGAAATTCACAGTACAAATAGTTAGATCTCCTAAGCACATAGAATTACCGAATCACAGAATTGTAAGGGTTGGAGGGGACCTCTGGAGTTCATCTAGTCCAACCCTACTGCTAAAACAGTTTCCCTAGATAGGTTGCAGAGGAAAGCGTGCAGGAGGGTTTTGAGTATCTACAGAGAAAGAGACTTCATAGCCTCTCTGGGCAGCCTGTTCCAGTGCTCTTTCACACTCAAAGTAAAGAAAGTTTTTTCCCATTCTTGTACGTAACTTCTGTTTTCTAGTTTGTGCTTGTTGCTCCTTGTCCTGTCTATGGGCATAACTGAAAAGAGCTTGGTGACTTGTCACTCATCCTTCAGATATTTATAAGCATGTATGAGATCTCCTCTCAGTCTTCTCTAGTAGTTTCATGTCTTTCTTGAACAGGAGAGCCTAGAACCAGACTATTCTACTATTCTAAATACGGCCTCACCAGAGCAGAGTATTTGGAGAAGATCACCTCCCTTGACCTGCTGGCCACGCTCTTTTTAATGTGCCCCGGGTACCACTGGCACCCCAAGAGCACACTGCTGGCTCACAGAAGGTCAACCTTCTGTCCACCAGGACACTCAGATCTTCCTCTGTAGCGCTCTTTTTTCATCAGGTCAGCCCTAACCTGTTCTGATGCACCAAATTTTTCACCAAATATAGGACTCTGTATTTGCCCTTGTTGAACCTCATAAGGTTCCTCTCTGCCCAACTTTTCAGCTTGCCCAGGTCTTGCTGAATTTCAGCAAAGACTTCTCATTTGTCAGCCATTCCTTGCAGTTTTGTATTATCGGCAAACTTGCTGATGGTTCACTCTACCCCTTCATCAAGATCATTGACCAGAATCAGTACCAATCCCTGAGGAAAACCATTAACTTCACACTTCCAACTAGACGCTGTGCCTCTGATCACAACTCTCTGAGCTCTTCTTGAGACCTGTGTTCCAGACAGTTAGTTCGCAATCCATCTCACTGTCCACTCATTTATCCCACACTTCCTAAGCTTATGTATGGAGATGTTATGGGAGGCAGTGTCAGAAACCTTGTTGAAGGTAAGACAGATAACATCCACTGTTCTCCCCTCATCTACCCAGTCAGACATAACATCACAGAAGACCCAAAGACAATCTTGGGTCCTCCAGACACACCTATGAAGAACAACAGAGGTAAAAAACTTCTTGTTCTTCCCTTTGGGCTGATAAAACCTGGTTAAAATTACATCTGTTGTCATAGGCCAAATTATTTTACTACATGTCTTCACTGCAGTAAGCTATTATGTGAAATCGTGTACTAATGTTCATAATGCTTAGTCTGCCATTTATATTTGAGAACATATTTAATCATGCTATTAATTCAGTTTTTTGTTTGTTTGATAGTGCATACTCAAACAGTGAAAAATATATCAAAATGACATGAAAAGAGACACTCAGAGACAAAGAAGTCAATAAAGACAGAACTTTTCTTAGAATTTTTATTTCTTTATTTTTGTATAAATGCTAGAGGTGAGAGTAATTAGAATAGGAACTAGAAAACTCTAGGGAGTTTGGTATGTTCCTCCCGAAATTACAGTTTATTTATCCTTATTCTCTGCCCTCTCTTTCCTTCTTGCTTTTCTTACTTGTATGAAAAAGGCTTGGGACTGCTGGCCTAGAAGATAATCATAGAAACATAAATCATAGAATCATAGAATCAATCATAGAATCATGGAATCATAGAATCATAGAATGGCCTGGGTTGAACAGCACCTCAAGGATCATCTTGTTTCAACTCCTCTGCTGTGGAAAGGGTCACCAACCACTACACCAGCTTGCCGAGAGCCACATCCAGCCTGGCCTAAGAGAAAAAAAAGAAAAGGAAAAAAAAAGAAATGATTTCCAATTTGCAAAAATGAAATTTAAGCCTAACATTTATTAATCTTATTTATTAACCATCATTCTGCAATAGTAATAATGACACTTGTGAAAATACTTAAAAATGTAAAATGTGTTTTCTCTTGTAGTTTTTTTTTGGAAGGAAAGGATAAAAACAGCAAAGAAAATTATACACCAAAATTATGGATTATCTAGCTAGTTAAAGACTATCCTTCAAATATTTTAATGTGGCATATGATATTCTGATATGTCTAATATAAAGAAAAAGAGTGTTAAAAAAACTTCATGATAGTACTATTTACTGTTTCTACTTGTACATGTACATGATCCCTTTTTACTTTTAATCCTATTTAATCATTGCTATGTACTTCAGTCCTCAAAGTGATTCTGAAGGTAAATCAATGTAAATGAGATGAATAGGATGCTTATAAAGGAGTTTAGCTTGTATAGAAGTGAGTGAACATACACATCTAAATTAAATACTCATACAAGCAGAACACGTTGTTTTGAGTGGCTAGAAATAATCAAGAGGATTGAAAATGTTATGCATTTCAGAACAGTTACAGCATTTTAGTATATAGAGTTAATGTGTTTGGTTTTCTTTTATTTTTTGAAGAAAGCAGAAATTTTCTGATAATGAATATATGTGCATCTTTCAGTTATGCTACCTTTTGGAGGCATGTATCTTCTTGATAGGTGCAGTTTAGAGAAGGCTTATGTATTTAGTTGCTACAGAAATTTATTCTGTAGTGCAGGCGAGTTGCATAAGAAAATGAGGTAGATGGTAGAAACAGTTTCTTTAAGTTGCTTTTATGAGAGCTAGAGTGTTCCTTTATAAGATGTTTTTAAGTTTCATCTTTTTTAGCCTTATTAGAGAGCATAGTTTCAGCCTGCCCAGTCCTTTTAGTAGTATTTCAAATAAAGACTGTTTTGAAAGTAAAAGGAAAAAAAGTCATATCTTTGCTTCCCCAGCATGGGGCAAATTCTGTTGAGTAAAAGGGTTAGGTATGAAATGGTCATTAAGAAATTTTGGAGAACATACTACTAGAATAGTTGTGAGGACTCTGCCACTGCAATTTTATAGCAATCACCCCCTATTCATATTGTCACAACATGCTATTTATTGTTAAAGCAAAACCACTATTTAAACAACTAAATGCCTGGCACAAGACACTTAATCTTTGTAGGGACTCTGGGCATTTTACATCTTATGGAATTCAAGACTAGGTTTGTCACATTTTCCCTTTTTTCTGTGCTCAGTTTTTATTGCACATGCAGAGACAGCAGTCCTAGCTGTTATTTTAATGCTTGCAGTGAAAGCTACACAGAAAGAAGCTGTGTGGGAAAGAGACAGTTAGGACTTGTTCATGACTAAATGGTCTTGATGTACATAAGTAAAATGTGGGAGTTTTATAGAAGCACAGCTAGAAAGACACTATATCTACTAATCAGATGAAACCAACAAAACAAACAACAGAGATTTCCATTTTCAGTCAGCCACTCTGATGCACTATCCTGACAGGTCAGTGCCCTACCACTACTGAATAAGAAAGGGGCATGTATTTTTTTTTTTTTTTTCTCATGATTCCTTTAAAAATCTTTATTCTGTCATTGCCTTTGCCTGCTAAGAACTGTAGTTTGGAGATATTTTGTGTTGCCAAATAGTTCAAACTTACGCTAATGGGAATCAGTTTTCAACTCAGAGAGTGACAACATGTACTACAAAAAATTGTATGAAAGGAGCACATCAAAGTGAAAGAGAAATTATCTTATTTTGTTCACTTTGTAGCTGTACCTCTTTTCATCCATTGTTTGGTACCTTTTTACTGTTAAATCCGTTTTCAAGGGACTAAGTCATAGAATGTAAGAGACATCAAAAACATCAGTCAAAGTAGTAGCAATTGTTAATGTGGATGCGCCAGAACACACTTTTTTGGCATAAAATATAATTACCTGAGTCAACAGAATGTAAGTATAATAATGTAGTATTCTTTATTGCTGTAAAGATAGATTTTAGCCTTTGATAGCCCAAATATTTCAGTACCTTTTAGAGCCCTTCTTGTACAACACAATACAAATATTCACTGAGTCATCATGGGACTGCATCCATTTGTTTACATTTAAAGTAATAAAGGGACCTAGATGCAGGAGAGTTAGCAAATTGATTCATTTGATTTTAAGAGCTTTCTAAACACATTTTTAAAGGAATTTCATGAAAGAATTTTAATTAATGACAGAAACATAACCACAGTTACTTAAATTTATTAGGTGATGACATTAGTTTACATCAGATGTGATTCTGAAAACAGAACCATTTTGTTTCCTGAATTATGACATCCATAAACTGAAAGCTTTCTTTCAATTCCTGAGAAACTACCCTACTCATTAAATCTTTCTCCTTAGTCTGACAAATTTATTCCATCACTGTACTTTTAGTATGTTTTTGTTTTTGTTTTTGTTTTTTCAGAAATCTTGTCAGATTTTTTAAGTGACCTTGAACAGGTGGACTTGGATTCATCTCCCTTAACTTTCAGATGACTGCATCTCAGCTAATCATCCTTAACTCCCTCTATTTATTGGAGAAATGGGCACCACTAGGCTTGGTTCATCTGAACTGTTTTAGACAGACAGTTTTAGATGAGATGAATGTCTGAAGTCCCACTGGATATATTCCACCCCTTTGTTGTATTGCCCTTCTGGGAAATGAAGAAAACTGTGCTATTCCATAACTGCCATATCAATGTATAAGAAGGGATAAATAATAGCAGTAGGTGACTGAGCCTTGATAGTCCATCAACCCAAAAAGATTCTGATTTATCTGTCCCCATAAATGTGCAGCAGTATGGACAGCAAGTCAGACAAGACAGAAGGTGAAGAAATGCAATAAGAAATACGTGACTGTTGACTAGGAGATTGATCTAAAGAGCTGTTATACTCCATGAAGCATAGCAGATTGAGAGAGCTGAAAACTAAAACATGGCGGAATCATGCCACCTACTAAGGATTATTTTGGATTAAGAATAGTGATTGAAGAGGTTAGTATGGTGGTGGAAAAAAAGATGATTTAGAATGCCCTAGACAAGTATCTTATGTAGCAATTTATTCTTATATCTAGTGAGAAATAATTTCATAATTACTTTTTAAACTTGTACCACTAAGAAGAACTGATTTAAATATTTTGTGCTGATCAAATATATAAATGGGAACCTCTGAAGGATAACGTGAAGTCTTGGTTTACATACTAAGAATTGTTCTCAATCTCTGGAACAGCTTGCACTCTCAATCTGCAGATGTTCAATGAAGAATCTTTCCTACTGGCTATGCTGCTTCTCATTACAGAAATCTACTGTATAGCACTCAGCCAAATCTGTCATTGAAAAGATTCACTTCAGGATATGATTTTTATATTATGTTAGAAGGCGATGTTCTTCTGATCATGCAAACAGATCTTTAGTATTAATTTATTAAAACAAGATAACAGTAACTTGGAGAACCAATGAAAGACTACACTTTCAAGATCTCAGACCTGGAATCTGCATTTCAATTTATATAATCTCAGATTTTTTTGTGATGCACTGTATTTAAATATATATATATTTATCTATATATTTAAAAATAAATATAAAACATATGAACAAAAATGTAATATAAATTTAAATCTTGGGCACAGAGTAATGACCAGTTGTATGGCATTTTGCTTACGTTTAAATCTACAATCAATACAAAGTAGTTACATTAACAAACTCCTCATATTTCCATGTTCCTGTGAAATTCCGCTACTAAATTCCTCTCCTTTTCATGCACAAATGAATGTTAACGTGTGCTGCAAGAAGTGTGAGGCCTCATGAGAGTTCATGTGAAAAGAAAATAGACCTCCTGTGTAGCTAATAAAGAAAGGCAGGCTTCTTCGAAGGGTAGCTCAGAAGACCTTATCCCATTTTTAGTCTTACTCTGAAGGGGGTTATCTTTCCTTTGAATGGGGAAGGAGTTTAGCCCCACAGCAGAAGAATCTGAAGTTAACAGCATAAAGTATATAGCTGTTCGCCTCTCTTCTTTCTTTTTTCTTGTTATCCCATTTTAAGAGAGGATCACTAAGCTGTTGTATTATACTCTTCAAGGAATATATAGAAAGCTGTCAAAGGATCCTATTATTACCGATTAAAGAAAATAAGACTTTATAGTTCTTCATACATCTGCTTCTTAAGAGTTTGTTTTCTTTTAATTTGCTTTTCTTCATATGCATATACTCCATATATTATCTATAGACTTGTTCCTATTATGAATATTTAACAAACAAGCAAACCCACCAGACTTTAGCTATAGTAAAACATGAGGGGAACAAAACTTTTCATATTGCAAGTAAGACCTAATCAGGTTAGACAAGTGAGAAGAATTGAAAGATGTGGAAAGGTGGGATTTTTTTTTTTTTTTTTTTTTTTTTTTTTCTCTCTGCTAGTGAAAAATAAATGGAGTTCTTTGCTGAAGTTACCTTTATGACATTGATTGACTGACTCTGTTGTAGTTGGTTGGTTATATTTCAAGGCTAAAACCGAAGCTCCTCCGGAGAGTAGAGGAATTAGATCTGTATATGTACTGACCCAAGGATTGCAATTTACTGTATATCACATTATTTCCCAAGGATGATTCTCCAGATGTGCTTGTATGTTGAAGATAAATGAATAATAAGAAGGTCTTTTGTTGTTGTCTGTATTAACAAATTCAGAAGTGGCTTATCAAATCTTTTCTTCTCTAAAAGCGTGAAAAGGGGAAAATTCAGTAGCAGGCAATCGAAGCGTCGGAATAGCAGAACTGGAAATGCAAATACACTTTTTAACAACAATGAAAAAAATGGTAAAAGAAGAAAGCCAAAAATTAAATAATTTTTCAGTCTATTCCAGTGTGAAATTTCTCACTGATTCACATGAAACCAAGCCTTTATGTATTGATTTCTGATAGAATCAATTACCTCGATTTATTTCATTTGGTGCCATATTCTTTGAAAAATTGTCTGGGTACCACTTGGCCTACTTTTCTTGGCCAGCAATATTACAATAATTACTGCATTTTACTTTTTAAAGGATTGAGTGTGACTGGTGACATGGGTGACATACTGTGTGCATTTAAATAATCAAGTTTTATTTCACTGTCATATTTAAATATTTTAAAATATTTTCCAAAGCTACCAGATTTATAACAGGATTTGAAAAAGAGTGAAATGCATGATTGCTATCTCACCAGATGTGACAACTGCAGTCTAACAAAATGTAATCTTTACGTACAAGTAAGATGTATGATACAGTGTTTTGCTATACTCTATGGTATTATATGTAATTGTGAAAAAACTTAAAGGTATGACTATGTTTTTTCTGTGAGCTAGCATCCTTTTAGTATAATTCCATGTTCTACAGTACCTGCAGCAAATGTGATTATTCACTCCACATACTGTTTGCCTTTTGCTTAAGCAAATAGCCTCTAGTCATCATTTTGAAAGTAGATGTGAAGAAGATTGCATTTCCATAATTAAAAATAAAAATCAAATCCCTATTCTGTCTTCATTTTAAATTGCCTCTGTCAAACTGTACAAATGCACTGAAGAATAATGATGGAAATACTTTAAAAATATCATTCACAATACTTAGTTTTGTATGAATAATAAAAATGTAGAACATTACAAATTGTTATTTCCTCATTCTAATTAGATTATACAAATCCTTAGTGCTTTACTTGAGTAAAGTACATAGCATAGCAATCATAAACCTCATGTATTTTTTCACTACTAAACATAGGTAGGACAACTCAATAATCAAAGTAATCATGCAACTTAGTCTTGAAAACTAATATATTTTCACTGTAGCTACTTAAAAGAAAAAAAAAAACAAAACAGGATTATGCTCATTAAAATTGAACTGTCTTTTGGTATCTATCTTGTGTTAAGATGGAGCCTGAGTGTTTGTCAGTGATGTTTTTCTTTTTTTGTCTCCATCTGGTATTAAGTTACAGATAGAAAGTGCTTTTTCTTTGTATATTTTATTTTATTCATATTTTCTTTGATTTCCAATTAACATTTATTCAACATTTCTGAGCTCACTGATATGTCCTTTTAAAACAGTTGCAATTTTAATAGGTCACAGAGATGACATTTGTCTACAGATCAAACCAATTTCACAGTCAGAGTTTGGGTTTTAAATAATACATTCTGAATACAATCATCTTGCCTTCTTTACACTTCTTTTATTTTTAATAATTATATTCTAAAGATAGGATACTTCTGATATATGTGTATGTGTAATTTTATAGTTCATGCAACTTTAGGAAATATGTGTGTCATGCGTATCTGACTAGAAAGAAATCATATCTTAGATTAGAAGGAATGACATCTGTAAAGAAATGAGTAGTGTAGCTCAGCCCACCTATGCTGAGGCTAGTGAATATGTACTGATTTATGCCAGCTGAAATTCTGTCCAGTAGGGATAACAAGCAAACTTTGTTTTTCTTTTGACTTTTGTCCTTTATTATGTAGTGCACAGTGAGGCATCCAGCACTTGGATTTAATGTCGACTATAGCAGCAGTACAGTGGTGGCATTGTGATTGACAGATATGGTTACTGTCACCCCCATATGTTACTGTCACCCCCACACGTGCTGTTATGTGCTCAGAAAGGCTTTCATCTGTAATCGTGTGAAAAGTGAAATACTTAGGTTCGAAGTTCATACATCACTATTAGAGTCATAGCCTTTGTTTTATTCCATTATATATTCCATTTACCATTAGCACATTTTAGTTAAAATTTTTAGTTGGTATATTTTTAAGATCATTGTTTACTGTTGTGAGAGGTTTATTCAAAATTGATACTATGAAGAAGAAGAAACAACACAATATTCTTTCAAGAGCTCTATAAATGCGTCATTTAAATATCTCATTAAATTGCTTGTACAGTGTAACATAAATTCCCCTGAAAAGACTGTGGCAAAGAAAGCAAAGCTAAGACAGCACAGAAAGTCTCACAGGCATTTGAAACAGAGTTAAAAATGACAGTTTTAGGAGGTCAGCCTTGGAGGTTTCTAATTGGGCATCCAGCTGTGATAGCTGTACACACTGTGTGGCCATGGAGCTGAGATATATATATACTCTCAATGATGTTTCAGTAGATTCAGTCCTCTCATTTCTTTTGTAGTAGGAAGAAGGAGACACGGGCTATCCATCCAAGGATGTTTGCATACCTGATTCTCAAGTAAAATGGCATGCATTCAAAGTGCACAAGTGTAATTCCCAATGGAACGATGTTGAGGAGCATAACCCTGCTATTTCTGTGTAATCACATGGCAAAAACTGAAATAACAGAATGAATGCAGAAAGTAAATAATAATGTTCTAATTGTTTTGCTGTTCTGATATCAGTAAACTTGCCAGGATATTCTCATGACTAGGTTGTGCTATTGATAAACCAACTTTGAGATGAAAGCTAATATCATTAGAAAGTACTTGGAACTGTTAAAAACACATTATCACTATTAAATTTCTCTAATTTTCAGTTAAGTATTTGAAAACAGTATCAAAAACTAGGAAAAGGTATGACTGTGGGTATTTTGTTGTTCATGCTCTTCCTCATGTGTTCTCAAGGTGTTCATCAGAGATTTCTGATGAAATGTTAACCTTCCTGTGCTTCGTCCTTGGCAACGATTGCTCACAAATGTACATATTGCAAAAAAGTGATGACAGGAATAAGGTGACTGTGAAACAACAGATAGGTTTTTTGTTTTTTTTTTTTTTTTCTGGTGAGGTAGGACTTATGAAAGTCTGGTAAGGAGACATGACCAAAGTTTTCTTTGAGTTAAATGACTGATTGCAACTCTGTACATTCCATGGAAAAAATTACAATTAATGTATTTGTATTGACTGAAAATGGATTCAGAAATACACAAAAAAATATATATATATTTTTTTTTTAAATCTTGAAACCTATTCTCAAATTTCTTTATCAGAATGGAAACCACATCTGCATATTTTTCACTATTCTCAGGACTGTGTTTAGCCAATGTATCAAAATGCATTTGCCATCACTTAAGCTTACCACAATTTAGGTTTCATTTCAAACACTGTTATTGTGTAAAACAAAGCACAGATAAGGTGACTTTCACCTCGAAGACTCATGTTTAACTCATTTAAATGATCAGTAAAATCCACCAAAAATGCTAAATCTGTGAGCCATTTTTAATCTTCAGGTTCTTGCACAAATACTCCTTTTGATTCCATAAAGGACTTAATTTCACTTTGCAAAGTCGTTTTAGCATTTTACCCTGACTTAGGAAGCTTCCTTCAGAAAAGTAAATGATGACCCCATAATCAGCATCCATACTTTTAATGAACTCCTAAAATTGGTGATGTTTTAGTCCCTTGGGCTTGATGAAATTCACAGCTTTGATGACAATTTGCATGTCATTACCCATTTTTAAATCTTTTACACATAAATTTTCTTGATGTCTGATGTAGTCATATTTCATCAAACTTGTGTAACCAGTGATAATTGCATCATCTCCTATTAAATTTGTCTTTTTTTTTTTTTTTTTCCCAATCATCACTGGAACACATTAGTAGCTATACTGAAGAAGTTGACAAAGGTTAAAGAAAGTAGCCTTAATGTATTTTATTTTATTTTTTTTTTTACTGCTTCATAGAAATCAAGAGATTTGACTGTGTGTTTCAGTGGCACCAAAGAAGCCATTTCTTCAGTGACATTATATTCATTATCAGTACTTCTAATGAAAATGGCAAATTGTGCTGTATGTGTAGCAACAACATTTTCATCTGTTGCCAAAGCATACAAACTGAAATTGGCAGCTTTACTCCATATATTTTTTTAAATAGATTTCTTTATTTCTTCAGTTCACATGGCTGTAGTCTGGTGAGACAAATGAAATTTTAGAAGAATCCATTTTTTTATCAGGACACATTCTATCTGCTTGTTTTCCATCCACTGCTTAACAAACTTGCCATCAGGAAATGGTTTTGATTTTATTTTGCAGTCAGATTTGCTATCACATAACTAGCTTTTATAATACAGCCCATTTGAATTTTAACTTTTTTAAAGATACTTTGTTGAGGTGACAGACTTTTTTCAGTTCTACTCTTTCATCTTTACAAAACATTCATTGATACACATCAAATTCAGCAATGTACTCCTGCATGTCATGCATATATTTGAAAAGTCATGGCTGACAGGTGAGGTCCCGGATGACTGGAGGAAGGGTCACGCCACTCACATTTACAAGAAAGGGAGCAAGGAGGACCTGGGGAACTACAGGCCGGTGAGTCTCACCTCTGAACCTGGGTAGAACCTGGGATGGAACAGATCATCCTGGATAACATGCTTGATCACACGAGGAATGGGTGTGTGGTCTGAGACAGCCAGCATGGCTTCACCAGGTGAAGGTCATGCTTGAACAATCTGGTGGCCTTCTATGATGGAATGTCGGCATTGGTGGATAAGGGAAAGGCGACCGATGTCATTTATCTGGACTTGAGCAAGGCCTATGGCATGGTCCCCCACCACATCCTTATCTCCAAATTGGAGGGATGTGGATTTGATCAGTAGACTGTTGGATGGATAAGAAATTGGTTGAAAGTCTGCAGACAGAGGCTGGTCATCAATGGTTCTCTGTCCAGGTGGAGGCTGGTACTCTTCAACATCTTTGTCAATGACATCAACTATGGAATTGAGTGCACCCTCAGCAAGTTTGCTGATGACACCAAACTGAGTGGTGCGGTTGACACGGTGGAAGTAAGGGATGCCATTCTAAGGGACCTCAGCAGGCTTGAAAGGTGGGCCTGGGTGAACCTAATGAGGTTCAACATGGCAAAGTGCAGAGTTTTGCACTTGGGCCAGAGGATTCCAGGCATCTATACAGAGTGGAGGGAGCGGTCCTTGAGAGCAGCCCTGCAGAGAAGGATCTGGGGGTCTTGCAGGATGAAAAGCTTAATATCAGGTCCCTTCCAACCCTGACCATTCTGTGATTCTGTGATATGTCTTTTCAAATCGTCATCTTTGAAAACTGAGATTATTTCCTTGCAAATTAAGCACACTGATGTTATTTGTCAGCACTGCACTGTGCCCTCCCCATATGCATCTTTCAGAGCTGTCCCCATGATGACGTGGCAGCACGGAACACAAGTCACATTGCAAGCTGAACAGGCTACATGCAGCCTGTGGCCATGGGTTTGACATGACTGCTTTTGTCCTCTCCCAAAGAGATACATTCTCCCACCCTGCAAAGTATAACCAAGAAGTTCAAGATGAACAAAAATATTGTTACAACCAATATTATCTTAACACTATCTATCTACTTATACACACATTGATATCTATCTATACATGCATATGTTATAGATGGGGCAAGTGAGAGAGAAATAAAGGCTTTTATTTTAACAGTTAAGAATAGCATAGAACAAGTATATCTCACTTTTGGTAGCCAGATTCTATTCATTTCTGCAACTTCTTCAACTTCTCTGTTTGAATTTGGTCTTATTATATCACCATAGGGGCTCCATCTCCAAGTGTAAACAAACACGGTTATTAAGTGGCAGTAGAGGACTTTCAAAGATTAGCTCAGCTATGGCAAGCCTAATCCGGAATTTTACAGTCTAGGTAATTTCTCTTCTGCTGCCATTCTTGTAATTCCTGCCCATGGCAATGCTGACACATCTTCCACTGGAACATGAACAGACACATGCTGTGAGAGGCACAGCCAGCCACATACATCAGCAAAACCAGCCATTCCCCTACAGGCACCCTCATGAACACCCACAGCATTTACAACAACCACAGACAAACAGTGTTTCTTCACTTGTTCTACTGATGAAAACTTGTTTGCTGGTGGTCACACATGCACACACCTGCATGCACACACATGGATCAGTAGCTGACTACACATATATGGTCTGTCATCAGGATCAGGGATCAGGACCAGGGACTAGGGACCAGACTCCGTTCTCCAAATTGCTGAACTTAGAGCTCCTGCCCTATATCCATAGACAAATCTGGTGTTTCCAATATAATTGCCCAGATGGTTTTGACCTTTTGAAAATTAACTTTGTTTAGTAGATATGGCCTTGCAGGTCTCTTACCTCCACAGTAGCTCACTAGTGCTCTCTCCAAACATCCATGCAGTTTAGCCATTTCTCAGTCTCCCACTCTACCACTTCTGACATCCCAGCATCCTACATGCCAGTGTGGCTTCCTATATGGCTTTCTCATGTCATTGTGTTAGTTACTGAGTTGGCTAAGCCTACAACCAGTGCATTACTCTGCACCCCATTGCAAGCTCGCTGCCTGTTTATTTATAGATCACATCTGCAAATTGTATGTTGCTGTAAGAGATTATTCGTTTATGCCATTGCCTCAAAGCTTGCTGATGAACAAGTCCAAGCATGTCCTGGCCAAGGGTTGAGAAATCCTTTGTCTGGAGAACACTGATGGACAAGTCCTGGGCAAAGGTTGCAAAATCCTTTGTCTGAGGGACACAGATAGACAAGGCCAGGGCAACGAGAGAGAGAGAGAGAGAGAGAGAGAGAGAGAGAGAGAGGAGAGAGAGGAGAGAGAGGAGAGAGAGGAGAGAGAGGAGAGAGAGGAGAGAGAGGAGAGAGAGAGAGAGAGAGAGAGAGAGAGAGAGAGAGAGAGAGAGATTAATTTATCTCGAGGAAGATGGCTATCTCAAAAGGTACTGCACATGGCTCTTACTCAAGCGCACAAGAATGCCACGTTGGCAGAAGAAGAATAAAAAAGGGACAAACAACCATGAGATTAGGTTGTTTGGACATGAGAAGCCTCACAATCTGCCTCTCTCTCTCCTGGACTTGATCTACACTCTACCTGCTTGCTATCTAAGGTCAGCCATGCTGTTGCTGTTCTTCCCCACAAGGCTTCTGACAACAGATTTCTCACAAAGAAGAAGGGAGATTTTCTGACAACGGATTCCTCACGACGTGATGCCTGCATGCTGAAGAACAAAGGCGTCTGCCATCAGATCCCTCACTACGGATTGCTTGCATGCTGACAGACTTTCCTGGGCTGCTACCTGAGTCCTGCTGCTTCCTCCCAGACTTACCATGTGGCTTTTTCCTGCTGCCTGTTTGCTGCTCATATTTTTTTTAAATATTTTTTCCACATTTCGTACCAGAGCACTCATTTATTCTCCTTATCCCTTTTTAAGCAGTTTCTCTACTTCACTTTCTCTCAACTCCAATCATCTTGAAACAGTACTAGGCAACTGACAACTGTCAGCAATTGTGAAATCAGTGAGAATACACTTGCCAGTGCTGAAATTTATTGAGGACGCTCTGCATTCCTCATGAAATGTATGCTAAACTACTACCATCTAAGATTCCTCCCCCACAGAAAATATTTCAGAGGTTTAGAAACTCCTATGTGTTTTTACACAACTACTTTTCTATTCTGTGGTGAGGTGCCACATTTAGGAAAAGGAGACAATGATAGTGGTGTTCATAGATGCTCTCTGTTGCTTCTTGGAGGAATCATGAATATTAGCAGCTTGAGATCTTTGTAGTCTATTTTAGAATCCAAATGGGTAATCAGATATTCCTGAAATAGAGTAGATACACAAAAAAAGATAAATTCACCGTCCTGTGACCACATGCTTTTCAGCTTCTGGGCCTAATGCATTGATTCTAGGTAAGTTTATCTGAGTTATTTCTCTTTGTGCTGATGAAAAGCCTTACAGCATTAAACATACATCTTAGGTCTTTCACGTCATCTGAGGCAGTGCCACTTGTATCTGGAACTAAGGGATCTTTCAGTTACACCCCATACTTTGGCCATTCTGTCAGTAAAAATGTTTATTTGAAGCTCCTTACTTTTATTTCATTTTCAGGGAGTATCTCTGCAGTTACCTGCCATGGAAGGAAGAAGGTAGATTTAAACAACTATTATTTAAACAACTTAAATGAGTGTTAGAGCAGTGAAGGATAAATGCTTATTACATTAGAATTTATATAAAGGCACTTTGGTACTTAGATTCAAAGGAGCTTTCAATATTTCAAAGCAGACTTTGTGAAATAGAGCCTGAGGGAAAGAGTAATACCATTAACAGGTTTTATATAGTCAAAAATATCAGATTTTTTTATGAGCTCATTTTATAAGGCTGTAATTAATCCAGATTGCAGTTTGAATTATTCTAAATAAATTCTTATAAGCATAAGCATAAGATTCAATATAAGTTTTTAGATATTTAGAGAAAGATTATTTGGGTATTATGATATACTCTGTAAGCAGGATACAGGATGCACTTTATCACATAAATACTTAAATGGAAAATGAGAAACTTAGGATAACATGACACTGTCACAGAATGACAGAATGTTACATTTATTTATTCAAGAGCTCTGAAGAATGAAGAGTATAGCCTAAGATAATATTTGTGCAAAGATACTGTTTTTAATGCCTGTTGTGTTGAGCTAACCACTCTCATGCTTTTTCTAAACCTTTGCTGTCTATCAAATTTCTGTCTATCTTCAGTAAATTGATAGTCAATTAGAGGAAGTCTGTATTTACTTCCTCTCTTACCACCCAAGTTACCTGGCTGGAAAAGTAAAGCATAATAATACAACTAATAATGTGGAAGTCTTTTTTTGCTGTGATCGCATTTAGATAGTTTCAGCAACTCAGTAAAGATAAAACAGACATTGAAAGTTTCATAGAATTTTATCTTGGAATGGTCATTTGACAAGGTAGAGGAAAATTGCTGAAAGAGAAACTGCTTAGGTGTTGTTTGTTTGTTTTTAATAAACATGTTTAGGATCTATTAGTACCCATACTGACTCAGAATGGGTCATGAGAAATGATCACTCTTTGAGATCCTATGTGACTCCAGCTTTGAAAGTATTTATATTCTGTCTGGGTTTTCAGCTGAGCAATCTTTTGTAGCAAAAATTATCTTTAGATATGTCTCTGTGTATTTAGAAATCAATTTTATATGGATGTATATTTAATGCATATGTAAATGACCAGAAAAAGTGCACTGAGAGGGGAAGGTGAGAGTTCAGCAGAAATGGTTTTAATCAGTTTTCTTTTCTGCTCATCATTAAGATTTGTTTTTTCAAGTCACTACTGCATACATAGTCAGATCTCCATCTTTATTATACCTTCATTAACCTTTTAAAACTCCTCTCTGTGTACAGGAACTTTTCTTTCATTTAATTATCTGCTTAAAATTCACAAATGGTAGCTGCTGCCATTTTGTCTTTTTGACATTTTTCAACTACAGACTGCGAGAAACAGATATAAGATGCTGGTTTATGTTGCATCCTGATTTTAGTTGAAAAACTGATGCTGGAATTCAGTCGTTCATTGTCATTCAGGAGTTGTTTTGAGTTGTGCTTTTGTGCTTTGTGGGATCAGCAGACTTCAGCTGAATTACTATCTTGAATTTTGTTTTGCAACTGTGTATTATTTTCCTTGTTCTGTCACTGTTTCTTCTTTTTAGTACGATCATAACGTATCCCAGCTTGAACATTTTATACAGGAATTCTAATTCTTTGCATGTCGATAGGATCACTTGGTTTGCAAGTCATTCAGATCTCTTCTATATCAGTTGATCTATACTTTTCTAAGGCACACTTGTCACTCTGCTATCTAGCAGAGTGCTACCTTGCGAATACAAGACAGCAGTATTTCTTCCACCATGCATCATTTGATGTATTTTCATTCCTTTTCTCTTGATGTCATCAATAGTGTTTTCAGTTGCATTTTCTAGAAAACCAAGTGGAAAGATATGCACCCATATCAGAGTTGGCATAAAATACTTTTGTCACTTTTCAGTCATTCAAGCAGTTCTTTCTTTTCTCCTAATCATATTATTAGAACATAATAGCAGTTGCTATGGGAGCAGGAGAACCAAACAGTGGTTGAGGCTCAGTGGCAATACATCTATGTTAAAGGTAACATCTGGTCTTTGCTCCCTTGAAGGTAAGAGATACGGTGAGAGGAATTTTAACAACCCTTTCACACACGAGCTTATTCCTCAGTACACAGTACAATTCACTGCTAGAGAAGAAGTAGTGTTGCCAAATTTATGTGATTGCATTTTGAGATTAGGAGGGTAGGAGGCATACTGAGTTCCTGCTATAGTTCCATATCTAAAGTAAGATGGTTAAAAGAATGTGTTTTATTTTTCTTGCATATCTGGATTATTCATTAATGTTACCACCCTGGCTCACAGCCTTCCTTCTTCAAACGCAATTTCTGTTATAAGGAACTCAACCTGACTAAAAAAGTCCTTGTCAAAATCTGCCCTTCATCATCTTTGTCGACTTTCTGCTTATTCCCCAGGTGATGCATACCTTATAGTCATTCCTTATTATAACATATAACGACACTGCTTGCCAGAACTCCTGTGAGATAAAATCTTAGTCTTTTTACAGGTATCAAATATCTCTTTAATAATCTTCTGTAATTCTGGTAGTTCAACTCTCTGGGTACAGTTCCTTGAAACTTGTGCTTTAATACTTCTGAATATCCATTGAAGAATTCTGAACTTTAACTCCTTTAACATCCGACCAAAATTCAGAATAGAAGCTGTTTATTTTTATCTGTCAAACTGGTAAATATTTCTCAGGGGTACATTTGTTTCTTTGCCTCTTGAAAGTTTCTTTTTGGTGTGATAGTAACACTGGAATGCATATAAATGTGAACAAAGCTATCCAAAATAATACTTTGTGGGCATGCTGCAGTCTTCTTGAATTGTAATTTCTGCAGTACATGGTGTCAGTTGACAACCTCATCACTATAAACAGTCTTTGATATTATACTTAAAAGTTTTCAGTTTTCTTGTCATATTAATTGTTTTTGCTTTTAGACAAAAGGGTCTAATTTTATAGGAAAATAATTGACAGTTTAATAATATTTTGCATTTCTACACTACCATTCTAGGAATTGGTGGATACTCTACACATATTAATGAATTAAACTTTCCAGTAACCTTATGAGAAAGTGTTATTATCCTTATTATAGAGACATAGAAACAGTGGCATAGAAAAGATAAAAGCCTTATAAGTTCAGACAGCTTATTTGAATCAAGAAAGGGAACAAAACCCATACTCTTGGTCTTTCATTGTGATTATTAGGTCATGACTTTTCAGCCATTACATTACACTGTAAAAATAGGACATAAGAACATTTACTGATTCATCATATTGGAAATTGAAAGAAGTGAGAGCAAGGTTAAATAAAATATTCCTGTTTTTGTTAGAAGGGAAGCTTAACTCCTTTTCTGTACCTTTCTGGCTTGGATAAGCAGTATTTTCCCTTATATTTCTCATATCACTAATGAATAAAGGTCTATTCTTGTCTAGTAATTTATGTCTTTGTCCCTGATAGTGGTTAATTAAGAAGTCAGTGGAAAAAAAGGGGAGTGAAGGGAAAACTAAAAAAATCTTTGGTTCTGAAATTCTGTAAAAGTGAGGGACAATCACATGCATGTATTTTATTATTTTCTTTCCACTTGGCTTTATTTCTTCTAAAACATACTGAAAATAATAGTTTCAATGGGAAGCATTTCAGAAAAACTTAAATACTTAAGGAATACCTTTTGAATGCTTTGAGTCTTTTAAATGTAATTGACAAACTGTGGGAAATTTCATGAGATGACCATCTATTCCACGGCTGCATAAAGCCCTTTCAGTGTGCCAGTAGTGCATAGGGACAAGGTTCATCCCACCTAAATTCAGGTGCTTTTTCAAAGCCCCAAGGCAGAATCTTAGTCTCTTTAAGCATCAATAATTTAAACATCAAACTCTTTACTACCAATAGAAAGAAATAAGAAGCATCAAAGAGAAGTTTTGATTTGTGCTGACTTTCTTTATGTGGAAGATGGAGTGTCTATCCATTATGACAGAAGAAATGTGGTTAACTGTGTTCCTTATTTAGACAATCACTGAAATTCATAAAATTGGAGAGGTTACAGCAGGGTTTTAGCACAGAGAAGTCAATGAATAAGCAAGCAAAACTTTGAAGTATGTACAGTGAGGACTAAGCTGGAGGTGATCTTTCCACATTGGAAACAAAGCATGACAGTATATTAGTGCAGATATGTAGCATCTCTCTGCTCTAAAACCTTGTAGTTCATGAACACATGTATAAGTTGGCGGAAGAGCATACTTACCTGTTGTTTTCCTATACATGCAGGATAACTGTGGGAGGACATAACTAGCTGAATTGCATCAGGCTCTTAACTTTTCTTTTTTAACCCTGATGTATAAGCAAAATCAGTACTGCAGAAGAATGTGAAGTTGTGCAGAAATCAACAAATGAGTAAATCACAAAGTGAGAAAAAACATGTGGTAGCACTGCTTCTGTAAAACTGCTAACACGCTGATAAATTAGATTTCTGGGTTACAGTAGTGACTCAAAAAAAATCATAAACACTGGTGTTTACTTCCATTCTAAGCTGTCACTCTCCAATCTCACATTGGTATTTTTACAGTTATGTTTTCAAACAGAAAGAGCACTGTTTCCCTGTGTAATAATTTACTATGAACCTAAAGTACAATTAATTGCATACAATCTTTGAGGGCTATGTAATCAAAAACTATCTGTCAGCCCTGTAAAAATGGTTTAGATTTGTAAGATACAAATTCTCTATTTTGTATCTTATTAAAAAAAAAGAAAAAGAAAAAGAAAAATGCAGTCTGCCTTCAGTGCCATACCTAGACATAGACATTCATATTAGTAGCTCATTGCTGCACATGTGTCATTGATTGAAAAATTGATTGAAATACCACAGATATTTTGGTCTGGAAAGAGGCAGAATGAGACAGAATGTCTTATGATGAAAACTATTTGTTTTGCTTTGTGATAAGCAGCTATTACCCAATGAAACTGTTTAGCCAGTTTTGGCTGAAGAGGATCTATGAAACTAAGAAGTCAAGAGAGCTGTTCTAATTGTATGACTTTAAAATAAATAAATTAGAATTGATTTCCTAGAGATTTTTCTTAGAGGCACTTGGAAATTGTATGGAACTTAAATATGGTTTTACATAAAAGAGCAATTCTGAGGTAGTGTGGCAAAACATGATATTGTTTTACGTGTGTCATAACAAGGGTATCAGATAATTAACTCCTCGTGTTTAAAATAGAAAAAAAAAAGAAAAAAAAAAAAAAAAAAACTGAAAGTAGGAATAATATAGAAGTACAGTCTAGTACTTCCGGAACTGAACACATTCTGGACTCTTTTAATCACATAAACGGAACACATGAGGTTAAAATAGCCTTTTTATATATGTGTTTTCCTTCCTTTCCTTTCCTTTCCTTTCCTTTCCTTTCCTTTCCTTTCCTTTCCTTTCCTTTCCTTTCCTTTCCTTTCCTTTCCTTTCCTTTCCTTTCCTTTCCTTTCCTTTCCTTTCCTTTCCTTTCCTTTCCTTTCCTTTCCTTTCCTTTCCTTTCCTTTCCTTTCCTTTCCTTTCCTTTCCTTTCCTTTCCTTTCCTTTCCTTTCCTTTCCTGCCCCTGCCCCTGCCCCTGCCCCTTTCCCTCCCCTTCTCTCCCTTTTGCTTCCCTCCCCTCCCCTTCCCTCCCCTCCACTCCCTTCCCCTCCACTCCCCTCCCCTCCACTCCTCTCCACTCCCCTCCCCTCCCCTCCTCTCCCCTCTCTTTCCACTTCCCCTTTTTCTTTCCTTTTCCTTTTTCTTTCCTTTTCCTTTTCCTTTCCCTCACCTTCTCCTTCCACTTCCCCTTCTGCTTCCCCTTCACCTTCTTCTCTCTCTCTCTCTCTTTCTCTCTCCCTCTCTCTCTTTCTTTCTCTTTTCTTTTTTTTCTTTTTCTTTTGCTTTCTTTCTCTTTCTCTCTCTTTCTCTTTTTTTCTTTCTTTTCTTTCTCTCTTTTTTTTTTTTTTTTTTTCTTTTTCTGTTTACATGCAGAATAAAGGCATATCAGGAACTCTTTCCAATGTAAAAATTCTCTTTCCTACAGAAACCTTATAACAGACCTGACCGTGGAAGCAGATCACACAGTTGTGTAAAGCATGAAGTGTATTTAGGTAATTGCTGGGCAAAATCTGTGTGACCAGCAGGAATAAGAAAGTGTCTGTGCCCCTGTGTGCAACACTGTTAGAAGTTCTATATTCTGTTTTGCGCCCCTGAATACAAGAAGGATTTGAGTTGCACAAGAGTGTGCAGAGAAGAGCAGTGAAGCTGGTAAGTAGCAAGACACTGGAACAGACAGCCAATGGACGTGGTGAATTTGCCATCCCTGGAGATATTTCAGAGGCATGTGTGAGGCATTTAGGTTTTAGTGATAGACTTGGTGATGATTGGGCTTGCTCTTGTGTTTTTTTACTGACCTAAATGATTCTATGATTCGAAGTTTGAGCAGGGGTGCCAGAAACTCATCTGATTTTCAAGCCTCCTCTAGACCAATAATTTAGTATAACTGTAAAATCTAAACAGAAAGTAATGATTTTTTTTTATTTTCAGTTTTTATTTTTTTGCAAGTCTTCCATGTCTTTGGGATCATGTCCTTGCTTTGGGAATAGCTGAGTTTGAGGAGGTTAATATCTAGACACCAAGCCTGAGCAGAAAAAAACTTATTTGAGGACCAGGTAGGAAGGAGATGAGAAGGAAATAGCTGTGTGATAAGTAAGTAGTGGTAGGAGAGGCTGGAGGAGATTGTGTCTAGATTAAGGGTTGTCGGAAGACGAAGTCCAAAGAACAGTATAAGGTGTTGGAAGTAATGGGAAAGAGATCTTCAATAGAGATTTTTTGAGGTTAATGAGGAAAGGAAAGGGGTTGAGGACAAAAAAGAGAAAAAAAATGATAAATGGCCTCAATTATCTCCTTTAAAAATTCACTGAGATTCTTGACAGAGATGGAAAGAAAAGCTAAAAGTGCAGAACAGCTCTTACAGGTCTGTGTCTCTGAAAAAGAAAAGCTTTAATAGCTGTAAGTAACATTTATTATCTCAATTTTTAGTGGTGTTCTTGACGTACAATCAGTGATTCCACAGTTATATCAGGTTGGCCTAACAGTCAATGCTGTGCATGAAAGGTGAGTACTCATTACTTCGCTTTTTAAAAACTCTTTCCAAGTGAGCTGCTTTTGATCAAAGACACATAATTAAAGAATTAAGCAAGTTTACATCTAATAGACTGCCTGCAGTTCTACGCTGCATTTTTACCAAGCAATAGTCTACTTTACATGATTGTCTATTATACTCATTAGGAAACTAAGCAAGCTGATTGTGTTTCTCTGAGAGGAAACTAAATGAAAGCTAGAAAAGGTGTGTAATGCTTTAATGAGATGAGCATGGTGCTTGCTCACAGCCTGCTTGTTTTCATGTAGCACATGCATCAACTTGTAAATTATCTTCAGCTTTCAAATGGTGTAAAGATCTTTTGCCATTTTGGTTGTTCTTCAATGATTGGCAAGTCATGGAGATGGCTGGTGTTCTGGAAAAGGCTTCATTCTTCCTGACAACAAAAGTAACAGTGATTAGTTCAACTTAGGGCTCTGTGCTATAACCCAGCTTGACATCACAAAAGCAACTGGTTTCTATGGGTCTTTTTTTTTTTTCCCCCCATCTTCTTTTTTCTCCTGTCTGTCTCTTCTCGAATGCTTTCTGAGCAAATTCTTTGCTTGTGGAGGAATGTCACATTCTCTTGCACTGGTTGATAAATATTTATGCCTGAGAAAAGCATAAAGCTCTCTTTTGGATGCTTTCCCATTTTACAGTGTGCTGGCTCTTGGCCTGATCTCTGTATTTAGAAAACAGTGTGTACCTGCATGCTTTCTTGACTCAATTTCCTATTCCTAATGGGTCTGTAGCCAGTACTGCATGTGAACCAGAGTGCAGGTTGCAATACTGTCAATGAATTATCAGAATACTTAAATAAAGATGAAGAATAAGTGGCTCCTTTTCTAGGTATGCAGTTGCAAATTTATAGATATGCTTGGAAAAAAAGATATAGTACACACAACATGAAAACATTTTTAAACTGTTTTGATATTCTGATGAAAACATACAATATGAAATGAAATTAGATCAAAAATTAGAAGTGCTATATTAATTTAGTCCTATTTCACAATTATATTTTTCTTCTATCCCTTTTCTGAAATGTATTGCTGAGTTTTACGTCTTACATTTTCTTGTTAAACAGACTTTGTATACATCCATGGAAAAACATGTTCATTATTAAAGAAATTGTTCTACCACTAATAGAATGCGGATGCTGTCCAAAAAAACCAAACAAGCTAACTTCTTTTTTCCTGTTTAAAAGAAATAAGAGTATATTCGGAATATCCTTCATGATTTCTGTCCTCAGTAAGGAACCTTTAACAGTTACTTTCTCCTAGAAAAATGTGAGCTCTCATGGAGTACCCTAGACGCTATGTAATTGGATGAACAGAGAATTGTGAGAAAGATGTAGACTGGATGCTACACTGCATCTAGCTGAAAGATGGATATGTCTCTTCTTGAAACTACTAGGAGATGTATAGGCCATGTCTGGTATCTACACTTTTGTATATTGTATTTGCTTTTGAGGTACAGGACTGGAAAGTTTATCTAAAATCCTAGAAAGGTACTGGTGTCTTTTGTTGCAAGGACAAAGAACATTTCTAGGTCTTCACAAGTCAGCAAAGTTGGCCAGGGATTTCTCCAAGTTTTAGACCAGTATTTGATGTCAACCAACTCAGCTGCAGGGTGGATGTGTTTGGCCAGTTTTCATGGCTTCATGAACTGCTGAACTGCAGTTCAACATCTTCATATGGGGAAGAGCCAAAACTGTATACTGCGTGCTTAGTAGAGCTGCTTTGAGGATTTACTCTGAAAGGGTTGGGCAAGGTATGCAGCGTGGTACTGTGGCAAGCTGCAACCTAGCTCTCAAAACTTGGCCAGTTAATTTTCTTTGTCACAGAATTTGCATTACCCCAAAATCTTTATGTCAACAGACTGGCCACATGCTGCACTCTCGGTATGGTGAACAGATGTGAATTGCTTATGAACTGTATGTGGTTACCTGCTTGTCATCTTAGCACAGTGCTGATCACTTACAGTATTGTGAGAACTCAGTGATGCTATTGCACGCTGCTAATGAGTAATGTATATTCTGTGTGTATATATATTCACATAAACATACATATTTAAATCGATGAATGATTTACAAAACTGGGACTTTAGTTAAGAGATATCAGCTTTCATTTTTATATAGGATATGTGCATGGCCAAGTAAAGACTTCAATGGGAATCTCAGTGTCAACATTCAGATTTAAATAAAACATTATCTGAATAGTTACCTTAATGGAATTATTTTATATATTGATATATTCTTTGTTATTTTCAAATGAAAGAGAAATGAAATTGTTTCGCTTAATTTTTGTGTCTAGCCATCCTTAATTGGGAGAATGATTTTACTGAGACGAGTGGTTAAAGTCTGGGTGAACTTCCAGTTGTGTTGCTACTGTTGTTTTTCTGGGTAACATGATTGCTAAGATTCATTCATTTTGGAAGGGCAAGTTAACAGGGCAAGAAGCATGTCGGTGTATGCTGTAGCAAGATATATTTGCAGAGAGGAAAATAATAATAATAATAATAATAATAATAATAATAATAATAATAATAATTTAGAAAAGGGAGAAGAAAAGGATTTAGGCTTGAAATATGCAAAACACAAGAAATTGGAAATACTTTAATATTACCAATTATTATTTTCTCACAGTTGTATTTTTCTTTTTTTCTGATGGAAAAGCAGGTTTGATCTATTTGGTTTTTGCAGACTACGGCTGTGTGTTTCAGTGACTCAATTAAAATTTGCCTCATGCAAATTGTTCCAGTAGCAGATGTGCCTGCCAAGCTGGGCAGAGAAAATGTGCAGCGAGGTCACAAAGAAGATGGTTTTTCATTATGCTCTGCCAAAATCTTAGCTGATCATCACTGAGCATGTCCAGATGTAAAATTTCAATTGCTATCTATTTTATTTTTGTATTATGTTTTTCATTTCCTGCATTCCCATCTCTACTGATGGGTGAAATCAGTTCTTCCCCTGTCAGCCAAGCAAAGTATCAAGTTGCTGTCTCTTTTTGACTTTGGCATTTTTTTATTTCTTTCCCCCCAGGGTAGATACATTTTGTATGTGTTTTTAAATCAGGACAGTGTCTCCTCTCAGACATGCTGATACCAAGGGGTTAAGGGAGATATAACCATGGTGTGGTGCAATCTGCATATAATGTGATGTGGTTGTTTCACTATAAAGCTCCACTAATCATATGTTTCCAGCCCCCCCAATCACATTGTATGGACATGTCAAATTAGTGAGTTTCAGGAGGACATTTCTGATTTCTGCTGAAATTACTTTGGGTCTGAGAATGAGCTCTGAAAGTTTAAACTGAAGCTGACTTTTTAGAAGTCATTAAAATCTCGAAACAAATGGAAACCTTTTAGCAATTTTAAAGGGTTGGTGATGGCTTCAAAAATCATTCCTGCTTGAAAAATAAATAATGAGAGATCACCTATGAGTACGGTAACTGCAAATGATCTGAGAAAAAAAAAAAATGTCATTTTTCAATTTCTTGACTTCCAGAGCATATTGGTATGTTGTACAAAATCATTGCTTTTTTTTCTGTTGGAATTTAATTCTCTGAAATAAATGTAAAAATTAAATATAAACAAAAATATAACACCATGTGCTTGCAGAGTTAGTAGAATTACTGCATCTCCTGTATTTTTAAACCATTTTGTAAGTTTATTTTAGGTAAAAATTCTTATGTGAAAAGAATTTCACAGAGGAAATTTTATTATTATTTCATGATTTTAAATCCTTTTTGTAGGAACTCTAAGTTCTGATATACAGAGCTTTTCGTGGAGCCCACAGATTTTTTATATACTGTAACATCTCTGAAAGGAAAATAAATAGGATTTGAGATATTGAAAACCCTGCCTCCTTGTATTAGGAAAGACATTTTTCATCTTTAGATTTTATGCCCATATGAGCTAATTAAGACTGTGATATGAAATAAATCCATGACAGTGCAGATGTTTTAGTTGCAAGAGCAATAGCTTGAGTGATTTCCTGTAGGTTTATAGAAGAATAAATATGAATCTTGGTCATTGGTCATGCACTCATTTATACTGGCATAATGTATTACCAGAGGAAAAAAATGCAAATCAGCAGAGAAACAACCCTATGTATTTCCTGACTTTTGTTCTATTGTTTGTTTCTTCAGATCACTTAAGATTGATAGATTTTCCCTCCTTTCATGGCTGAAGTGCATTTCATCTTAATTGAATAACTATCCATTGAATAGAATAAGTATCTTCGGTAGAATTTCTTTCTAGATACCTTGCTGTCGATTAGGAAACAGGCTTTTTGTATCTGTCAGATAAAGAAAAAGGCTCTGTGTTTCTGATGTAGCTTCATCCTGGACTATTTCTTCATTAACTTGTTAAAAGAGAGAAAATATAAGTTTTTTGTTGTTGTTGTTTTTGTTTTTGTTTTTGTTTTTGTTTTTAATGTCCTCAGGCACCCATGCACAAAATGAGCATGAGCCAAAAGGGAGAAGAAGGGAAATGAAGAGAGTAAAGGGAACACAAACACGGGAAAATGAGGAAGTCATAAAAGCCAGGCAAAGAATGTCAGTATTTCTGTATTTCTCTCTCAAAACCAGGAATGACCTTTATGAAAGCTGAAATGAGTAGGCATCTTAAACAAGGTTCATTTAAGGAAAAATGGGCAGTTAATAAAACACAGTAGCAGTGACTATGCAATAACTCCTCAGGGACTTCTGATGAAGTCAAGCAAGACAATTTTATATTATATAAAGAATATTAGATCAAATCTTTTGGGTCAAATATCTTATGAGTCTTATTAAGTATTTTTTCCTGTATGATTGTGGGATGCATGACTGATCACCTTTCTTAACTTTCAGCAGGCTAGAACTCAGATGGTTTTAAGAAAGGCCCTTAAGGCTATGGAGCTGTTTCTGTTTGACAGTCATGGGCTGGATTCCCTCATTTATATTTAACTGTAATCATCAGCTCTGAGAGGAGTTTCTAATTTTAAACACATATGGTGCTTTCCCCCTTCCTTTTGTCCTCGGGAAAGCTCTAATTTGCCTGGGTGCATCTCTGCTTTAGCTGCCAATACACTTGTGCCCCAGAATAGGCATCACATACAAAAACTGCACTGCTAAAAACTGTTACTTATTTGTGTTAATTTGTTCTGGTGTGTTGTTTTTTTCCTCCCCCCAAACCCCTTGTTTTTTGTTTTTTTTTTTTCTTTTTCTTTTTCTTTTTCAAGGTAATTTTTATCCAGATCTTCAGTACCATCCAAGCCAAGTTCAGTTGTCATTTATGCTATTAATAAAGTATCATCACTTTTATATGCACACCATGTTGCCTAAATAGCTCTCAGATTTATCTTAAAATTGAAATAATCAAGAACAACAAAATAGAAATGCAGTGAAATATTATTTATTGAACTGATAGATACCTAAGTAAATCTATCTTTTTCATCTATATATATGAAGTACAGGGTTTTATTTTTAAAAAGTCATTTTTCTCAGGAATCTTTAATCCAAACTTCAGTCAGACACCCACTTCTCAAGTAATTGTCCACAAATCAGCTAAAGGTCATGAATAAATAAAACTTTACTGCAAAATTATAACATTTGCTTAGATGTCTGTAAATTTAAACATCAAAAAGCTTTGTAAACTGTCTGGCTTTGCTCTTAGTACAATACTAACCCCAGAGGGAGGGAAGAGTGAAGGGCAAGAGAGTTTGTTCATGTTTGTACAGATTGTTATCCTTTTAAAAAAGGCCAACACAAAACATGCAAATCCATATGTTTGGATTTGCTGCTGCCATATTAATTATACATATGCTCACAGTGTAACATGGTGCAAAACAATCTAAGATAATATAAAAAAGGAATTTTAGGACTGACATATTTAGTTAGATATCCCAAATCCAAAGATGTCTTTTCTGGGAGTTTCTTTTGCTTAATAATCAGTGAGAAACATCACAGAGAAAACATTTTACTAACATTAATTTCTCCACTGTCTCTCACTGTGTTTGTTAAACCACAGAACTGAAAATCAGAAAGAGATTTTTCAGCTTTTTGAAATAAGTTCATGTATTGATTTTTGACAACCATTTTGTGGTGAGAATGATTTCATGATAAATCTACCCAAGTAAACTTTGGGTTTACTTCAAAGATATCTTGGGTTTAGATTCTAAGATATCTTCGAAGCACACTCTCTAGTGTCAACAAACCCTATTGAGACAGTGAAAGTAACGCCTACTTTTATGTAATTTTGACTCTTTTGAACAAACATATCTAGGATTATATACAGTTACACCATGATAGGCGTGTTACACATCTGTGTTGTGCTACAGTGTCAAAAATGTTAGCCTGAGGATGGCAATTTTGGCATCATTCTTCTTGAATCACCTGCTGGAGGTCAGACCGCCTAAAAGCAATTCAAAATACACCAGGTACCTTTGTATGGGGGGTGTTGGTTCCACATCTAGCTGATGGCTAGCTAAACTCTACCCCAGCACAGTCTCACTCCTCCTCCTCTAACACTGGGAGAAAATATGGTGTAAAAAAGAGCTCAAGGGTTGAGATAAGGACTAGGAAATCACTTGCCAATTACTGTCACAAGCAGAACAGAATCAGCTTAGAGAGATTAATGTAATTTATTGCCTATTACTAACAGTCTAAAGCAGTAAGAAACTAAAAGAAAAAAAGCAAATTAAAAACATCTTTATCTCTATCCACCTTCCCACCTCTTTCTCACAAGGGAGGAAAGGGTAATGGGGGTGGCAGTCAGTCCATAAAGCTTTATCTCTGCTGCTCCTTCGTGATCACTCTCTCCCTCTGCTCCAGTGGGCTGCCATCCTTCCCGAACTGATCCTACATGGGCTTCCCACATGCTGAAGCACTTCAAGCACTGCTCCAACGTGGCTCCATGCCACGGGGCCTATCCTTCAGAAGTGCACTACTCCAGAACAGGTCTCCATGAGAAGCAGCTCCCCCAGCCCTCCTCCCCACCACAGGCCCAGTGGCTTCAGCTCTGGCCCAGTTCTGCTCCTGCAGGTGCTCTCCATGAGCTGTACCTCCTTCATATCCACTGCTGTCCTGTGGGCTCCTCCATGGCTGCACATGGAGATTTGCTCCGTATGGTGCCCATGTGCTGCCGGGGCATGACCTGCTCCTCCATGGGCCTCTCCTGGGCTGCAGGGATCTTCTGCTCCATTCCTACAGCAACTGACCGTGGTGGCTGCAGGGCTGTTTCTCTCTACACTTTCTCATTCCTCTCAGCTGTTGTTGCACAGCAGATTTTTTTCCCTTTCTTAAAGCTCCTCTCCCAGAGACACAACCAGTGCAGTTCACAGCTCAGCTCTGCCCAGTGGTGAGTCCCTTTTGGAGCTCACAGACTCTTATCTAACATGGAACAGCTGCTGGTCTCTGCTCACTGAGACCAGCCCATCAGTTCTCCTGATACCAAAACCTTGCCACATATTCCTAATAGAGTGTGAGCAAATGAGTAGAAGTCTAGACATAGATATGTAAATCTGGCCTAGAGTTCAAGTCAACTCGAAATCTGCATAAATATGAATGGGAGTGAGGTGTCCAGTTCTGCTTATGGTTGGGAACATTGATGTCTGTTTTTTATAACAATCGAGTAGTTAGCACTGAAAATCTTAAAATAAGCACCCACTTCTTTACCTGGATATTATGTTGGAGCCCTATACTCACTTAAGTTCAATGTTGATGGTCTAACACACGTTTTGTAACCTGGTGCAGCTGGATTAGAAGCAACACTTTGAACCCCCATCTCCTATGCTGCAGAGAATTTCTCAGTCTTCAGACAGATTATTTTGGAGTAAACTTTTCCTGATCTTTTCTGTAGGTGTTGCACTTGGTAACAAGAAAAAATTATTAAAAGAGAGAAGGCTGCAGAGATTATTCAGATGTATATCTTACAGTTGAAAGCTAAAGCACTTACAATCCAGGTCTCTCTACATGTTGGTGAGGGAACTTGATAGTAGCGATCCTACTTTTGTTTTAACTGCCCTTTCCACAGACCCCTTGGTTGTTACGTATTTGCTAACCAACAGGTTCACACATGCTTCGTTCCTGCTGCCAAATATTTTCCAGTGTGTATGTTTTATATAGATTTATTTGAGTGTAAAAACATCAGAAGTGAAAAATAAATGAACTGGCTCATCTGCTGGGACTTGATCACCAGATGTCTTCAGTGTGTCGAAATTTAGTTGTAGGCATGTTATTCTGGCAAAGGTATCGGCTTCTCTAGGGCTGGAGGTGATTTATGAGATTAGGGAACAATTTAAAAAGAGTTCTCAGCATTTCTTCTGGACATAGGCAATCTTGTGGATTTACACCTAACTCTGCAAAAGTAAGTAGATGTACAAATTATCCTGAAGCCTCTATTTCTGCACTGTTTTCCAAGTCTCACTATAGTTAAGCAAATAAATGAGGTAACTATCTGAGTGTCTATGAGAGCCATGTCTTTACACCCTGAAAAATTGCACTCAGATACAAGAGTGCTAAAGAATAATCAGTAAAATTAAGAAGTACAGATACTCAACAGAATTGGGTCACCTAAATTAAGTATAGTTACTAATTAGGTAATTAACTAATTATGTTTAGATCACCTCACTTATAAAACATTATTCCAATAGATTCTTTTTCCATGTTTTTGCCATCGGTAAAAAAAAATATGCTGGTTTACTGTCCTTCAGAAAATATTTAATTAATTTGGTCATTTACAGAGATTTATAATTGTATATCCTAATACAGTAGCAAAGCTCCTATCTATAGAAACATGAAGGAAAGCTTAAAGGGCTGTACCAAATGTCCTTGAAGTCTTTTCACTGATCAAAGTGCTACTTGTATTTGTTACTGGAGAGAATTCACAACATACATCATTAAACCTCATCATCTGTCTAACCAAAGAAATCATTTAAGCAGACAGAAAGTGTTCAGCTTCCACATTGTTACTAGGGGCAATTTTTATTGGAACTATCATAGAGTATCCAAATGCCTGAGAAATTCATTTTGCTGTCAAACAGCATGTGTAAGTGAAGTAGCATTTTCTTGTAAAGATTACTGCAAATTGATATAAATTGAGGTCTGCTTTCTGAGAAGAATGAAGTTAATCGAAGTGAGATTAAAGCTATAGGTTCCTTTCATTTACTAGAGGTGCTTCACTGATTTGTTAAATAATAGATTATTTGATGTACTATATGGAGAGTGATGTAGGTCACTTTCAGCATGCAGTGCTGCAGATTTAAAGAAAAAGAATACCAGTGCTTTTTAGTTTACCAAATAGCATGCAAGAATATTTGTAACAAACACATCCCTTTTCACCAGGAAAAAAAAAAAAAAACAACAACAACTTTTTTGCAGAATTTCAAGGCATGCAGTTCTTTTATATCCTTGCCTTATTTCATAGTCCTAACATCCAGTGAAAAAAATCTCTCAGGAAGATGAGCCTCATTTTTTTCATATTACATTGAATTACACTTCTATTGATGGTTTCACATTTAAAGTGGTAGTCTGTTTTTTTTTCTTTCTTTTTCTGTTTTCCAATGCCATGCAGTTCTGTATATTTTTCTACTCCTGAAACAGATCCTTTAGTACATGTAAAGCAAAATGAAACATGATGTCTAAAGTTGTTAAAAGTTGATTAATGTTCATGGAGCTTCTGTTGAAATCCAAGTTATCAACTGATACAGAAGAGTAAGAAGTCAGTTCAGTTCAATGTCTATCAAAAAACGAGTGATTTTCTCTCAGTTTAAAACATCTGTAGAAGGGTATTTAAATTCCGGTGCCTACATGACAACAGGTGTCTAACCTCCCATTATAGTTGATGGAGATCTAGCATTCCATGATTTCTTTTAATTGCCTATATGGCATTTCTTGCCATTTGAGATACCTGAGCATTTGAAGTACTGTGATTGGAATAAGAGACTGTTACATGGAGATAAAACTTCTAAGACGTATTCCATTCCGTAGCATGAAAGGGAGAATGGGCAGAGTTCCCTGTGTCACAGAAGATGTAGGATACCTATGTGTGAAAAGTGAAGCAAATCTACCCTTGTCAATAGCGTGCAATGAGAAATTCAATTTACCTAATACTAAATGTCCAGTAAGCTGGACTGCTCGGTTGACTAACTACCCACTGATTATGGTAAAGATTTCAATATTATTACTTACTTATGTTCAATAACCTAATCTTATTTTGTTCAGTTTTAAAATATGTAATCTGAAAACTTCTATGATTTTGCTAAGAATACATTTACCGTGGGAAAGTAGGAATTTGCTTGTACAGTCAACCAGTTCATATTGAAAACAAGCTATTTGCATATGCAGTTCTTCTTGTAGAGGTTGTCATTGGAAACATTCTGAACAGAATTTTTTTTCCACACATATTGAATGAGAAGTAGAAATACTTGTATTCCAGAATATGTGACTTAAAAAAAAAAAAAAAAAAAAAAAAAAAAAAGTTAAAGAAACAGTTTTGAAAAAACTGAATCATAGGTGCCTGTATGCATATGTTCATTCAGTTATCTATTTTAAATTGTTCCTAATATGAACAGTTTTTCACTGTTGAATCTTCTCACTTATGATTGGAATGAGAAGTTGATAAAGTCAAGTTTGAGACTGCTACTGTATTTTATATGTGAAACATACAGACACTTTCCTGCACATAAAATGTTAGTGGAAAGCAATTGTCTGGGAAACTGCTCTAGCTCAGGTATGTATTTATGCATATTTCAGATCAGATGGCACAGAGTATTCTTATCTCTTACAAAGAGATTGTATGGATTAATTTGTTATACTAATAAGTTATATCCAAGTATATGAAAGTAATGCAATTTACTTAAAGAAGTTTAAAATTGATATATCTAAAGCTGTGCACAGTGTATTTCCTTTTTGTTACTATTTAAAAACATTCCTTTTGAAAATTACAAGTAATTACTTCAATTGTGGATGTAGTCTAGCACAAGGTATTTTATGCCAAAAATAATAAATAAATAAAACATTCAGCCTATCTAAATGAATCTACTTTATTCATTAAATTATTTCTGAAAAGTATAGGCTATTTTTCAGACTACCCTTGTAGTTGGTTTCAGGCAAAATGACACTGACTGTAAATGGCCATTTAAATCTAGGAATCAGGAAAGCTGGCATAATATGCACTGAGAAATAAGGTGTCAGAAAACACTGCTTCATTACAGTTCTTCTTCGTCTGTGGGATCTGAACCACTGCTGCAAGTCTTGTGAAAAAACGGGCATTTCTTATTTTCCTTAAACTGTCTGAGGGGTGATTGTTTTGAGCCTCACTGATGAGTATTCAACACCTGAAAGGATTCCCATTACTAATATCAGATTTCTGTCTGGCTTTGGTCAAGGTCTTAGGTGATAATAAGATATAATGAGAAATGAGTATTCATTATGAAGCAAACTGGATTTTGGAAAAAGACTTCATGCTCACCTCAGTGTGAGAACAGTCTTCCCTTCTTTATTCACAGCAGCAGAGTCTTACTGTGCTGTTTCATTACCACATTGTGACACAGTGTTAGGATTCACAGAACATGTCCTAGTTTTCTCTCCTTCTGAAACTGTACAGCAACAATCATGGTTCACAATAGCTACATCGTCTTGTTTCATCCATTGAAAAAACTTATCACCTGATTAGAATTCATAAGGAGTTATCCATATTTTTCCAATGCAGTGGGTGGGTCTGGATCAAATTTCACATGTATTAAGATTCAAAAACTAGGCTACAAACTGCTCTGTCTCCATATTTGCATGTTGGTGTGTAGGTATTATGTCTTATCGAACATTTCTCATACTGTGTGATTTCTGTCATTTTTCAAGGGGCCACTTATGTATTCATAACCTATTCAGAAACTGGGTTGTCAATTCATCCAACAGCTGAGTAATTCTAATCACACACTTACAGTGTGTGAAAGCAAAGCACTTTTATTTCTGCTGAGAATTTGGTAGGACTACAAAAAAATCATTAGCATGTAGGCAAATCGTGAAGAAAGGGAACATGTTTAGTAACAAGTATATCTTTAGATAATTTAGCAGCCAAACTATTTAAATGAAAACCAAGAGTATTACTATTTTTAAGTTCAGTGCTTGGGTTTTATGTTTTATGTGTGCTCTTTTTGTTTGCTTCATTTTTTTTTATAACCACTGAACATTTTGGACATAGTCATAACATCCAAACGAGTTACAAATTGCCTGTTGAGGAGCAGTGAAGTATTAAAAATTGTCAATGGATTAAATGGAGGACATTTTTCTTTCCTAATACAAGTGACTGGTATTTTTTTTTTCTTTCCCTAATTTCACTCTTAGCTAGTTAAGGAACAATTTTTAAGACAAACCAGGTTCAGTCAGTGATGGGCAGTTATGCATTATGAAAATCTCCAGGTTGAAGCTTTTTGCTTTAGGTGTTATAGTAATGTATTTTATTGAAAAAAAAGTAGATTATGGAGTATTTCTTAAATATATTGTCTTTGGATTATCTTAGTTCTAATTATTATTTAAATTTCCTTGATATAAAAAGTATTTTTTGGACCAATTTGAATATCCATTTGCTTACCTCACCACAACCAACAGAATATAAGTAGATTTGCAGGGGTTTTTTTTGGAAGAAAGAGGAAATTAGATGTTCAGGCAGAATCATTTTTCATTCTCAGATAGCTAAGATATTCTCGGGTACTATCAGATAGAATTCTACATCAGGGGGAGGAAAGCTTGGGTTAGAGGCTAGCACAGGCTGATGCTTGTCTACCTTTTTAAAGTAAAGATATGGAGGTAAATTTAAAATCTATCCCATGTGTATATGTCAGTTCAACATTGGGTGGATTTGCCAGTTACTTATAGAGGGATTTTACCTTGCTGTTTGAAGAACTCCTCAATTTTCTTATCTTTCTGAGTTCTGTAATCAGATAAAGGGCTTAAGATACATTGTGGGGATGGAAAGTCTAGATTACCACTGAAACTAATGCTCCTTCCACTGCAGACACTTCCTGCTGCTAGCTCTTTATTTCCTTGGCTATTCTTGAATTATTAGTAGTTACTTCAGTATTAGAGGTAGGCACGTTAACATGCCAGAATTATTCAGCTGATTCATCAGTTTTTATGTTGCATTCTGAAATGAAATAGAATATTTATTTATTTTCATCTGGGAGCACATATTTTTCTTTGTAAATACTCATGCAATACTTAACAAGTAGTAGTCCAAATGTACTTACAATTTTCAAGCATAACTGAGTTCGCAGGGATTAATTTTTTCAGCTGATACTGCTGACAAAGTTGTATGTATGTGTCTGGATTTTACTGATATAGTTTATGGTAGCCAGAGGATCCCTACTAAGCATGGATCTCCAGTTTATGTGCTAGATGGACAAAAGCCTGCTGTAACAGTGCTGCTGTTTAAAAGATTGAATGGTTTAAATATACAAGTATAGATATAAGTGAAAAACTCTTCTGGCATAGGCAAGGTTTAAATCTCCAGTTTGGATGACATTTGTTGAACATACTGAAGTTATTGAAACTACCAGTGTATATTATGATAAGTTTTTGTAGGACAGAAGCCCAAGGGGGAAATGGCTTGTACATAAACACAGTTTAAGATCTCCTTTTTATTGTTGTCTGCCGAATATTGGAGACATATATTTTTCAGTTCTTTGCCATTGCTACCAGGCTTCAATAGAGGTCATGAAATACAAAGAAATGGGCCCACCTCTCTTCTGTACAAACAACCCTATAGTGGTATTTCCAGGGAACATGGTCCATTAAGTTTTAACATTATTACAGTGTCTTTGAACTTCTTTCTGTTAATGCTTGTGGTTTCAGTTGCCTGAGTGGTTTTGCCTTATTTTTAAGGATACATTTTCCAAATGTTTTGATGGGCAATTGCTTGGAGTTCATTGTATCCATGGAGTGATTGTATCAATAGCATACTTTCATACCAAAAATTGGGATCAAATAGAAGTTATTCTGATTTAAATGTGAAATACTAGAGAGTGTTTATTTTTTACTTTCTGGGTGAAATCCAGTACACATTTAAGTAAACCAGCCTTTCGTCATTGTCTTCAGAATTACTAAGAGTTATTACAAATAGACAGGAAAAAAAAAAAAAAAAAAGAGGAATATAATTGCTCCTGCTTCAGAAAATATTTTTAAATTCTTGGAAGCAAGAGTTAAAGTACATTTCTAATGATCCTTAGAGCATTAATAAGAAGATTGGCATCCCATCGTGATCTTACTATCATTTAATTAGGAATTAGAACATTTTTTGTCATAAATAACCATCAGAAAAGGTTAAAGGTGATTAGTAAATATCTTTGTAGATTTGTCTATTATTCACCCTAGAATAGCTTTCTTTGCAGATAAAAGTATGCCTGGTTTCCACAAGAGAACATAAATTAGCCAGTGACCTTAACTGTGTGCAGAAGCATTATTTAAGCTTTCAAGTTAATTGTCTATCTCAGAAAAAGTATTGAGGCTCTATTATCTGTTTACCCTTGATATGATATAATCTTAGTAATTTTTTAAGCATTTTTAAGTTTGTTGCAAATAGAATGAAGATGAAAATAAGTGTATTACAATATTGCAAAAAAAAAAAATCTTACAAAAAAGTTGTTTGTAAGCAAATTTTATGTATTATAATCGAAGATAATCAAACATAATAAAACAGAATCAAAGATTAGTAGTCAGTGCAATAGTTAGGATATGCATAGACTTGTTTTCAATACGAAAGTATGATCTCTTTCATAACAGCCTTACTGTTATGTAAATTTCTAATGAAAATCTCTCACTATTTTAACATAGCTTAAATGCTAACATAAGCATCGAGGCATTGTGATTTTCGTGAATGAAAATTCTTAAGAATATTTTGCTTTACAATTTCTTTTTTTTAATTTAAAAGTTTATTTATTTATTTATTTATTTATTTTAATTTGCTTTACACCCTACGTTATTTCTTTCCTTAGAAGGCTTTTAAGACCAATGGGTAGTATTCTGGCTTCATTAAACATTGTAAGGAATAAGTTATTATTTATTCCAGTGTTGCATAGGATTCTATCACATAATGAATGAAAAAGAATAAAATCTTTTTTAGTTACTGTAAGGAGAGAAAAAAAAAGCTATTCAAATGTTTGTAGTCTGGTAAATGACCACTTTGATTGGAATGATTTGTCTCCTTAGATAGTACAGAATATGATTTATCTATTTTTGGCCATTTTCTAAGACAAAACTGATGTCTTAACTACTCAATTGCAGGTCGGAAGAACTCTCCTTTTTCTTTCACAGGTGGTGGTGAAACTGCACCAGCAAATTAAAAAGCATTTTAGTGGACTTTTAGTGAGAGAAGATATGGATGCAAGTAATGAGCCAACAGTGAAAAAGACATAAATCATGACTGGTGATTTAGAGTTATTAACATTCTCTGGATATACAGTAAGGACCAATTCTTCCTCAACATGTCTTTTCCGGGAATCTTTCCCCAAATAGAAAGAAGATGAACATTGTGGAGCAGGATTTCTATATCCTGTATCTTCAAAATACACATAGATCTAAAACATCTTTGTCATACAGATGAAAGCTAAGTTTGTATCATTATAAAACAGAGGAAACTCTCAAGAAGGACTCAAGTAGGACTAGGTAAAAATTGAGTCTGTAAGATATTAAAGTCAATTCTTACAAAGGCCATGATTTTTCTGTTGTATTTTTATTGAACCCCTCCCCAAGACCTTTGATTTTTGCCAAAGGAAGAAAAAGTGTCATCTATTTAGTTAAAAGAATAGCATCAGATAATTCTTTCTAGTGTACAGCACATTATGTTTGAATTACTAACCATCAGAGGTGGAAAGTGAGGTACCTAAATGAATCCTCTGTGGTTAGTTTTTGTAAAATAAAGACTGTGTGTCCTCAGAGGCCACCAGAAGTACAGACTTTAAAGATCTTCAGACAGTGATCCTGTCTAGATAAGTTAGACAGTGTACAGAATGAGGAGCCAGTTCTAGAAATGCTGTTTCTCTTGCAGTCTATATATTACAGTCTATATACTGAGTAAAGACCCTAAATATTAGAGTGAGTTATTTTACAAAATAAGGCAGTAGCAGCACTTTGACTAATTAAGTAATTGGAGTTTTAATCTACAAAGTGGGACAGAACTGAGATCTGCTTCAGTTTGGTAAGTTTAAAATTGACATCAGAAGAGGAGGTACTATTCACTACTTTCTAAGTCATTGTGTTATATGGTAAAAACATGCACTATTTGTACTCTGTGAAGCTCAGACACTGTGTTGTCATAAATGCAAGAACGGTTGTAGACAGAAAATGAGGTTCCTAAATCTTAGCCATTGGAATAGGAAGGCATTTTTAAGACTTTTATTGTGTCTAGAAAGATGCAAACTGCTCTGGGAACAAAAAGCAGAACCTTACATATCTCATGGATAATTCTTCTCATCATTTAATACAAGCAAGGATCATAGGATCAAGAAATGATCAGTTATTTTGATCAGTTATCATAGGAACAAAATACGATCAGTTATTTGTGAGAGGCACAACATGATGCAGAGTGGACCAAAGCACTTTCAAAGCAAATCTCCCAGTCATCATGCTATAGTTTGCACTGCAGAACAATCTTAGAGCTCACAAGCTAAATTGTTTTTGGATTAAATCCAACTGGAAGATGTGTTCTATGATTGCATCTAATGTGGTCCAGTAATAAGTTCAGTGTGTTGAACCAGGATACATGCGGTTGGTAGTGAAACCATAAAATACAGATTTGGTTAACACAGATTCTCAGCAGCTGTCTCACACTGCAACCTGGATCCACTTTAGTCTTATTGATATATATTTTTTCATAGTTAGAGCCTCTAGGTGATGCCAAGGATCCTAGCCCTAGATGTGTAGGATTGTGTCTCACCACTCAATGAGGAGATTCAACTTTTAACTTTGGTGGGATTCCCCTAAATACAAATCATTTTGCCACACAACAAAACGTCAGAAATTTTTGACAGGAATGGTTTTCTAACAAATAAATGTTTCCTGTTCATTTCAAAATATTTTATGTAGCAGCCACAAATCTGAAAACGGTAAAATTTCATTTGCCTCTTTTGTGAACACTGTTATTCTATATATTTCTATTGCATAAGTTGAGAATGCTGTTAAGAGTACTCCAAATTAAAAAGAATAAAAGCTCTTATGAATATTGGTATTGGCATTTCACTGGTGACAGTTTTTAATGTAGAGAAACCTTATCTGAGATTTACTAAGAGCCAGTAGATGATAAAAGAAATAAAATTCTAACTTCAGTTGTATTATGATAGTTTTGCCAAGTCAAGAAAGCAATGTCATCAGTGCACCAGAAAAATTATAAACATGTGTATTGAGGTCTGCCTTTCATTTGTGAGAATAAAAAGCTTTTCCGAGGATCCAAATCAAAACACTTGCAATCTTTTCAAAATATTAATTTAAAAGATTAAAGTCTAGCTTTGATGTGTCGTACCATATTGATGGATTACAGCGGATAAAAATGCCAGTAAAATGACATCTAAGATGCAGGTTTGAAGCACTGTGCTTTCGCAAGATGCTTGTAAGCCAAGGTTTTTTCCCCTTTATTCCTTATGTTTTCACTAGAATTGACAGCTACCAGATGAAATCTATGGCCTGACCCATGTTACATCCACTCCTCACAGGAAGAAAGCTCTATCATTGCCAATCAATGTGTGTGTTGCATTTTATTATGAAGCACTTTTGTATCTCTATGGAATATATTTTATCAAAAGTCTTGGAGGCTTTATGCCGTATTATTTTATAAAACCTACAAAAGCAGGTAAATGGAAAAAAGCATCTGCTTCAGAAGGCCTTAGAGCTCACTATACTTTGCTTCTTTGCTTCTGAGTTCTTGATTTCACAGGTAGTCTTTATTTGAAATTGATCTTTGCAACAGTGAAAAAAAAGCTGCTCCTGATTTTTATTCTTGCTGCAGCTCTTTTGCAGCTGCCTCAGCATGAAGCTAGTACACGGCTAAAAGAACTGTATTTCAAGGCCACTACTTTTTAGCAGATTGATATAGCAAAGCTCCAGTGTAAATGCAAGATGAATTCAAATTACTATTTTTTGTGGCCCCCTATTGTCCCCAGGAAGACATTTTCAATCTGCTAACTCATCTAGATAAGCTAGATCAGTAGGGTTAATAGAGCATGTTGCTTCTCACTAAAAAGCTTGCTTTGCTGAAGTGTTGTGTGGCATTTCAGGCAGCCTACTTTGTCCTTAAGCTGTGGTTTTTGAGTGGTAGAACCATAGTTTAGTGAAACTGAAGAGCTCAGCAATATACAGAGAAAGTCAGAAGGGAAAAAAATCAGAAAAGCATATTTCATTAGAATGCAGTGAATAGTTAAATAGAAATGTTTCATAGAAATGGTCCAATTTGGCCAAAATATCAAGAACAAATTATACTGGCAAATTGCCAACACATCTTCTTAGCTGCAGGAAATCTGAGCTTTCTAAGTCTGCAGCCTTCCAAGAGCTGACCTTGTAACCAGGATCTTTTATGCAAATTGCTCCAGGGCTTTAACGACCAATAAATGTGTCCCTTTTAATGGAGCATTTCAGTGTTTGAATTTGGTTGGTTTTTGTAATCAGATTGAAATTAGATTTTGGAATATCCAATTCCCTGGTGAAGTGGAGTGACCTTCTTCTGTGTAGATAAAATGGAGAATAATCTTGTGATACAAGGGAAACACTGTCATTTGCAGCAGCTGTTAGATTTTTCAGAGGTGTCTTCTTTTATTATCAGCTTATTTGTGCAAATGCTGATTTCCCCATAAAATATACACTGTTCTGTTGCTAGGGTGCTGACAGTCAAGTCCTTATTTCACAAAATATTATGCTGGCGAAGTATAACCAGCCAAATTAGGACTTTCAGGTGTGTTTACCCCTCTCCTCTGAGGTGACTGTATTGTCCACAATGTTTACAGTATCTGCAAGCAAACGTGATAAAATTCAAGTCAGGTTTTACACTTCTGCAGCTCAGTGAAGCTAGCAATAGCAGCAGAGGCACTAGAGCTGGCTTTTGTAAGGCTTTCAGAGTCCCAGATATATCCATTTGTACTCAGTACACGTTTGAGTGGCTGATGCTACAAAAAAGGCTTTGGATGTTTGTTGTTTTATTTTTTCAAATGAAAAGGAGATCTTACAGTACTGGTAGTTGACTGAGGAAGAGCTAGTATAAAAGGTGCATGCAGGTGAGCAGGTATTTCATGCCAAAATCTGATGCAATTTTGTGTCATCATTTTGTTTACATGCTCACATACAGGATTGTAGCACAGTGACTATGAATTATAACAGCAGTTCCCTAGACTTGGAGCTTTGTTTGAATATCAGCAAGTATATGTAACACATCTGCTAATGAATCAAAGAGAAGAAGATGCAGGAGAGATTGAAGGTCATCTATAATTACTACTGATTATAACTGTAAATAGATTGTGTAACAAAGGAAATGAGAAAGCCTGGCAAACGTCTTTTATACCCAAACCCTGAAACTGTTATCTTGTTTATGCTGTCTCAGTTCTATCTGCTCTTTGTCAGAGAGAAATCAGAGGTGATAGTACACATTTATACACTACTCATGTCTTGAAAAACAGAAAATGATCTTTCTGTATTAGCTTCCTAACCTACTCTGAGGAAAAAAAAAAAAAAGTCTAGGAAGCTCTACTGTTTGGCAAAGGAAGAGAGTGTATGTGTACTTACATATGTTTTAGCAATGCATACAAATTTGCTGTGATTTTCAGGATAAAAGCACTGACAGTTTTATCATTTGTGACATCCATGAATTTAAGACTACAGTGGCATGTTCAGAACATCAGTGCGGTCTCACAGGTTCCAGAAGATCCATCTTTTCCAGCTGTTGGTTAAAGCAAGCAGATTCATGTGCTAACAGAAACCAAAAACAATGAACTCCAGGGTACATGTTCAAGATGAGTGGCGTGATGAAATATGATGCTGCTTTGAAAAGCATAGGTTTTACAATTCAGGAATATTTATGTCTATACGCTATTTTCAACGTGTTTATTTAACATGTTTCTTGCTACATTGCATTCTGGTAATTTTAAGGAGAGGAGAATAGTGTGGCTCTGATGTAATCAAAGAACTGAACAGAAAGATGGTTGCAGCCTTGGCCTGTGGTTCAGGACCATGTACTACTATCAGGGACAGCAACAGTAGGGAGGAGGGGAAATACAAGAACTTTGCAGAACACATTCTCTCCCTGGCATAACTGTACCTAAGGAATATATTTGTGAGAAGCATATTTTATCCTATGTTCAATGATGTATAGAGAATTTTATAGACATTTATATTTCTATCAATGTGAAATTCTTACTTCGTACTGAGAGTAACCAAACGAGTGGCACTAGAAAGAGTAGTATAGATATAGTATAACATAGTATTATATGGAAACTGTAGTGGGAAGGAACAGTACTTAGGACAAAAAGATGAGCTGGGAAAGTAAAGGAAATCACGTGCCAGAAGGATGTGGATAAGCTAATAATCCAAGGGAGAGGTGTAGGTCAAAAGTGATGTGATTACAAGTTATCACATCAGCCTGAAATTTTCATGCTGTGGTTTTTGTTATCAGAAATTATTAGGTCAGGAATAGTCTTCTCTATTGCCTCCTTTCTATCCAGTTAAGCATCCTGATTCATTTTTGAAATTGCTTCATTAGTTGATACCCAATCACAACGCAAAATAAGAAATTTAAAATAGGAGTCATAAGAAACTTGTGGCATGAGATAGATTTGAGACTGCATTATGTCTGCTCAGTCTACTTTTACCAAAGGTAAACTGTCTTCCATTTATCATGGGGAAACAAGGCAGTGGATTTGCATTGTGTTGGCTACTCCATAACAATGGCACATGCAGTTTAAAATGGTGGAAGTCCTCATACATGTTTCCTGTGGTAACTTGTTAAGGAAACAGTATCCAAAGAAGATTGCTGTGTTCGTTTATTTGTTTATTTATTTTGTGATGGGTTGGTTTTGTTGGTTTTATTTTTTCAGAGGAGATATAATATTTAAAAACAGTCTGAAAGATATTGTACTTCAATTACTTATAATGCATCCCTCCAAAGTAAGCTAATGTCTAGTAGGTTCATGTATACATTTAGGACTTTTTCCCTTAAAAAATGAAAGCCCTAAAAAAGATTATATCACTTTCTTGTTATTTCCAATCAAAATGTTAGCTTTCTGAAAATATATTAAAGCAATAGGACAACCCAGAGAGTAAGGAGCCATTCCCTTAAAAAGGGAAAAGCCGTAAATCTAAGCATAGATACAGCACAGTCTAAGTTCTGGATATCTAGACTTTCAGTATTCTGGGTTTAAATAACATTTCTGCCTCAATTTCCCCATTAAAAAATGAGAAGCAATAAAATGCTTACCTTCATAGTCACAGGAAAGCTCTGTTGTAATTAGATCCTGTCAGACAGAATTGCTGTAAATTACAGTAATTACTGTTCATTAATTAATTCTGTCAGTTTTATGTTTTATTGTAATGCACTGTCATAGTATTATAGTGTTTAAATTGGATGCATTTAAAATGAACATTCACATTAAAAAGGAGTGAAAGAGAACCTTTTATAGAAATTAAAAAAAAAGTACCACAGAAATATTTTATTATGATCTAATTTTGGCTATGGGATGCTAAAGCTGAAACGTACTACATACTGGTAATTGCATGTATTATTATAATTAAAAATGATAGAAAAAATATGTATGAGACATTCAGTATTTCGATTGAACTGCTTATCTTAGTGTGGAACTGAGTATTTAATTGTAGCATTCTCTGTTGAACGAGGTGTATTTCCAGAGGATGTTTTGTGCCAAAGAGAATTAAGGCAGGAAAGTTGACATTTCCCTTGGGAGTAGAAGACTAAACAAAATATGTGTCTCCCACTGCAGGAAGTGTACCTTCCATTGGCTCATACAACAGTGAAATCCGGTACATGTTGGTTTATTGTACTAGTAGTAGTTTATTTTAAACTGTTGCTATGTAGTGATGATAATTAAGCTATTGCTATGCAATAACAATTTCAGAGAAATTGCGTTCTGATTTTGTCAGCGTTACTGATGTGTGAACATGGAGAGAAAAGGATCTGCTGCTTCCAGTCCTTCGTTAAAGTATGGTTGGCAGAATGTATGCATTTCAAACCTGTTAGGTGGGAAAGGACTGCTTAAGTGAAAATGGAATGAAGTTCTAAATTAACAGGATAGTAGACATGTACTTTGCATAAGGAATAACAAATGTGATGAGTTCTACAGTAGGGAGGAAAAAAAAAGTTGTATCCATCCCCTGCCTATGGAATCTGTGGATAAGTTCAATGAGACTATAAAGAAGGAAAGAAAATTGTGACTACCTTACAGAAACACAGCCTCTGCCTGCCTAGGAGTTCTGTAACCCACCAAATAAGGAGGAACCACACTACACAAACCAGTGCCACTATAAGAATCACACGCAGGCTATTATGCTTTTCTAGGAAATATGTGTCTGTGTAACTATAAAACTAATAAAAAGAACAACTGTTCCAGATCCCAAGCCACCCTCAGCCTTCTTTTCTTCAGGCTCCCTCAGCCTGTCTTCGTAAAGGAGGTGCTCCAACCTTCTGATCATCTTTGTGCCTCCTCTGGACCCTCTCCAACAGCTCTCTGTCTTTCTTGTATTGGGGTCTCCAGACCTGAGGCCTCACAAGGCAGAGTAGAGAGGGACAATCACCTCCCTGTCCCTTCTGGCCACCCCTCTCTGATGGAACCCAGGATACCATTTGATTTCTGAGCTGTAAGAGCACACTGTTGGCTCATGTTAAGTTTTTCATCCATCAGGACCCCCAGGTCCTTCTCTGCAGGGCTGCTCTCAAGGGCTGCTTCTCCCAGTCTGTATAAATGCTTGGTATTCCTCTGGCCCAAAGTGCAAAACCTTGCACTTTGTTGTGTTGAATCTGATTAGATTCACCCAGGCCCACCTTTCAAGTCTGTTGAGGTCCCTCTGAATGGCATCCCTTCCTTCCACATTGAAAAGATGTTGGCCATCTCCCTTTGACTCTGGCACTTAAGGTATTTACAAACATTACTACAGTCACTTCTCAGCCTTCTTTTCTCAAGGCTGAACACAGCCAGGTCACCCAGCCTTTCCTCATTTCAGGCCCTCTGTCATCTTTGTGGCCTTCCACTGAGTTCCCTGTATTTTTTGTTACAGGGAGCCCAGAATTGGATACAGTACTCCAGGTGAGGCCTGACAAGGGCAGAGTTAAAGGGGAGGATCACCTCTCTTGACCTGCTGGCTACACTCCTTTAAATACATTGCAAGATCCCATTGGCCTTCTTGGCTACCAGGGCACATTGCTGGTACATGGCCAACATGTTGTCCACCAGGACCCCCAGGTTCTTGTCCACAGAGCTCCTCTCCAGCAGGTCATGCCCCAATCTGTACTGATACTCGCAGTTATTCCTTCCCTCGCATTTATACAGGCTGGAAGGTGCAAGACTCTATACTTACTTTTGTCAAACCTCATCTGGTTTATTGCTGCTCAGCTCTCCAGCCTGTCCAGGTCTTGCTGAATGGCAGCACAGCCTTACGATGTGTCATCCACTTCTCCCAGCTTTGTACCATCAGCATGCTTGCTGAGGGTAGACACTATCCCCTCGTCAAGGTCATCAATGAAGATGCTGAACAAGACTGGATCCAGCACTGACCCCTGGGGAATACTGCTAAATACAGGCCTCCAACCAGACTCTGCACTGCTGATAACTACCCACTGAGCTCAACCAGTCAGCCAGTTCTCAACCTACCTCAGAATAATAGAACTATTTATTGCTTAGCTTACAGAATATGCTCACATATATCATGTATTTTGATTAAAAGAGTAGTGCTGGCTAGAAGAGAGCTTGCTCATCTCTGCCTTGTTTTGGGGCATCATGTAGATTTTGTGGAAACTGAAGAATCGTGGAATCACAGAATAACAGAGATTGGAAAGGACCACTGGAGGTCAAATGATCTATCTGCCTTCTCTAGCATACTTATCCAGAACTGCATCCCAAGGCCTTGTCCAGACAGTTTTTGAAACTGTCAAGGTGACATGGGCAACATATGTCAGTGCTCAGCCACCTGCACAGTATAGAAGATGCCATCTGAACACCTCCTGTGTTCCAACTTCTGCCCTTTGCCTTCTGTCCTGTCCTTGAGCACCACTGCCTGAGTCCATCTTTGCACCCTTCCTTCAGGCACGTACAGACATTGGTAAGATTGCCCTGAGCCTCCTTTTTTCCAGGCCCAGCTCTCTCAGCATCTCCTCACAGAAATTCTCCAGTCCCTTCATCATTTTTGTGGCCCTTTATCGAACTCTTTCCAGTGTGTCCACGTATCTCCTGTATTGGGGGAAAGAGGGTGGGGCAGAATTGAACACAGCACTCCAAATGTGGCTTCACTCAATACCAAGCAGAGGGAAATAATCTCTTCCTGCAGCCTCCTGGGAACACAACACTCCTTCTACTGCAGCTCAGGATACCACTGGCCCTCTTTGTCTCAAGGACACATTGCTGGCTCATGTTCAAATTGGTATCTGCTGTGACCCTCAGGTCCTTTACTACTAAGCTGCTTTTCAGCTGAGTATCCCCAGCATATATGGATGCATGGAGTTATTCCTCCTCATGTGCAGGATTTTGCATTTCACTTTTTGTTCTTCGTGTACTATACTTCTCCAGACAGTTGAGGTAAAAACCCAATAAAGTTATCTCACTGAAGGGAGAGCTAGAAAAAAAAACAGGACAGTTCAACAGAACAACGAGCAGGGATAAATTTATTTACAAGCATCTCAAGCTTTACCCAGTCAGTCAGACTGTGTTTTAAGAGTTATTTTGCTCCTTTTTTTTTTTTTTTTTTTTTTTTTGGTTCTTGTTTTTTTGTTTTATGCTAGTACAACATACCTTTAGGAAATTAAAGCCAGGTATCATTTGATGTGCTCACAAGGAGATGAAGGTAATTCTGCTTCAAGGTCTGGTTGATTTGGGTCCCTTTTGGCAGAAAGTTCTCATAAAGAGCATTGTATTGATTCTCAGTTTTCTTTAAACTGGGAGGAATTTCTGTTAAGACTCTACGTTAGTTGTGGCATCATTTCAAATAGGTAGAACACAGCACATTTAAAGCTTTTTTGGATCTAAGCTCCCTTTAAATTAAAACCAAAGTGAAACTGTACAGGTTATGGAATCCCGGAGCCACACTGTGACTGTATTATGCTATTGTCTAAACCAAACATTATTTCTTGATTTAATTCTTAGATTGATCAAAAGTTAAGGAATTGATGTGAGTCGAGGTAACTGAAGCTATGTGGCTATAAAATCCTAGAAGTGTAAAAACAAATGGTAAAATGCATTCTAGAATATTAGTTTACTGTTCAATTCTCTAAAAGGAGCTGCGAATGGAGTGAAACTGATGGACTGCCAGTGTGATTCATAACTGGTAAAGAGTCTTCTCTTTACCAGGTAAAGATGCCTGATAATAATTTAGCTGCCCCAAATGTAATATAACAACCTCTGTTTTATCTAAACGGACATTAGTATTTCATCAATATTCTTACTCAATGATGCAGTAGGTCAATTATAACATTGAGTTATATTTATTAGGACAATGTTAAACTTTTTATTCATTTATTTAACAAAAAAAGTAAACAAATATATATGAGAAATATAATTTTCTCCAGAGCATCCTGAGTCTTGGCCTTTTCCTTTGTTTCCTTGTTAGTGTTTTGTTTTCCAAACTGGTATGACCCTGTTATACTTGAGATTATGTAGCTCTTCTTAAACAACTTCCCCAGAGCTTTGTTTTGATGTTAGATGAGAGAAATTATTACTTCACTGGTTTAAAAAAGAACTGCGCTGCCTAATTTGAAAGTAAAATAATATTGAACAATAATAAAATCAATCCTGTTGGTAATCTGGGATTTTCTCAAAGGTTTAATTTTAGAGACTGCTTGAGAAAAACTGCAGACTGATCTGTTTGAGTCAATGTAAAACAAAATTACTTTTGTTTATAGGATCTTCTATTTAAAGGAATTTGTTAAGTGACATGGAAGGTATTTTTATGTGTTTGCATTTGTCTTTGTTGCTTTGAATTGTATTGCTTTCATATGTCACAGCAACGAATGACAAATAAAATATTTTCCTTTTTGATTATGCAAACAATGTTGTTATATCAAGCAGCTTTCATTTTGTTTTTATCTTAATTATAAATTCCCAGAAATGCTACCTCAACTACCAAATAAACACAGTATATTTCTTCTTGTTTACCTAATAGTTCTAATTATAATGACATTTTCCATTCAAAAATGTTTTTCTTGTTCTACAGTTTTGGAAAAAGAAAAAACTACTCAGAGAAGATAATTATAATTAAATACTTTATACTTCAGCAGCCACTAGAATTGTTTATTTTGGAAGTAGTTCTGCCAGAAAACTTATTTTAGAATTCCCAAATAGAAAACTCTCTTCTGTGTTGGTATAGTGTTAAGTTGGTCTAATAATACTGGAAATCCAGGAACAGGTAGAAAGACTTCAAAGAAGTGGGGGTTGAGTTTGATCATTTTTGCCTGATAATCTAATAGCAGCTGGGAGCAAATAATGGAATGTCCAGTACTTGTTTAGATAATTAATTCCAAGAGGTGAAAAGGTGTGTATTTTTGAAATATGCAATTATTCAAATAGTCGTGCTTTTATAGTTGTGAGCAGTGTTATTGCAAATATGTAGAAAAATGTGGTTTTTTTCCCTGTTTAATGACCGAATTAAAACTCAAAGCCAGACAAGACTGGTAATCTTAGATTTTTTTACCTGTTATAAGTTAGACAAAATATGAATTCTTTTTGTTAATTATTATTTTTTTTTTTTTTAATATCTGTTTCAAAAAACAATCCCATTGGATAGCTGCATTTCTGACAGAAAACTATCCTTTAATCTGTAGTCCCTGATATCATTTGTTTTCAGAAGAAAATGTCTTAACGTTGTGTTGGTGGATGATTCACAAAATAAAGGGAAGTAAAAAACATCTTAGTGACAACAGTAGTTTTTGTGGCTTCAGGTGTCTTGTTGTGCTAGATCTCTTCTTCATGAAGCCCCTCTGATGATACTTGCTGGAGTATATATTTGCATTGCCGCTGCAAGCCCTTAAGATGACCCCAGTCACTGCAACTGCAAAGGAGGACTTTCAGTTGCCCCAGATACTCCATGATGTCATTCCCATGATTTCAGCATGGCCTTTCCAGAACATTCCCCCTGCTGGCTCCCTGCACACTTTGAGGTCTGCATGTCCCATCTCAGTGAATACCTGCTTTGCCAGTCCCTGTTGGCAAAGAAGGATGGGCAGCACCAGGCAGTTGATTGACAGGGTGTCTAACATATGAACCAAAGAATTATCATTTCTGTTAGCTTTTCTCCACTGTGTCTCATAACATTGTTGATCAGTGCTGCTTGCTATCCAAAATTTGGACAGCAGGCCCAGCTGGCTTCTACTTTCTGGGACCAGGAGCCAAGGTTGAGCAGGCATCATGTGCATCTGTTTTCTGTAGCTGCCAAGGAACAAGATGATGCCATGGGAAATAGCAAACATACTGTGATGACCTTGTTATGCACGCTGACTTGGTGGTTGCTAGACAGATTTGAGTTGCCTGGGAAACCCCCCTTCCAGCTCTCAACCTACAATGTTAGGGCAAGAGCCCAAGTAAAGACTGGCATTTATAGAAGCTAAGCTAGGAATTTGTAGAAGCTAAGCTCTGAAAGGTGTGAGGTTGCTCTATTCTTAGTGTTCATTATGGTCACTTCTTATAGCTCTTGCCTTAAGTGTGGCCACAAATGCAGTGCTTTTCCCTTGAAGTGTCAAATGTGTGCTCCTAGATTATTGGCTCCTACAAGTAAGGTTTTTACTACATCCTAACTGTGAAAAGATAAACTACAAGTGAAGTCATCAGGGCCCACACCAATTTCCTCCACAAACTGTGTCTTTTAATAAATTGTAGTAGGTTGAACCAGGCTGGTAACTAGGCACCCACCAGCTGCTTGTTCACTGCTCCCTGCACCTCCACAGCAAAATGGGAGAGAGACCAAAAAAGGAAAAGTGAGAGAAGGGGAAAAAAAGAAAAAAGAGAGAGGAAAAAAAAAGAAAAGAAAAAGAAAGCAAGCAATGCAAAGGCCATCACTCATCACCTCCCACAAACTGACTGATGCCCAGTCAGCATGGGTGCGTTGGAAAAACTCTCCCACGGGTTTTGCTGCTGAGCATGATGTTATCTGTATGGAATATCCCTTTCGTCAGCGTGGATCAGCTGTTCTGCCTGTTTCCCCTCCCAGCCTCTTGCCCACCTCCAGCCTCTTCACTGTGGGGGCAGAGTGAGAAACTGAGAAAGCCTTGATGCTGTGCAAGCAAGCAGTGTTCATCAGTGAAACATTGGTGTGTTATTAGCACTGTTTTATCAAGAAATCTCAAGTGCAGCATCATAGAAGCTGCTATGAAGAAAATTAGCTTCAGTCCAGCCAGATATAGCTCATATGCTGAAATGAAAGATCTGAAGGATGGACAATACTCATAAAAGTGGACATCTTATAGACAGTGGCCTACAAAACCTAGTGCTGCCATTGAGTGAATACTAGAAAAATATATTGCTGCATATCTGAGACAGGGGCAGATGTTATTAGAGTAATATGTCGTATTCTCATGTTCAAGTTCAAGGACGTTATGGAAAAAAATAGATAAAGTTTAGAGAGCAGCCTTGGTAATGATGAAAGAAACATACCTTGAAGGATGAGACTTCAGGAGCTCAGTTTGTAGTAATCAAGATGTTGATAAACAGTTGGGAGAACCAGAAATCTCCTGAGACCTCTTTCAAACCTATCTCTGCAATACGGAGTTAAAGGAACTAATGCTGTGACTTCAACTTGAAAAAAAATACAGAAGAAACACGAGATTTTTCAGAGAGTGACAGGTGTTATCCCCTGGGACAAATCACCAAAGATGTGGTTTGAAAATGTTAAACTCTGGATTTTCTATTTGCGTTTCCAAAACAATCCTCTAGTTCAGCTACACCTACTGATAGCTGTGATGGGGGAGTAATGAATTCAGAGAATTCCTCTGGGTTACATTGTACAGGAGGTCAGAATATTGATTAACAACCAATCTTGCTGGTTTTACAGTCTGTCATCCATAAAATAAATTAGCAGCTCCTTTGTTCTCCAGTTTTGTATTTTTGACTCAACACATATCATTTTTAGGTTTCCTTTAACTGCAAGTCTTTCTTTTTTCTTTCTTAATCTGGTTAAGGATATTTTAATACTTGTTGTTGATTACACTTCTTTGCTTGTGATTGATTTCTCCTTTATTTGCTGTGGTAAGACCAACTGTTGCAGTTGGGACATGAACTGCAGGCTGTGCATTTTCTCTCAGGAAACGTAGAATTTAAATTTTGTGCTTTTTGAAATAATTTTGTTAATTGGAAGATGTGTTCATGTGTGTGCATAAACATAATATTTTAGTGAATGGAAATATTTAATGAACCCAAACAATTCTGGATTTCTGTAATTGAATTTCATTTGTTTTATGGGATTATTCTGGTTTCCATCAGATGAAAAAAGGCAAAAATACTCTTCATATTTGTAATGAAAGCCGTTAAAGTCACATCTTATTCTACTAGCTTGCTTAAAGAAATCATGGGAGATATATTGGAATTTTACTAAAGTGATTCTCACTGTGGGACAGTCATGAAGAATGGCATTTCAACCCAGCCCTTTGTGTTGAATCTTACTCAGTAAAAGCATCAACAGATTTTTTTCTGGCATCATCTTTTTATCTAGTGTAATATTCAGATGCTTCTCTTCAACTTAAAATTCATCTTTCAAATTCCTTCTTGTATGTTAGTCTTGCCCCATTGCTTTAATTTAATTTTATAATGAGAGCTTCCTTATTTAGTTAGCTGAGTTAAGATCGCAGCTAACTTTTACTATCTTTGACTGAACCATGAAGCTTGGAGTGTTTGAAAAAGACTTCAAGTGTATCTTTGGCAACATGCTTTTGCTGCAAGACAAGCAGACAGACTTGTCTTCCAGTGCCTACATAACCTTGGCAGGAAATGTTAAGTAATGTTTAAATTTAACTTAAAGAAACACAGTGATGTAGCTGGTATTACAGTCAGAGTATCTGGAGGATATGCTTTGTTTCAGGCCCTGAGTATGAGCTCCTCATCTGCAAAAAATGAGGCAGGAAGGGGTGCAGGCTTCAGAGATATTCTAAATGTCAGAATTGTTATCTTGTCACTCTTCTGACATGTATCATCAATAAGAAGCTGTTGAGACTATGTAGAGGCTCCATGTTCTAGGATAAATGTATTACACATACATTCATATTTTTACTGATCTATGTATGAGCTGTCTCAAAAATATATGAAAATGTAGAATTAAAAGTAAAAGAGCATGCTAAAGAATATGACTCTTGTCCCAGAGAGTCTTCCAAGGAGACAGAATTCTCTATTTAGTCCTTGTTCTCTTTTTGCTGAAGGTAATCAGGAAAAAAAAAGTTCCTTAAAGCAGTTCCTCTGTTAAATAAAGTGATAGACCACTACCACCACTCCAAGTGTAGTAATTTACTGGACTAATGCACTGCAAAATGTACTGGTTGTTATGATCTAGACTTGTTAGTATTTTATTTATATTCTAGTGTGTTAACACTGCAACACTAGAATACATGTGCTTTAATCTTTAAAAGAAACCAAAAATAAGAATGATCACCACCAATGAATGTGATAAAAGTAATAACATTCTTTTTCCTGAAACAATGAATCCAAATGGAATAGTCTGTACAGACAAGAGATTTAAGTGCCTGAAACTGAGGGTATGTATAGGAATTTCATGAGACCAATTTGATTTCTTTCACAATTGGAGAGTTATTTTGAGAACTGCAATGGTTGAGAGGATAGATGTTTGGAGAAGTGTCTTGAAGTTAATATAATTAAGCGTAATTATTTACAAGAGTGGGCAGGAATGAGAGTGCATCAGGCAGCCTCATTTGGTATATTACTGTGCTAAGTAAAGTAGTCAGTAGCCTTAGAATGAAATAAATTTTAAAGAACTGAGGACATGACAGCACACGGGATTTTCTGCTCAAGTAGAAGTAGAAATAGAAGTACAGGATTTATGTCATCGATTTGCTTTCTCTAACATAAACACATGCTTTCAGAAATCAAACAAAGCAAGATTAAAAACGAAAATCCTAACTAAAGTGTTAACTGCATATACTTTGGGGAATGAATATGGGGAATGAATGAACAGTCTCCTGACAAATATAAGCCATAGTGCTCAAGCCATGCCAAGAGGCCTTCAAGTGCTGAATGCTGTGTTTCAAGCTGAATGGAACAGAATACTGTATGAGGAAATCAGGCTTTTATTTGTGAACAGTGTCATACCTGATGGTGGAGAATAATGGGATGCAGATATGTGATACTTCTTCTCAAGCAAGCGGAACTGTCCTTGAATTGAAATCCTTGCAGACTCTATCATACAACAAATTTTTGTATGTATTTGAGGCAGGGAAAGATAGACAGTATGGATGATACATAGGAATACATATAATACATAGGAAGAACAGAAAATTAAAGATAACTCTCTATTTTATCATATTCCTGAAGCAGCTCTATGTTTCTACATTTTTGTGAAATATTAATGGCAAAGTTATTAATGGTGTGTAGGCCTGATGCTGAATTATACTGTAGACATAAGATTTATCTGATTGGCTTTTTTTTGCACGTCCTTAATTTTGTGTGATTAATGTGTGATGCAATACTTTCTGTATTACTGTCGAATAATTTATAACTTTTTTTTTTTTTCTCAAATTGGCAATATAAGATCTTTAAGAAAAGAGGCACTTATAAAAATAAATGCATGAACATGTTTAATCCTCTCAGTTTAGATCTATTATGATAAATTCTCCTTGGGATAATTTATGGTTTTATGAGTTATGGTAGACCTCAAGGGATCAGCAAAGAAGTTAATTGTTCCTCAGAGATGTACAGTTTTTACCCTTTGCCCCTCAGTCAATAGCTTGCAAAGCAGTAACTGAGAAAATGTGGAAAACAAATCTTAGCATTTAAAATGATTTCTTCTTGAAACAGCTATGCTAGCACATACAAAAGCAGAGCCTGCTGGCTGGTACATGGTTCTTAAACACCCCTCTGGCTACTAACAGAGACAGGATTTTAGACTAGACTGATTCAGGTCTAATCCTGTACAGTAATTTCTGTGTTTCTTAGCCTTAGACTGTTATTCTGGGTCAGCTGATGAACACATTAAGTGCAGTAACCAAGAGTGTATCCGTATTTTGACCAACTGGTAAGGAAAAGCTTAGCAGCAGACTCTATTGTGCTTGCTCATTCAGTGTGAAATAAAGGCACATAGGAGCTTTTGAGGGGGTCATTTCTTTTTTGTGACTTGTTTTACCAGTGTATGTTGCGCTGGTGGGAGCTGGGGATAAAACCTTCCAGATAATATTAACGCTATCATCACATGATTGAGTTTATTAAAATGTCACAGGCGTGTGACATTCAGGAATGTGGAAATATTGTGACTATCTGATATTGAATATGTCTTTTGGCCAGTTAGACCTTCTTATCTATCCTCCATCTTTTATTACTTTAGATCGTCTCAATGTTGCTTGTGTGCCATTATTCCAGACGGTTTTGTGTTCTGTGTTTGTTTTAACCAACCCTCTGCTAGTCAGATTTCTGCCTTGTGGAATTGCCTTTGAGTTATTCTTTGGAGAAAGTATAAAGCATTTCCATTTTTTCTTGTTCACTAATTAATCGTACAGCACAGCATCTGTAAAGTAACAAGCTTAGCTCAAGGGGTACCTTAGTGTTGCTGTTAGTGCCAGTACAGCAACTTGATGCAGTTCTGATGACAAAGTCCACCAGCTCACCAGTTGCAGGCTCTCCCTCCTCAATTACTGTTTTGTATTAACAGTATTTTTAGGAATTTCAATAACAGTGAGTCCTTTTTGTGTTTTGTCAGTTTTGACAAAGCTGAAAGTATGTTCCCTGTCCTTTACAGCAGGGAAGAAATTCAGAAAAACTTTCAGTGGAAGTACTCTACAGTTTCCACACAAAATCCTACATCTGGTTGTTAATGTGCAATTCCCAGTACTGTGAACGCCTGTGGAGGTTAGAGATGAGAGAGATCTCTTAGGTCACCTAGTCCTTCTCTCCGTTGTACATACAGTAGATTCACGTAAGGCACAGGCATGTCCCATCTGCACTGAGAGAGCTTTATTTTCATGTAGCATGAGTGCTTCACTGATACAGGAAATAAAAGACCTTTTCCTGTAAAGAGTGTGTGAGATGAAATTGTAGCACATTGGCATAAAAGACTCTTTGTTAATTGCTATTGTGCTAACAGCGCTTTGAATATGAATGTTTTGCAAGCAAGGAACAGACAATGATTCAGATAAGCACTGCAACAAACAAAACTTAAGCAGGACTAGAATTGAAAGAAAGTCTTTGGTATTTGGCACTCTGGTTTAGAATGGGTTGAGATGATTCAAGTACTAGTCAGATCATACATATAATAAGCATGCTACTGGAGCTGCAGCATCAACTACTAATGAGAAAAAATATAGCACATTCATATCTCGGAAAAAATTGCCGGAAGATTTACTGGCTTGTGTGTGTGTGTGCGTGTGTGCTGTACATGTCTCTATCACAAGTGAATCGAGGGCGAGGTATAAATTTTCAGCAGGCTGAAGTCTTCGCTCATCCATCACATTCAAAGTTTCAGTCTCCATAATATTAGTCTATTGTCTCTGTCATCAATTAAATGATTCTCCCTTATTTTGATTATATCACAGCTGGTGAACTTAGAAATCCTTGTAAGATATGGTTTCATAGGAATAGTCAAAATTTAGGAGTTTGAAGACTATTCTATGATGTAGAATATACTGATAATGGCTTGAGACTTAAATAACCTTATGTTGAGATCTAAATGACCATCTGTTTACTAAATAAATATACTGTTTTTGAATAAAGGAATTAAAAACCTCTGTGACCATTTTTCCTCACAAAGCAGATAAACTCAGTAGCCCCCCTAGTTTTAAACTGCGTGATGCAAATTTTGCACACAGAGATGCATGATCTACCTTTAAACAATAGGTTTAGTCATGGAAAGCTGTCAGTAAAAGCAGCAAATATGCGATGATGAGAAATAAGGTTTACATTAGCTGTAAAAAGTGGATTTAGTGAAGAGTGCCTAGCTTATTATAAATTCACTGTTTAACTTTCCAGCAACTTGGCCATGTAAATAGACTACAAACTTTTGAATGCAGGTGAGAGGATTAAAGTATGTTTTGTTTTTTTTTTTTTCTTTTTTCTTAATCCAATAGTAGAAGGTGTGCACAAAATTGTACAATTTAATTAAAATGATTTATGTTTTTCCCATACAACTTCACACTTTATACAAGCTATACTGTTAACCGGATATAAATTATTTTCATATAAGCAGTGACAACAACTTTTATTACTAATGCAGTATATGCATAGAGGCATGCATAAATAATTCAGAATTATGTATGCATAGATAATTATGCATACACTGTTAATTAAAAGGTCATTTTTTTAAAGCTATTTGTGGAAAAAAGAGCTCTTGAAGATCATTTTATTTGGTATGTTTTAAATGCTGAGAGTACATGAACACTTAGGTAGTTTACTATGGTACTTAAGAGAGTCAGAGAGAACTAGCAGTTATGGTTTCTTAATCTGCAAGGGGCTATTTCCAAGCTGCAGACTCAGTCAAGCAGCATTTTGTTGAGAGGAACCCCCAAGAAACCCATTGCAAGTTTTGCTTGAGTCAGTACTGCAACGTCAGTGCCATTGGTATTGTTAGACATATAAATATTTCCAATAAGAATTCCCCATTGCTCCTGTAAAATAAGAATTTGTTGAGAAAGCTGCTCTGCAGACAGTTACTATTAAAAGAAAACAATGAAATTCCTACAGGTGGAATAACCTAACTTGCTTCCATCAGCATTTTTTAAACCAACAACTGCAGACACTGAACCAAACAATGTTTGTTGGTTTTGAAACTCTTGGTTGTATCAGGTGTTGAACTTGTTTGGTTCATTTTACTTGATATGCTTTTCAGTTTAAAAGAATGCAATAGCAAGAGATTTAAATTTTAAATGATTAATTTTTAGAAGCCCCTAGTGTTTTTTTAGGCATATCACCTTATTACAGCTGACAGCAGATCACTCAATCATTTAGTAAGGAAAGGCCAGTATACTCCTATGAGAGTTAAAAAGGAGTCCTGTAGAAACAGTACTAAATAGATATGAGGAATTTCCTTTTGCTATTGAATTTTATAAGTTGCCTTAAGGGTTTGCAGAACTGTGAAAATCAGTCTGGTTGTCTTCCTAAAAGACACATAGTATCTCAACCAGAAAATGTCAAGATTATTACAGAAAAAAAAATTGCTGGCTTAAATTTTATGGCCTGCATAAAGATGGAGATCAGGTTGTATTAATGTAATTTTTTGCTTCAACTCCTAAGATTTACAACTTATCTCGTTTCCTGTAAAAGAGTGCAATTCAAAAAGTAGTTTTAACAGTTGCTGGAGAACCATGAGTGTTTTCAATACCTTATTTTCAGATCTCATAAAGCTTGAAAAAGTACTTCCTATGCTTTGATCCCATCCATTGTCCCTAACGGGTCCCGGGACACTGCCTTTAACAGTGGCCAGCACTTCTGAAGCAAGCACCAATACCTTGGATTACCCACAATCCTAGGTGGTGGGCAATATCTAAAAGAACACGATTTCCCTATTCTTAACCTTACAACCAATCCCTTTAGTCTACTTTTGCAGAAATAATTTTGGAATTTTCACATGAAATTGATGGTGAAGGAGACAGGGAGAGTACTGGCCTTTAACTTCTGTGGCTGTTCATATATGTGCTGGATAAGTTCAAATAAATAAAATAGCACCTGCCAAGTGAAAAAGGAAAGATATTCCTTCTAATCAGTGATGATTTCTCTTGTATAACTCGTTTTCATTCTACAGTATTTATTATATAAGATACTTAAAGTATTTTTTTGATTTAGAATCTGGTGAGTCTTTGAAAATTAGATCCTGTGTTTTATACTACATATACAGGGTTAAAACACCTGCACATTAGCTGAGTTTTGAAAATGAATTACGTTATTTGTCTTTTTAAAATATGTCTCCTGATATTATGCACTCTATTATAAAAATAATGTAAAAGTAGAAACCTTATATAAATATAAATTTGACATTTGAGCTTTTGTTTTTAATTACTTAATATGTAGAAAACTTTGCTAAGTTTGGACAATGGTGATTATCCGAAGTACAAAAGAGAGGGAAAATACTTATATTTCAAATTACGTAAAACTCAGGTAAGGAATGGTAACATTTTATATATGTGAAAAGCTACATTAAAAAAATATATATATATATACGTGGCCTCATCTGTCAGTCAGGAATCATTCTGCGTATCCATGATGTTAAGTGGTTAGTTGACAAGATTTGTGATTGATCTTGCTGTCAGCATGTAACAAACGTTCATGTCTGTGCAGCCGTTTCCCATGGACACGTGTCGGTGCAATGCAGGTTATAGGAATTACCTCCTATGCAGCATTTAAACACTTTTGCCCTTCTATTGGTCAAACACTGGCTGATGAAAGCGGTAGCCTTGAAAAAAAGCCAGTTCCAAGTTATTTAAAGGTTAACATTGCAGTTCACTGCAGCAAGATTCTTCAGGTACAGACAAAATAATATTTATGAAAAAAAGTTTCAGAAGAGTCACAATTGGCTATATTCTTTGTATTTTCATTGTGAAAGATAATACCATATGCTTGTCTTCCTTTTCATTTTAACCTTTTCTCCACTTTTATTAAGTTTTCTTAATTTTCATGTAAGTACCATTAAACTGCAAAGAGTGCAGAGAGCGCGGGATAGAGGGAAATCATGGGGGGCATACGATAAGTGCAGTCTCCTTCCTGAGTTTCCTTTTCTAATACTTTTAATTGTTCACATAGAGGCAGCAGTTAGTGTCCTTCTGTGCTAGTCGCTGATCTCATTTCAAATCAATTTGCTTCCATGTTCTCTTCTTACATACGTGACAAAAGGAGGGCAGAGTTTCCCACTGCTGTAGTTGTTGACAAAGGAAGCCCATTGTACTTGAGAACAGCTGCATTATTATCCCTTTCAGTGCACAATAAAGTGTCACAACCATGTCACAGCAGCAGTGTACATGCTGACACTGGACTTGGAAAGTACCAAAGGCAATGAGGGTCAGAGGAGAACAACTCTGCTAAATGTTTGTCCTTTGAATGCACAAGGAGAGCACTAATAGTCCCAGAAATAGTTTTAAAAGATTAAAGAATAAGCCATTTCTGTTCTCACATATAATTTCATATTCTCATTCTAATTGCTTCATAAAAGATCAAGTGTCAAATTAAGAAGGGTGGTTTTTTTTTGTTTTTTTTTTTTGTTTGTTTTGTTTGTTTGTTTGTTTTTGTTTTTTTTGCCTTTTCTTACTGATCATGCACAGACTTCATTGAGCTTAAGTAACGAGCCTGGGCACATGAGCATCACACAGTTCGAGTCCCAAAAAAGACATTGACTGTTGCCATCATTTGAGTATGTTTCACCTTCCTGAGAGCACAGAATCAGATATTCTGCAGTAATATCTGAAACTGCAGATGCCACATACATTCACTCCAGAGCTCAGCCTGTCTTCAGACACTTCTTGTAAGATTGGTTTATAATCCTACTATCTTCCTTTCTTCATCAGTTTCATATATATATATATATATATATTTTTTTTTTTTTTACCGGCTTCTTTTCAGCTATTACAATGATATGTGCATATACTTAATAGCCAGGAGCTCTGGGGCCATTTTTTCTCTTTCACACTTGTGTAATGCAGTGGTGGTCACAGGTATTTGCCCTATTATTTCACATTCTTCTTTTAACCACAGTGAATCTTGTCTTTCACTGCAGTACTCTGCTCATATCAGGACGATTGGAATTAGTGTAGTTGATTGAAAAAAAATCAATTCTATTCTTTAGCCTTCACTTATCCTTGTCATCCCGCTGACTTCACTGAACAAGTTGCACAGCTTTTTGACCTTGTTCAGCTACCTCAGTAGCTGCTACATGCAGTGGGGCTTTGTCCTGTGCTGTCCTCTTTTACCTTCCTTTCCTGTCTTATTCTTTATTTTCTATTATCTGTTTTCTTGTTGCTTTCCATTATAGACCTCCCTTGTCTCTGCCCTTTGCTTTTGTCTTCAAATCCCTTTCTTTGAATCTGAAACTGTTGTCCCTCTCCAGTTAAATCTGCTGCTCTTGGTGTGCTGGCAGAGAAGTGAAATGTGGTGAAAACCTGATCTCTGGCGTATTCTTTGCTAGCAGATTTTTACTTGCTTCCAGCACACTAATTGAATACAGCAGAGCAGAACAGTAGGGGGTAGCAACAGAAGACACAGAGTCCTGACAAAGGCTTTCTCCAAGAGTAGCTGTTCAATTAGCATATCTTATTAGATGGCAAATGCTAACTACCCACAGACAGTGAAGTGCTAGATCATTCACAGGTTGAAAAGCAGTGAATATGTACTTCTTTGGGTATTCAGGCATGTGCTGAAATCCTGGCCTAAGTTGTGGACCAGGTTGCCTATTGAAAGTATTGGCCTTGTGATGCATAGAAACCACTAGCATAGAAGAGGCTACTCACACAAGTAGTATGTCTAGAGAAAATTCTAACATGTCGATTTTATCTGCATTTATTATTTATGATGATTCTCATGATGCTTGCTGTGACCCTGTGAGACTTGGCAAACTTTACAGTTGTGGTGTTTTGATTTTTTTTTTTCTTCTAACTGTTAGATTGTTTTATAAACTGTTGAAATATACATGCTATATTTGCTGAACTGCTTTTCTGTATGAGCAATTGTAGTAATTGCCAGAGAAAGGCCAAGGGGTTGAGAATACACTGCAGTCTCAAATGAGCGCAAATTATAAATAGAAGGAATCTAGTCCTTGCACCTTAAAATGGAAATAGACATAAATTGACTGTGAAGCTGGTTTGTATTTTCCATTTTAGGATAGTGCTTCATTCGCACAAGGATTTTAACAACTGGATGTAGACAAATCTAAGATAACTATCACTGGATCACTAGATTAGTGCTTCCAAAAATAACTGAAAAGAGAGGGATTGGTTATTCACTACTGAAGGTCCCTTGCATTTACTCTCATATTTATTTTCATAATTGATGTATTTATGTATTATTTGGAGTAGCATAATGAGGAAATCCTGCTATTGTGAAACACGAACAGGAAAGAAGATGAGAACAGTTGAATTTCATTATAGTGCTCCCAGAATCTGCATTCTGCCTTGATTTTTATTTTTATTTTTAAATTCTGGGCATGTGGGGTTTTGTTGTTGTTGGGGTTTTTTTATGTTTTTTAGTGGTTTGGGTTTTTTGTTTGTTTGTTTTTTTGTTTTTGGGGTTTTTTTTTGGTCATGTGTTCTGGTTATTTATTATTTATAAATAGTTGTTTCTGATTTGTGCCTTATCTTCAAACATTCTTCTTCAGCTGTTAGTAGGCATTTATTTTACAGTCATGTGAAGATTCAGGTACCTTCTTAAAATTAATAGGGTGCCTGTATATCTTGCTAAATGCAGTAGTTTAGGAGTTAAACGTGTCCTGCTGTGGTGTACTGAGGTAGCAAGGTATTTACACAACTTCATCCAGCAACCTTTAATGCCACAACTGAATTCCCTGGGACCATCAATACAGATAGCAGGAGTATCCCTTAGGCAGCTGTAGTTCAGAATGATATGGATGACTACATAATTTGGAGATCATCTCCTGTATATTATACTGCTCCTCCCAAAGTACATATAATCTGTGCTGTTTCTGGTGAACCAAAACTTTCATCTGTTTGCATGAAATAGGTCAATAGTGAAGGCTTCTTCTCAGCAGTGGGGACACAATAAAACTTCACCCTTATTGAAGCCGTATTTGGGATGAGTTGGAGGAATTTCCTGCCTTGTCATTCAGTCCTTTACTCTTCATCTCGTAACCTGGTATCAATTTGCAGCCTTAGAGTAGCCTGCAGGAAAGCACTTTTTTTCCATATATTTCTCAACCTTCTTCTCAATCTTGACAGCAAGAGCAAAATGACAAAATGGGTGTCTAGACATTGCAGTATTGCTGTTCTAAGAACTAAGTAGTCTTTGGTCTAGATGTCCTATAAATAATTGAGATGAGCTAACTCTGTGAATTAACACTGCTTCCAGTGTTTTAAGTGGAGCAGAATGACTGCTGTAAAAGGTATCTAAGGTTTGTGATGTTTCCTTGTTGTATAGTAAAATAGATTAATGTTTGGGACTTATGCACTATTACAGTCAAATTGCTGCACTAAAGACAGTACATTATTGCAGTTCAGTTCAGGACTGATTCAGTTTCTTTCCACTGGTCTTTTTTTTCTGATGCTGCAGTTTCACTGATACGTTTTTAAAAGCCTATTACTATGCATAAAATTGTTTTTGTTAATTTCTCATCTGTATGTAATAAAGCATGCTCTTTTTTTCTGAAGGAAAATGAGACAGATAAAGGTCTCTGCACAAGTGACCTCTAAGAATTCAGAAGCGTTGCTTCCAACTCTGCAACAAATTTCTTGTGTTACCGGGCAAGTTAATTAACCTCTGTACTAATTAGGGACAATTAAAATTAGCTACAAGTTTTAGGTAAAGCTAGCAAAATGTAAGAGGCTCTGCAAAGTTTTTTTGGTAGGTACAAAGTGTATACGTACCAAATCAGGCAGATGAGAGAGATGGTTGGAGCAAATGTTAAAACAGTTGAGGCAAGAGTTTACAGCTGAATGAAATGGAATTAAGAATAGGAAAAACATGAAGTAAGGAGAACAGAGAGGTAGGGAGAAGAGTAGGACAATGATACCATTTGGGATCAGCTGAAAGTGATCCCCAAGGGAGATGTAGATCTTGTTCAGTTAAAAGGGGAAAAAGTTCACTCGGATAAATTTCTTTATGTAACTGCATCTAAGCTGATGAAGCCTATGACGTTCTTGAACTCTAGGAATCAGCTATGCTGATGAACTTTCTTCAGATTTCCAGAATAACAACAGAAAAGTAAGGTATGAAAATCAGAAAGTAAATATTTTTGTCCTAATGCATACTTTATATCCTGCATTAAGTGATACAAGTTATCACTGAAAAAAAAAAATAATGTGGAGAAGGACATCGTTCTGTAAGAAGTATAGGTGATCTAAGCCCTCAGTTAAGAAGTATGTTCAAAAACTCTGTATTCCATCTGGGCTTAGGAGAAATCTTCCTTGCTCTCCACTACAAAGAATTTTCCATTTGTTACTTCAGACACCTGGAACTGACCTTTTTTTAGGTTTTCTTTTAACTTTCAGCTTAAATTTTGTATTGTGATTTGTAAATTTTTATTTCACACACCACTTTTCATGCTTGGAAATGTGATGTATCCTAAAATAATATTCTCAATATCCAAGTGCTGTTTTAACCAAAATCTTTATTCCATGAAAAAACTTTTTTTTTTTTTTTTTAATTCTACTTCTGAGTTCATTCTCCAACATCTGGGGAAAAAAAAATAATTACAGTCTGCCTGACTGTGTTGATCTTGTTGATCTGACATACTTTACATGGCTGTAACTTTTTGCACTTACTGCTGCTGATTTATCTCACTTTTTGCTATCACAAAATGTCATGATTTTCAGTTGTGAGACTGACGAGTGATGCAGCAACTGATAACTATCTGAATGTAAAATTAATGTTTGAAAGTACAGAAAATAAAGCTGTTTCTCTACAGAAAGGTATGCATATAATGAAAGAGGTGAAAAGCTTAGACACAAATTTCCAATTGTGATATTTAGCAAAAATAAAAGGTGTTCTGAATCACTTCACAGTTAAATATTCTTGAATATGATTATGGGTAAACTTTTTTTTTTTTTTTTTTTTTTTAATCTATTGTGAAGTGCTTTATTTAACAGAATACTTAAGAACATTTCAGTGGGTAGATTGGCATCATGTTAGTATCACCTCTGCCTGCCTGGTTCACCTCAGACCTGTCTGGATGAGAAGCTGTTGGTTTCTCCCTATTTGTTCTCCTGTTGAAATGGCATTACCCAGGAAAGCAATTCCACCATGAGCATCATCAGTTCCCATTGACTTCAGCTGAAGTGAAGGGGCACACCCTTTCTTAGGGGATGTGAAGAAGCATCAGATCAGATTCTTGAAATGAAATTCACTTATTTGCAGAAGGTTCACACAAAGCTTAGGTATCATTTAAGTATCACATAATTCTTTATAATGGAACTCAGAGGGGATCTGAGGAGTCTGATAGGCTTTTTGCTGTCTACCTACAGAGGTCTGAATTTCACCCCTGGTGGATATAGGAATTAAAATTCCAACTATGCTGTCTGAGGAAATACAATGTATTTCTTTGTTTTGATGAATATAACTCACTTTAAATTACCAATAGAAGTTCTTGATATTGTGTTGATAAAACGGTTGTATGCTTTGCTACTTATATATATTTAGCTTCACTGTGATACTCTGCTATAATGGACAAACTGAAAAGGAAAAATGCAAAAACAGACATAACCCCACAGATACGGATATGGCCTGTGATGTAGCTGCACATGCTTAAGAGAACAGTACACCTCTATCAATTTACACATGGGTGTGAGGGTGTCCAACTGCCTGCTGGAAGGTGGCCAAGAAAACAAAGCATGTTACGGTTGGAATAAGTGTGTGTGTTTTATACAGAACTGTCTGTCTAAAACTGATCATGTTAAGGAAAAGGGCACCGATTAACCAAGTTAAACTGCACGGCGAAAATACAGAGATTTTAGGAGGAAAAAAAGGTATCAGCCTGAAAAGTGGTAGATTTGTGAGGCAGGGAGAGACCCTATGGAGCAAACTTTGCAGAGCAAAGGTGCACTTTAACACACGAGCTGAGTAATTTTTCCTGAAAAAAAAAAAAAAAAAAGCTTTTGCTTTTAGACGCATGAGCTAGCCAGTACACTTAAGATAGAAATTCTGTGAAATTCTCTTGGTATGTACTAAATTTGTGTGGATATAGCCAATACCCAGAGCAAGAGCTCAAGTATTTGTGATATTACAGATAGCTGCATTCTGAGATAGCAACCAAGCAAACAGTAAGAGTAATCCATAGGGGAAATAAATATATTTTTGAAGGTTACTTCAATTTATGTTTCCAGGAAAACCTCATATCTGAGATAACAATAACAATCTAATATATATTTTTTAGTTTGACTGTTCAGTCTTTCATTGAGCCTTCATATTATTGAGACATTGATAGAAATAGCCATTACAATATGTGATTTGCAAAATATAAATGCAAATGGATGAGGTTGTTGTTAACATTTTACTAAGGTTTTTCTGTGAAGTCTGTGACTGGAATGCACGCCTTCGCTCAGGAAGAATGAGGCTATTATGAGTTACATAAGAGATGTTAGCCTTGAAAACTGATGCAGTCCAGTTCTCAATAGAGCAGTACCTATTCATGCCAAGTACAATCTCTATTTCATTATTTTATGTGTTATACAAACTTAGTTGATTTGCTTAGAAAAAAATATTGTAGTTATGAAATTTTGGGGGGAATTGTTCCTTTAGTGATATATATCACCTCATGAACAGCGAATGTTCCTATGTAGACGTTAGGGAGCTATAGTGTTTTTTAGTAATGAAAACCTTGTTATGAATTTCAGATTGAGCTTCCACTGAAAGAAATGCTTGTTATATTGCTGGAGCTTACCAACAATTGTACTGGGACTGAGGACACAAGATGTTTCATGTCAAAGTATTGGAAAGGATTTTATTGAAAGACTTTAAATTACAGTTGTATTTCTTGCCATTTTCTGGTGGCATTGGAAATTGTGTTCTTAAGTACTTTCAGACAGGAAATCAAGGGTGTGAGGAGACTGTTCAGGTGCGCGTAAAGAGCTGCCACTAGGTGTAAATGCCTGCTTTTAATCTACTTTAACCTCAAATTAATGTTAAGCACCATAAGCTTCATGTACATTTATTTTCCCTGTAGCTCTTTTTGTTGATCTCATGAGAGATGAGATATATGTATGATTCAGATAATAGTGTTATGCATGAACATAGAGCAAGACATGATCTCTGTCTTTGTGGAATTTGTTTTCACATTGAATCCTAAAGCACACATGTATACAAGTTGAGGTGACAAAGCTTTCTCACAGCCTAGCCTAATATTGTCAAGATGATCTCTGAGAGAACCAAAGGTTGTTTTCTGTGGACTGCAATCCTTACCATCTGTGTAAAGACATATTGGTCATCATTTACCATAAACATGTGGCACCATGCAAGAAAATCTGTGCCTGTATTATTAAAAAAAAAAAAAAAAAAAAAAAAAGGCATCCCAAACTAACCTGGGACTCCAGAACAAGTAAGACATGGAACTGTGGATCCAAAGAAGGTACTCAAAGGACTGGAACACCACTCTTATAAAGGAAGGTTGAGGGAGCTGGGCTTATTCTTCTTAAAGAGAAAGCTCCAGAGACACCCCACTGTAGCTTTCCAGGTACTTAATATGAGCTTATAAACAGGAGGGAAACTGACTTTGTATACAGTCAGATATTGATAGGACAAGGGGGAATGATTTTAAATTAAAAGATAGGTGATTTAGATTCTATATTAGGAGGAAATTTTTACTCAGAGGATGGTGAGGCACTGGAACAGTCTTGCTAGAGAAGCTGTGGGTGCCCCATCCCTGGAGGTGTTCATGGCCAGGTTGGATGGGGCCCTGGGCAACCTCAGCTGGTGGGTAGCAACCCTGCCCGTAATAGGGGGTTTGGAACTAGATGATCATTAAGGACCTTTCCAACTTAAGCCATTCTATAATTTTAACTCTCCACTCTACAATTTTCCCTACTTGGAGAATGAAAGAACAATTAAATATCTGATCTTAGCCATATTGCTTAGTATTCTATCAGAATGAACCCAACTACTAAATAGGTGAACTCAAAATAAGTTTTATTATAAGCCAGAAATACATTTACAGGAATTAACCCCCCTTTTTTTTCCCTAGCTTGTAGAAAATAAAATTCAGTATAGCTAGTGTGCATCTCCTTTAATGCTCTGTTGTTACACAACCTTGAGGAAGTCATGAGGAACCAGCTTACAAGGGAGACTAAACATTATGAGAAGCCACAAAGCATATAACACAACACCTTTCGGGTAGTTAGGGACTTAAACTTTCTGACTAAATCTCCTTTCCCCTGTGGTAATAGGACAGTAGGGTTCTTGTTCCAGACTTATTGTCTCCTTCCCCATGATTTCCTAACGTGTTCTTCCTTATATGCTAGTCATAGAATCAAAGGTTATCTCAAGCTGAAAGAAACCCACAAGGATCGAGTCCAACTCCTAACTCCACCCAGAACCATCCAGAATTCAAGCCCTACATCTGAGAGTGCTGTCCAGACATTCCTTGAACTCCAGCAGGCTTAGTGCAATAACCACTAACTTCCCTGGGGAGCCTGTTCCATGCCCACCACCATCTGGTGAAGAACTTTTTCCTAATTCCCAGCCTAACCCTTCCCTGACACAACTCCAGCCATTCCTTTGGGTTCTGATGCTGTCACCAGAGAGCAGAGCTCAGTGCTGCCCCTCCACTCCCTGTGGGAGCTGTAGGCCCCCATGAGACTTTCTCTCAGCCTCCTTTTCTCTGGGCTGAGCAAACAAAACAACCTCAGCTATTCATGATGTCCTGCTTATGTTTCTAGTTCCTGCCCTGACTTGCCTACCATTGTAAGTATCACAGGTCTTTCCCAATTACTATCATTATGTTAACCTCTTTACCTATTACATCTTTTCTCTCTCCACTGTTTCTCATGTCTATTTATTATGTAAGCTATTCACGATAAGATTATTTACAGCCTAGCACAATGCATCTCAGTCATAGGTCACATTTAGGTTATTGTAATGATTTAGTAAAATAATAAGGCTCCAGTTGTTAGCATCCACAACATTTCATTGACTGTAAATAGCATGGAATTTGAAGTTGGATAACTTTTATGTATGTTCTTTTTATGTATGACAGGGCTACCTTTTTATTTATTGTTGTTGTTTAAGTTCTATTTTTATTATGAAATTTGCTGGCACAGCAGATGTTGTAAATAATTCTGTAAATTGCCTAAGGCTGTTTATATCGTAACCTATGGGTGCATTATTAGATGATGAAAATAGACGACTCTAATGAGAAAATGCTTAGAAATAAGTGAAATGTGAACTCTCCTGACAACCTTTTTATTGTTTGGTGATTTTTTTCTTTTTCTTTTTTTTCTGTTCAGCACGAATTATCAAAACAAAACAGTGGTGTGAAATGCTGCCATGTTTAGAAGGAGAAGGCTGTGATTTGCTAATCAATAAATCAGGCTGGACCTGTACACAACCAGGAGGTCGGATAAAGACAACCACGGTAAATCACTTCTTTTTCTATATTCAGTATCTTTTTCACTGTGTTTTATTGAAAACAAAGAATGAGATTTCTAATTGCTTTTCAGCACAGTTTTGTAAAGTCTGTTGCCTTATAATTAAGCTATGGGTCCAAATGTTCTTACTGAAATGCAAAGAAGTGCTATCACAGAGGCAGGAAAAAATGCAAAATGCCCCTAAGAATGGAAATTGTGTCAAGGTTTTCTTATAAGGGATCAGTGGTTTTACTAACGCATGTATTCAGGCTGAAAATGGTTTCTTATTTCTTCACTGTATGAAAATTTTTGTGTGCTGAAGTATAGGATATAAAACTGAACACTTGTTCTAGCAGAGCAAAAAGAAAGCTTTCACTAGGAAGTGAGGAGGAAATATTTTTGCTACTCCCACCACAATGGAAAAATCTTTGCACAGACAGATCTTTAGTTTTCATTGAGGCAGTAACTGAGCAGCATAGAAAACCTATTTGGAAAAAAAAAAAAAAAAAAAAAGCCTTTTTACCTTCATTTTGGTCCTAGTTTGTTGATAGAATCTTCAGATCTCTGATTTTGTGTCTTGGGGCTTATGCTTGCAGTGAAGCTGATAATGTATATGACAGTGATAGTTTCTAGTGTCTGTAATATACCAAATATTTCAACAAAATGTTCTCAAATGCCAATAACTCTCTGACTTCAGAAATGGAAAAAATCCTGATAAGTATAATAGAGAAACATTCTGATAACTAGCTAGACCTTGTGAAATGATTTTTCCCCTATAAATGTTTTTTAGATTTACAGGGAGTTCGAGTGTAATTTAAATAAGACAATTTCAAGAATATTTTGTGTTACAAGTATTTATTAGTGAGGGCTAAATTAATGCCTATCAACCCCTCCACAATTTCTCTGTCTGAATAGGAGACAGACAGCAGTAGAAAGGCTCTTATAGCTTTAGAATATCTGTATTTTTAGAATATCTGTATCTTTTATAAAAGGAATGAAGAGTTGATGAGACTTTATATGTTCTATGCAAAAGAAACTCCTTGAAATGTGACTACTGTTTTGATGCTCTTATTTTTGGAAGACATTTCGTTATGGACAGGGCTACAAAACTCAGTCTCTGAGGTCTTACTTAAATATTGTTTGTCTATAGATATTTTGAATTCAAGTTACATAAGCATGTCCAACAAAAAAAAATAAAAAAGACAAAAAAAAAAAAAAAAAGTTTTAAACATTAATGTGAGCTTCTAATGGCAAGCATTCCTGACATAACTTTGTCAGACCAAAAGTATTATCTTAAATCTTGTTAATACAGGGGTGTTTTCTGTACTTGAGGTAAGTGGAAAACCTATGTACCATGACACATTATCAGCTGTCATTATAGTTCTTTATTTGATGTTTTACACTAATGAAATGGCTGAATAATGCAAAGTAAGCTGAGGATCTATCCTTTAGTATCTATCTTTAATAAAGTGATTCAGATAACCTTTCAGATTTAACATCAGAAGCTTGATTCTGAGCTCTTACTTGTCTGTATAGCTCTTAAATGCTATTGACATGAATTGAATGACTCATGATTTTGATTAACATAAATGAAATTATAATCATGCCCCATCTCAGTTAAATTATGGCCGAGGCAAGTATAATATTATTAAGCAGATTCTTCCGCACATGGAGACATTGTTGTCATTGGTGAGGAAAGATTCTGCCAGAGAGCCAACTATAGAACAGCTCTGAGCATAAGTCCTCATCTAACATTGAGCAGCCTTCAACAGTTGGTATCACACATGCAGACACACAACAAACACACAGTATTTTTCAGTCAAGGCAGACTAGCTCTCAGAATGTTGAAAGAAGCTCTGAATCCAGAGCGGAAAGTAAAACCAACCAACAGCAAAACCATGAAAATGCAAGCCATAATACATTATTAATAAAATTACATTTTAACAAATGTTCATTTGTTCTCTAGATGCTTCACTGAAGGTTATGGAAAGCTCTGGACAACAGGCATGGAAACTAGGAAGTCTTAGGATAACTCTTTGAAGTGCTTGACTGTGATTTAAAAGAAGAAAAATTTTCTAGCAGAAACATCATGAGACCTTATTTTCTCTAACAATATTCTTACGTCAAAAGCTACTGACGCAGTCAAGTATTTTCTATTTCTGCTCAGAATATGCATCTGAGTTACCAGTCCCACAGTGGCGTCTAATTATAATGGGGAGGATTAACAGTGTGCAGAGAAGGGACAAGAAAATGGTCACCAGGAAGTAAGGGGAAATTCGTGTCCAAACATATTAAATGAATTATTATACTGTATTTGTATTGTTAAGTAGAAACAGTTAACCACATTTTCAGTGGTAGCTGCGTTATATCCTTAATTGTATCCTAACTTGTTAACTCACATTTGTTAATCTAATATTTGCAGTCCTTTTCTAAATACATTAATCAGTATCATGAAGATGTTTGGCACTAGGTCTTACATTGTCATGGCGATGATAGATCATATTGCAGAGAGATCTCTGGTAAATGCTGAAGACAGTCATTTGCTATTGTGCTGATGCCAGGACAGTATTGAACTCTGATGGACTGAGACCAGCTGTTGTGATAATACCAGCTGCTTTGATTGTAGATAGATGTGTGTAAGTGTAACTTTTGAATAACTGGGTTTAGAAGAAGCACGTGAAATTATAGAACTAGTGAAGATTCTGCCCAGGGCATCCTTTCTGTATGTGAGAATATAATCTAGGACTTCTAGTTAAATATGATTTTTACCAAAACAAGGATGAAATACTTTTTATTTTCTTGAGATATATTCAGCATTTAACATTTTTTCCTATGACGTTACCAAGAAAATAGGATAAGAAAGTACCCTTTTTTCAAAGTATAAATGCAAATTCTTTAAACTGCTACTTTGTTTGTGTCGAAATTCTATAGACTTTCTATGAAAAGCCAGATTTTTTTCACTGCATGGCACTTTTTGTAATTACCTCTGGAAATAATGCAGTGAAATCAGAATTCTCTCCTCACGTGGGTAGGAGTGTTTTATACCCATTTTGTGCTCACTTTGCACAGCTATAAATTCTACACAAGGTGCAAGGCAAAGGAGAATCAAACTCAAAGTATACTCTAAATGGATCTGGATGTCACTTCTGCCCTGTCATCCTATCTACAAGGTGTGAATGAAGCAAGGATTTTTCATCTGCTAAGAGGCTTTTAGAATCGAGGATTGTCTGGGCTAACTGCCAATCTATGTATTAAGCAGCTGATACAAGGAAACAATATGGCAACTCGTAAAATAAGGTAGCAAGAGAATACTACAGAATTGTTAGCACTTTCAACATAATTTCATGTGAAAAATGTCCTTTCAGTCACTTTAATACCTTCTGCGTTAAAAAGTTCTTCCCCTTTTGCTATTCTCACTATTTCTTTCTTTCTTTCTTTTTTTTTTTTTTTTTAAAGAAGGTACATTATATTTTAAAGTAGTATGTAGAATCAATAATACCATAAAATATGTGATAATTATTATATTTTTTTCAGATGTTGTTGAGAAGCTTATCCATTTTATAGGTCAAGTTACAAAAAAAAAAAAAAAAATCTTGCCAGTGTATAAATGAGAAGATTCAGAATGTATCGGCTTTACAGGGGAGATTAATTTTAGCAGCAAAGTGTATATATGTTGTCAATGATCCATCACTACCTAATTGTTACTTAATTAATTCCTTCTTCTACATGATGTGATTTCAATGCATGGAGCTTAACAGAACATTCATGCGCCAATTCCTCAGTAGCTAACCTTTTAAAACCTTTGTGATTGTACTGCTAAATTAGCTGAAGTGGGAAATTAAAGAGTATGAAGAAGCTAAGAGAGAGCTCACAGTGGATAAAAGGTGTAATTACTCTGACATGGAGCTCAGTACTTAGCTAGTAAAATTTACTAAGGATCTAGTTTCACCAAGGGACGTGACTTTCTTAATAGAGTTTACTTACACACCGAGCAACTTAGCATTCCTCGCCATTAATATAAATGACATGCTGGCTGGGTTGGAAAGGCAATTTGTTCTTTACTCTGAGAAATACGACAGCAGTTTTTATTGGCTGCAACTTAAATCAAGATTTTTTTGTAAAGCCTTATCGTACATAGATGTATGATAATGGTAAATCAGTGAAAATATACTGGTTTTCTTTTCGTCATTGACTTATGAGCAATATGTTCTCATTCATACCATTACATTCTAAGAAGTAAATAAATATATATATGTTACATACTTGTAACATACTTGAGAATTTACTTTTTTTTAGACTGAAGACCAGCTGGAAATGTCCTGAGGCCATGGTCTAGTGGTCTGAGCTTGGGACTGGGAGCCAGAAACTCCTGAGCTCTAATCCCGGCTCTGACAGTGACTTCCTCTGTGGCCTTGGGTAAGTCACTGAACCTCTCTGCCTCAGTTTACCCAGCAGTAAAAATAAGATTAACAATCCTTAGCTACTTATCTCAGTGAATTTGGAGATTTGAATTAATATTTTAAGAGCTTTAGAAATTCAGAGTTTCTTAAAAATGAAAGTACTGTTATTTATGTTCTTATTGGTGATATTCATGTTTTTGTTAGATACTCATATAACTCTGGCTTTACGGTACTTAGCTTCACTGACGTTCCAGCTCTGTGTGTTTCTAAATGTGCATTTCACATCTCCACAGCTCAGCTGATCGTATTTGGTTAAGCTGTTTTTGGAAGTTTGTTGATGTCTTACCAGTTGTAGTTCTATTTCATTCTAGAACATAATACCCACGAAATAAGCTTTCAGAAAGCACTGAAATTAGAGCAGTGGGATGATGCAAGCATCCATGCTATGCCAATTAGGTTTCTCTCTTTCCCTTTTATGGTCAACTTACAAAGCAGATGCATTAGACCCACTTGTTGGGAGGTCATCTTCCAAGGTCTCACACTGTTCTAATTGTAAGCAGGGACACTACATACCGGCCAAAATTGGAGAGACTATTTTTTTCAGAAAGCTGTTTTATCCCTTCATCTCAGTCCAGTGAAAGTTTTTAAAAACAAGAAGAAAGTACTTATCCTGAATTTTCTGTCATTCATGTCAAAGGCTATTGGGGAATCAGAATCTTGGGCTAAATTTAATAATCCTGCCTTCAAAGTCCATATACATGCATCATATTGATTAGTAATGTCTTCTCTTTTGTTTTTTCTTCAGTTGTGGAGAATCATAAAATCATTTGAGTTGAAAGGGGTCTTGTAAGATCAGAATCTGAAGGTTCCCCAAGGGTCTGAGGGAACAGGGGGTGTCATGTGTGCATGTGTTCGTTGAGCTTTTTGAGCAGGTGGCCATGTTGCGAGAGGAAATCACTAGGCAGAAAAGTATCCCATAATCAGAGAAAGAGACTGATGCATGATGTTGTGCAGTGACACAGGCATGCCAAAAGCCCTGTCTGAAGTTCCTGGAAGAGGAGGAAGAAGATAAACAAGCTTCCAGCCCTGAGGAGATAGATGGCAAAAGCACACAAGGTGAAGAGATTGTGTGCTCCTCTCTGCTTGGAGCAGAAAGAGGAGCCTCCTCCTTGACACTGAAATGCCCATATGCAACAGGTGTGAAGCTCTAGGGATGTAAAGAGAAAAAGGTCTGGATAATGATTCAGACCTGAAAATGGACAAATACAGTAAGGCTGCCCAAACAAAGATACAAGTCAGAACCAGTGCTGCCAAAAAAAGACAGTGTCTTAGTCACTGGGGGGCACTGAGGCAGTCAGTTGCTGCCTGAATAATCTCTCTAGAGAGGTTTGCTGCCTGCTCAGGGCCTGCATTCAAGACATCAGGAAGAGACTAATGGGTATGATAAAACTACTATCTGCTCCTTCTCTTTCAAGATTGGTCACAAGAGGCTGCAACTAGGACACAACAGAATATTAAAAAAGATTTTGTCTCTTGGGAAGATGTTGTAGGGATTGGAAGCACAGGTAGTGTTCTCCTTGATCCTGCTGGTTGGAGACTGGGATCCAGGCAGAAGGAGGAGAATAGATCAGTTAAATGAATGGCTCCATGGCTGGTGTCATTCTCAGGGTTTTTGTTATTATGACTTTGGACACACTTTTGAGAGACTAGACATATCGACATTGGATGGGATACAACTAACCAGGATGTGTGGCCTGGGAAGAATATAAGGATGCTGTCTGAACATGTAGAGATGGGATCAGGAAAGCCAAGGCACAGATGAAACTGAACTTGGCAAGGGATCTGAAAAATAACAAGAAAGAATTCTACAAGTACATTGGTTCAAAAATGAACAAAGAGTGTACCCCCTTCTGATAAATGAGAAGGGAGAAGTGGCTTCAAAAGACATGGAGAATGCTGAGGTACTCAGTGCGTTCTTTGCCTCAGTCTTCACTGGTAGTCAGGCTTCCTAAACATTTAAGCAAGAGTCTAGGAAGCAAAAATCCCTCCCTCTATAACAGCAAAGCAAGTCCAAGACCTCCTGATAAGATTGAATGTATGCAAGTCTATGGGATCAGATGATATGCATCCCATGAACCTGAAGGAGCTGGGTGAATTGATTGCCACGGTACTCTCCATTGTGTCAGAGAAATTAAGATTGTCAGACAAAGTCCTTTATGATGGGGAAAAAGGGAAAATATTGCTCCCATTTTTAAGAAAGGGAGAAAGGAATACCCAGGGGACTACAAACAGGTGAGCCTCACTTCTGTGCCTGGGAAAATCATTGAAAAAATCATCCTCAGAAGCTATGTGAGAAGAGGACATGATCCAAGACGGTCAGAATGGCTTCACCAAGAACAGATCATGCGTGACGTTGGTGACTTTCTATGATGGAGTGGTAACTTTGGAGAACAAAGGAAGGCCAACTGATGTTTACCCAGTCTTGTGCAAGTCCATTGACGTGGTCTCACACCATATCTTTATTTCTAAATTAGAGTGATATGGATCTGAAGGGTGGGCTGTTCGGTGGGTAAAGAGTTAGTTGAATGGTCACAGCCAGAGAGTTGTGGTCAGTGGCTGTATGTGCAAATGGAGACCAGTCAAAAGCTGTTTCCCACGGGGAACCCAGGGGATCAGTGCTCTTCAGCATCTTTATCATCAACATGGACAGTGAGATCAAGTGTACCCTCAGCAAGTTTGTTAAATTTGCTTGAAACGAAAAGAGGGGAGAATTACTTAAATGTTAGGAGCAAAACTCAGATTATGGTGAGGCACTGGAACTGATTGCTCAGAGAAGTTGTGAATATCCCGTCCCTGGAGGTGTTCAAAGATAGATTGGACAGCCTCATCTAGTTGTTGGCAACCATCCTACGGCCATACCACCATCTTCCTCTGACATTGTGAGCTGACATCATAAAATAGAAGGCATTACTTTCAGAGAAGCCCTCATAAAATATGCGATATGGTTAATCTATACAAGTGATAAAACTTCTTTTATTTTTTGTAATTGAATCATCTAACAAGGCAACAAAACTGTAAAACCAGTGGGATATTTGACTTTTTTTTGGTTAAACTAATAGATCAGTCTGGTTTGGTGGTGGTGGTTGTAATGTGTAGTGAGCTAGGTGTTTGTCAGAGATTTTTGATGAAATGTTATTCTTCCTGTGCTTCATCCTAGAAAGCAGTTGTTCACATACATACGTACTGCCAAAACTGATGACACGAATAAGATGTGACTGTGAAGTAGTAGAGTTTCTCTCCAGTAAGGGAGGCTTACAAAAGTCTGGTAGAGACTCAGTCAAATTGTGGATTGCAACTCTACTCATTCCATTTGAAAATCTGCATGTAGTGTATTTATGCTGACTGAAAATAGAGTCACAAAACCAAAAAAGATTGTTTGCAGTCTTGAAAATTGTTCTCAAATTCCAGTTTTTTGCTGTTCACAGAACTCTGTTTCAGCTTATCTATAAAAATCCATAAACTTATTTGCCATAATTTGAATTGCACTGCAACCTGTGACCTGATTTCAGCTCAGATGGAGTTACTAGCATACCAGTGTTTGGTCGGTGCTGAGAAGCTGGGATGTTCAGCAAGAAGAGCCACCACGATGGTGCAGGGCTGGGAGTGGCTACAGTGTGACCTGTTCCTGCAGGCTGCAAATTCTAGGCATCTAAGTGTTAAAGTATATGCAAAGCTTTAAAAATTGTATTTCAATGAATACCTAAATTTCTATGTGGGTCTTGATCTAAAAAAAAAAAAAAAAAAAATTATTGAAATTATTTTCATGTCTGTTAACGTTGCAATGCATCATGGTTAGGTTCATGGTTTAGTGGGCAATATGGTGGGAGGCAGCCAATTAGAAACATTTCCAAAAATTTCTGTTAAATCACACAAAACAAGCTAAGATTTTTGGACCGAACAAAACAAATAGTGAATACAGAAAATTAAATTGATGTGATAGCATAGGGCTTTCAATAATTTCTTTGACACATTATTTCCTAAAATCATACTTGAAAATAAATTCAGATAGTCCTGTCACATTAAAAACTGCCATTTCAACAAGAAACTGATGGAGGACCTGCGAACAGCACATAATAGCAGTTAACAGAAGCGTATTGATCTAGGTCGAGGTGGCCCAGGAGGTGAGAGATTTGTGAAAGGTCTAATTTGATTTTATTAAGAATGGTTTCAAAAGCATAAAAGATGTTAAGCCCTCAAGTCTTATTGAAAATCTGTGGAAGGCAGCACATAACAGACATTTCTGTTTTTCTATATTCCCCTCCACTATTTTCATTAAGTGTCTGGAACAGAGCTCCAGTCCTTAGTAGCAGTAAGTGTCTACACATAAGTTTCTTTATCTTGGGGGTAGACCTAAAGGATAGCCTTGTCTGTTTTTCAATCTAATTAACTCCTGTCTGTAAGACCTTGTTCTCACCTATTCCTTTTGTTCTCATGCATATATGAGCATGCTAGGGTGCTCAGGAAGGCAGTGCAGCTCAGAGAGTCATGATAATATGAGAGCCCTAGGTTTCAGCTTTTCATGCTTTCATTAGCGTCTCATTACATACCTGAGACCAGAATTGGAAGTGAGCAAGATTATCTGATGCTTGATCAAATCAAACCAGGCAGTGAAGATGGTCAGTAAAATCAAAAGCAAAACCTACAGAAATAGGACCTTTGCCTTTCAAATGACAGTAAAGATTCAAGGTAGCATAAACTAATCTTATTCTAGACTGCACTGGTATAATTCTCCCAGCTCATTCTGGCTTGTATGTTGCCTGACCTTTCTATTTGGGCAAACAATAAGTGCTTGTGGAAATCACTGGAACGCCCAAACAGTAATCAGTTCTTATCAGGTGAATTTGCAGTGATATCAACTCCCAAATACAGTCCTGCAGATTAATGAAGTTACAGAGCAGATTACCCAGAATAACCCAGAGGCAGAAAAGTTGGAATTATCATTGCCCAAAAGCTCTGGTGTGTGTCTTCCTTTATTTACACAGCTCCAATGTCTATCTAGATTTTCAGTTTTATTTTTTTCCCACTAATGCTATTCTTATCCATTCACACTTAACAAAGAATTCTAGAGTTGCCTCAGAGGTGCAAACAAAGCACGTGAAGTACATCCTTCATATGAAATACATTGATGTACCCTATTTGAAGGAAAAGGATGCTTGAAAGCCCATGTCCTATGCTATAGAGGATGATTTATTGTGAGGATTTTAAAGGTAGCCTCTCTACTACTATTCCCCATTTACATTAAGGTATATATAAACACACACATTACAGTTCAAAATTGGAATGCTGTTCATCTCTGAATAATGTGATGAAAGGATGATTTCTGAAGAAATATGTAATTCTACTAATAGACGTTGGACAGCTTTAGGTACAGCAAAAAAATATTGATTTTGCATAGGAGTTAAGGATATTTCCTTACAGAAATAATTATGGTAGCTAGAAGAGGACAAAGATGTTGCAGTGGAGAGACTCTTGTAGAAACATAACTGAGACCTAGCTGGACGTGTGATAATACAGCAGAAGAGAACTTGCAAAGATCCAAGGAGTCATAAAAATATAGGGAGTGTTGGGAGGGGCATACTGTCATCGGTGAAAATTAAGTATTTAATCTCTGTGAGAAGCTGGGAAGGCTGAAATCTGCAGGGCTTAGGTGAGTTGTAAATTTTGGAGGCCTAATGTGAATAATAACCAAAGCCCCAATTGTTGTGATACAGTTCAGATTTAGGGAGGTGATGCACTTATGAAGGGAAGAATGTAGGCCCAGTATGGTGTTTCCTTTGGTCTGAGCACTGACTGGTGATCATACTGCTGTTTTTGATTCACTGAATATGTGTAAGTCCTGAGAGAGGGACACATCTCCCCTGGATATATATTTGTGCTGAATTCAAAGTTGTCCTGGTGACTTAAGTATGGCTTGAATACCAGTAGCAGATTAAGAGTTCCCTGGAACTCAGGCTTAATTTAGGTGCTGATACAATCCTCTCAGATGCTGTTTGAGCTCAATTTGCTTTCTTCTCAAACCAAGGTATTTCTGAGTATCTCAGAAACTTACGTCCAGATGTTTATGAATCTTAGCATCCTGATTTTTCTCCACTCCTGATTAAATTAAAATTTAAATGGAATTTAAAGAAGGATCTCATTAGGATTTTCATAGCATAAAAAACCCTGAGCTAAAATGTAGCTGATAATAGCTGCTGTGGATGTGTAGGTAAAATACATCCTGATACGCACAGGAAAATCACAAAAGAATAATCAAACACACGTAGACTTGTCTGTGTAGAATTATATAAAACATGAAATTTGATGAGCTAACCAAACTGGTGGCTAAAGAGGGAGCCAGAGATGAAGCCAGTAACAATCCATGACTAATTCAACACTGTAAAATCATAGAGGGAGAGGAAGCATATAAACTGGCCTGTAGAGACAAAAGTATGGATAGAGAAAGATTTAGAGAAAAAAAAACAAACAAACAGTTCAGTCTATTAAGCTGTGGAATATTTTCTCCGAAATGAAAACTCTGAACTGTTCAGGCTGGCTTGAACAGTCTTAGAAAGGGTCTTGTATTGATAGGATGTGAAGTACATTATCTGATTGGTCTTAAGCAGTGCAAGCATTATAATTATATTTTTACATCTTTATAAAAACCACAGTGAGATAATGCATAAACTATATGAGGGGAAGAGTTGTGATACTCTCACACTGTTCTGGGTCATCCATGAGATTTAATTTTTCTCAAAGAGATTTGTTGTTTGTTCAGACAGACAGCACACTGGTTACAGAAACTTGTCATTGAATTGTGCTGTGGAGTAATATTTCAGTTGCTTTTATGTGACTGAAAGTGTATTGATAGGCGGTGGGATTTATTTCAGTATTACGTCAGTCTTAACCATCTTGTAGCTAGATTTAAGCCTTTAATAAAATAAATCCACAATCACAATAAATTTGGACATGCAGCAGTGAAAAATGAGAACAGTCAAGACTTTCAACAGTAAGTTGAGGATATCTATGTGAAATTACAGAAAGCAGAATGGACAGTGATGTCGAAGATGTTTCCTTACAGCAGACCAAACTCCCTTATTATAGCCTTGAAATCATTAACAATAATAAAATGACCAACAGATTATTTTGAAATAAAGTGGGAATCAGTAAACCTCTACATAGGCCAGTATCCTTGAAGGCTTTTGTTTTCTTATCTTCTTCCTTTCTACTTTTTTCTTTCTGTTTCTCCACGAAGTACTGAGAATCTCTTGGTGTATATTTTCCCATACAGAACATTTTTTATAATTGTTAAAACAACACAATAATTATGTACTCTGTGACACTGAAATACAAAAAATGTAAGAAGTAAATATGAAAAAATGATATTTAGTTCTTATAATAGTAAAGGTAGTTAAGGCAGTCTACTGAATCCTTTTCCCTTTACATAGCCCTCACAGGAGTTCAATCACCCATTTGAAAGACGTGTAGACAAGTAGGATGAGATTGATTTGTGGTGTTTATATTATCTAATCACAGGTATATTTTAATGAAATATGGCATTTTACATACTTCTGAGGTAACTTTTTGTCATATATCTGAAGTGAGTCATACAACTGAAAGTGCATTTAGTAACCTAGGTGATGCCTAGGGATTATACTACCTCAGATCAGCACAGAAGGAATTACTGTAGATGAGAACTGAGCAGAGCTGCTCTCAGTGAAGGAGGAATATTTTCTGTCTCAAAAATCATTTAGAAATCTAATGTGCAATTGTAGCATGGGAAATAAATTACTAGCCAATTTAGAGAATTTCTCACTTCGACCACAAAACATGACATATCGTAGAATCACAGAAGCATAGAACAACTTCGGTTGGAAAGGACCTCAAAGGTTGTTTAGTTCATCTAGATAAGCCTTGAGGGCACCACTGATTACTGCCTTCCATCTGGACATAGAAGCATTGACTATGACCCTCTGGCAACGACTATTCAACCAAATCCTTATTCACTGAATAGTACACCTTTCAAAATGATATATTTCCAATTCAGAGATAAGAGCATGGTGAGGAACATATAGACCTTGCAGAAGCCCGGGTAGATAATATCAGTCACTCTTTCTTTGTCTACTGAAGCTGTCTCTGCATCATAGAAGGCCACCAGATTAGTCAGGCAACATCTTCCCTTGGTGAAGCCATGCTGGCTGTCTTGGATCACCTTCTCATCTTGTATGTGCCTTAATATATCTTCCAGGAAGATCTGTTACATGATTTTCCCAGGCATAAAAATGGGAGTGAAGTTTCCCTTTTTTCAGTCACTATGGACTTCAAATTTGATGGAGAGTTGCTTGGCAACCACGTATCAACCAATTCCCTCAGGACCCTGAGATATATGTCATCCAGACTAGTACACATTTAATTTCAGCAGGTGGTCTTGAACTTGCTCTTTGCTTACAGCAGGAGGGATTTACTGCCCCAGCCCCTCCGTAGAGTTTCAGGGGGACAGATGTAGGAAGCCTTTCCACATCTGGTAAAGCAATTCTCCCTTCTCATGTATCAGAGAGATACACTCTCCTCAGCCTATCTTTTCTTACCAATGTACCTGTAGAATCCCTTCTTGTTATTTTTTACATCCCTCCTCTATTCCAGTTCCACGTGTGCCTTGAATTCGGCTCTGCGTGGGACTTGGAATAGGACACCAATTATAGGTCAGATTTCTTTTTGAGAATTGAGAATTTGGAGTTGAATTCATCATTCAGCACAGTGTATCTGAGCCAAGGACATGAGCAAATATTCCCAGCTTTGCTATCCAGAGAAGTAGATGCCTATTTAGATAGACAAAAGGACATTGAATTTTCTGTCTCCAGTGGCTATGTAGCCAAGTTAGGTATCTTCTGAAGAGAGTGAAATTCATTTGACCTGTTTGATTTTCTAATCAACGTAAATTTTAAAAAGCATGCATGTATCGGGGAGATAATTCCATATCTTCTATTTTTTCCCTACAGGGATAGGTTAGCTACAGGACTTGGGCAGCCTATCCTGTCTATCTGTTCTTCATGATATGTCATGATTTGTTGCAAAGTAGCTTAGCTTTTGGAAGAGGAGTGCAAAATAGTTTCATTCAGGACATGTGCTAGGTGACCATAGTATTTCTCTGAATGTCCTGGTATTTCAATGCTCTGCACTAAAGAGGCCTAGATGCACCCTAGATGAATAGTCAAACTATGAGACTAATATGTGGAAGATGGATGGCCCTGTTGGCACAATGAATAGCTAGGGTACAGCCTATGTCTTTCTGAGCTTTTCTAGTGGTTTAGCCAAGCTTCATAATCTCGTCTACCTAGAGAAGAAGAAATGGGAATCATTAGTGAATTTGAACTCAGGATGCTGCCAGCAATCAAACTGTATATTATGAAAAGACTATTCACAGAGAGATAGATAAGACACTGGAACAGGTTCTCCAGGGCAGTAGTCACAGTACTAAGCCTGCAAGAGTAAAGAGGTGTTTGGACAATGCTCTCAAAGAAAGGGTTTGAATTTTTTGGTAGTCCTGAGTGGAGCCAGGAGTTGGACTTGATGATCCTTCCAACTTAGAATATCCTATGTTTCTATGATTTGGTCTAGAGTATCAGACTTATCTCTGTAGTGCTGTAGTATGAGTGCTCAGTGTCACATGGAGGAGTGACAACAAATGCTTTTGAGGGAGGCAGATTCCAAGCATTTGTTTCCTGAATTTAGTCACATTATATGTCTTTATTTTGAATTCAAATCATGTACTGGTGCTCTCAGACTAAGAAAAATATTGATCTGGATGAGAGTAGTATTCTTTTCACCACCATTTCATTTGTTATTTGGGCAGGGAGATTAAGGAAGTACTTGCATTTTGAAGGTATGGAAGTCACCCTGTTTTCTCAGAAGGCTCTTAGATTAAACATAATTTTCTTCATCTGTTTTTCCTTTACAAACTGTTGTCTTCTCTTTCTTCTCATTCCCTATGTAACTATCTACTGAAACCAATGGAATTCCATCATGAATGAATTTGTGTGTGCATATAACAAAGCTAGATAATAGATACACTAATTGCAACATACATTATTAGTTGAATGGCTATGCTTCTGTCACAGAAATAAGTCAAGGCATGAATACTTTCATAGCATATTGTTCAGCTATTCTGCTCTAGGCAGTTTGAAAATGTACCTACATGCACTACTGAAATTGTTGTGATACTCTGATGGATCGTTATTTGAGTATTATGAAATCGATATATACACTTAGTAATGCAGAAAACCACTCCCATTTCATTCTCTAGAAGTAATATCTTAGTTTTCATTAAAAAAAAAAAATCAAAAGAAAGCTGGTCCAGGTCTTCCTCTTACTGTGCATTCAGTGCCAAGCATTTATTTGTTTTTGATTGAACAAATAAATTCAGAATCCAATTCTAATAAATTTGTCTTTTTAACAGTGAATTTTAAGGAAATAGAGGGAACTGACAAAACCACGTTCTCTGCAATATAATCATTTTAATGAAAGCGAGGAATGCAGAGTTTTTAATGCATGTATATTTTAAGTGTGTTAAATTAATGAACTTCGAAATTAAACAAAAATTACCTCCCAAAGTGTTTCAGAAGTTGCTGACAAGGCAGTTTATACGTGAGTGTTATTCCTATCAGTAGGCACAACGCTAAGCATATTTGTCAGCTCTTAACAAAATTATTGAAATACCTGGAATTCGCAGAGAAATAACACAAGATTTTAAAAGGAAAACAAACAAAGATATGCACAAAACCTCTGCCATATAAGTGTTTGTATTCGTACAAACAGTTCTGCCATGAAAGCAAGCACTGCATAAATATTTGGCACCATAGCTTATAAATATTATAGCTAGGTTGTAACAAGTGAAATATCTGCACATCAGGGTTTATGTCACTTTTCAAGGAAAACTTCATTACAGTGTTATAAAGCTTAAGCAAAATCACATAATCTGAAAGAAAAATAAAACAGTAATTTGTTGTTACCAGATGTGATAATTATCTGATATGCAGTATTTGTTATATTACAACTTAAAATGTGCAGTGGTTTAGTAATAAGGTTGTCCTGTGAACAATGGAACTAATAAACTGGTATTTTATTCCCTGCAATTTTGATCAGTTTTCCTTCTTGTCACCCAGTAGTCTAAGACCTGCAGCTCTTCTCAGAACTGCAAATGCATCTAGAACCCTTCTTTGTTCTCTGCTTCCTCACTCTACCATTCCTATATTCCTTCCTGCCTACAAAATACCATGGATAAATTATCAATCATTTTTTACCATCTGGCAGTACAAGCAGACTGTTTGTGCTGCCTGACCCTGCAGCTGCAAGCTTTTCCATCAGTAGGATCATTAATAAGCATGAATTTGTCACTTACAATTTTTTTACTGTTCCCTGTTGCCAAGCTTTCAAATATTCAAGATCTTAATATTCTTGAGATGTTTATCAAACGTAGTTGAAAGTGGTCTACAGGCTCAAAATCTGATAATTTGAGAAAGGACTATGAAAATTCATAATGAGTAACCAGATTGAGAGTGTTTAGTAATGTTATTGGGGATTTTTCAAAATGGTTTTTGTTGATTGATTTTAAAAGTTGTCATAACTTTGCCAGTATGCAAATATGCACTGAAAAGGTGAAAGGTATAATGAATATCACAAGATTTGTATGAAAAAGTACTTGTTTTTTTTGTTTGTTTGTTTGTTTGTTTTGTTTTGTTTTGTTTTAATGAAGCCTTATTTCAGGCACTGACTACTCACAAATCATGTATATGTTGTGAAATTGTTGCTAGCATCAATAAGAATGAGGACATATAGTACTGTATTGACTACAACATCAAATGTGAATTCTTGGTTAAAGTTCTAAGTTGTTAGTAAGCTAGACTAATAAAATTACAGTGAATTCTCTGTATATTAGTTGAAGAATAGTACATTAGTTCAAGAATGGTCCCCAAGTTCCATATTCAGAGAGGAGAATGTTCCCAAACAAACGTTCTCGTAAGATAAGATTCCCTTTTTAATGGTTAGTTCCTAATTACAAATGCAGAGGTAGGCAATTATAGCATCACAAATATTTTGGATTCAACTCTGTACGTATAGGCATGAGGGCTTCTTTTGTAGACCTGAGAAGCTCAATTAGCCAGCCTCTTCTCCTCCACAGCTGGATTTGGACTGCATCGTGGTCCAACCTTAGAGGGCTTAACCCTTATGCACCACTCATAGTGACCATCTCATTAGGACAGCCAGCAAGTGAAGCAGAAATGAACCAAAACACAGACTTCAAATGACTTTTTAGTAATGTGGAAACAATTTCCAAGCACATGATATGGGAATGAGATGATAATATAGCAAGTACTCAGTCCCTCTGTACCCAGCACTGATGAGGTCACAGCTTGAGTATTGTGTTCAGTTTTGGGCCCCTCACTACAAGAAAGACACTGAGGCTCTGGAGTGTGTCCAGAGAAGGGCGATGAAGCTGGTGAAGCATCTGGAACACAAGTCTTATGGGGAGCAGCTGAAGGAAGTGGGATTGTTCAGTCTGGAGAAAAGGAGGCTCAGGAGTATATTATTGCTTTCTCCAACTACCTGAAAGGAGGCTGAAGCGAGGTAGGGGTTGGCCTCTTCTCCCAGGTAACTAGTGATAGGACAAGAGGTAATGGTCTTTAGGGGAGGTTCAAGTTGGATATTACGAAGAATTTGTTCTCAGCAAACATGGTGAGACGATAGAACTGGCTGCCCTGGGAGGTGGTTGAGTGACCGTCCTGTAGGTTCTCAAGAGGAGAGTAGATGTTGCACTGAGTGATGTGATCTAGAGCAGTCACAGGCAGCAGATGATGGTTGGACTAGATGATCTTATTGATCTTTCCAACCTAAATGATTCTGTAATTCAAGTACTGAGAAATATTGTCTTCTTGTTTTTACCTTTTCCATGGGAGGAGAACTGCAAATCCTCTTGTCTTAATTTATTTGATGCTGTTGATGGTGCTTCCTTTGAGTCTTGCTAGATATAATTTCTAGCTCTTTGTTATTGACTTTTTTTTCCCCTATTATATGTACAAAAAAGTATTTTGTTGATGAATATTCAAACACTTTAGAAGAACGTTAACCTTTGCTGTAAATGAAAAACATCCACAAAAATAAATTCATTAAAACCCAGATTTTGAGATAGAGATGATATTGCTCCCAAATTATTTCCAAGTGGGTTGTTCTGAAGTGTCTTAATATAAGATAGGGAAAAGGAAAAATTATTACTGTGCTTCTGTGATTTCTGGAACAATTTCCTTTAAAATGATATTCCATTAGGAGCTAATAAACAGAAAAAGAAGAAAGAGTAAGATAACTACAGCAAAGAGAAATAATAAATAATCAAAACAAGGATAATGTCTGTGATTTTAGTGTTTGCAGTATGTATTTCAATAAAATAATTTTATCCAGCCATCTTTCATGCCTGAAGAAATAATCAAGTAGCTATTACCTTACCATTAAATGATATACTGTCCAGCTCCTGGCCCATAGAGAGGACTCCATGGTGCAGGTGACAGGAACAGAAACTGAACTGATGGTTTGGAAAGGAACAAAAAGTGCTATTCCCTCAAAATACTTGCCTGTGCCCTCTTAGAAGTTTATTGGAAAAGTCTTATTGATAGTTTCCTGGAAAATCTCAGATTGCTTTGCTGTTTTCTTACTAAAATGTGTATCTTGCAGTACATCTACCAGTTGCAGATTTCATCTTTCAGACAGGTGTGAAATTTTTATTGCCCTTCAGACAGTCATCTAGTGTTGCTTTCAGTGACGGACTTGATGTGAGTCACTCTTGCTGCTTTATCATGAACAGCATCTTAAACATATGTAATCTCATTAACACTATGAGTCCTCTGAAGATAGAACAGCCATGATAAAGGCTAATCACAGAGCTTTCATCTACAGCGTGTGCTACTCGTTTGGTCATTTGAGTTAGTAACTCATAAAGGACAAGAAGCCAGTGGGCTCCCCAGTCTGCTGAACTGCCACTCTCCCAACATTCTGCCTTCTGCAGAGCTTGTGCAAGCTGACTTACTTGGCTAGGTCACAGTACAGGTTTAGTCTTCCTGAAGGGACTGATCTGTCTTTTACAGTCCTCTGAAAGCAAAATCCCTCTTAAATTAGGGTAAACACAAAGAATGCAGGAAGCACGAGAAATACATAGCTGATTTGAGAAGTCCAGGAGATGTTTATTAATGTTATGTTCATAGAGAAGTTATATTGCTACTTTCTTTACTGTATGTATTTCCCTCATGATCAATTCAGGTGAAGAGATCATACTATTGTCTAATGAGAGTAGCCTGCAGTTAACAGAGGAGGTTGTACTGCTGTTAGCATTTATATATAAAAGAGTTCAAAGTAACACACAATAAAGAAGAAAAAAACACCACTAGCATCATTTTAGTAAAAGTGCTGATTAAAATAAGAGGGAAGTATGTATCTTGTACGTCGTTGATAACATATATGGTAGTAAATGTAAGAGTTATAAGAGTCTAGGACTATGTCTCATTAATTTATGTGAGGAATGATATTCCCATTAAAATTAGTTTTTTCACACGCTTCATTTTTGTCCTTGAAAAAGTACATGATGTAATTGAAATATGATTTTTAACTTTGTCATCTAAAGAGAAAATCCTGAGCTACAAAAAGTAAGAGGTCATAAAGAATTTATGTTTGGCCTATTGTTGATGTTCAGAATAAACAGGCGCACTGTAATAGTCTGGTTTTCAAACTCATCAAAGGATTAGAAAGCCATCATACTTTGTAAATAATCATATTTTGTGTTGTTCTTCACCTAGGAAACATTTTCTCTCAGGTACTGTGTTGCATACATATGGGAAGAGTGGGAGGTTTGCAGCTGGTGGCAGAGGAGAAGATGTAGCTGGGACAAGGTGACAGGGATGGAGATAGTGACAGAGGAGGGAGCACACTGACATGGTTTCAGCTAAGTGGAAGAGGAAGGTGGGCAGGTAGATTAACAAACAGAAAAGTCTATATCTGCTCAGTCCATGGCTGGCACTGCAATGTGGACGTTCAGCAGTCCAGTTGGATCTGGTTTAGGACCAAATGTCTCTGTCTTTTTGTTTTCAGAACTGGTTTTCAAGTGTTAGGAGATAAAGATCTTAGCTATTTAATTGTAGACTCCTAAGTCCAAGTGATCATTTTTGACCCACTCTTGTTTTTTGGAGGCTTGCAAATGCAGAACTTTTTGCATTCATTTTCTGTCAGGTTTTCTGAAGTACAAGTAAGAATTGCTCAAACCTTTATTTGTGAAGCAGAAGATTACCCAGGGCAAGGGATGTGGAAAAGGGAAAATAGAGAAAGGCAAAAAAAAAAACTTATGGGTGATAGGACGCTGCCACAGTAGGTCTCTGTAAATAAAGAACTGCAAATTAAGACTTTGTGAACAGTTATTTGCTCGTAGGCCTTCACAGAGCAGACAAATTTTTAAAAACTTAGTGTTCTGCTGGATCAATCTCTACAAACCTGAAAAAAAAATCTGAATTGTCTGAGTAGAAATCTTTAGATAGTCGTACTTTAATTTCAAAACACAAAAACACAAATCTGTTACTATGTAAGTATTTTGTACACTCCACATTCAGTACAGCAATACTACAGGTGCTTTTCTAGCCTAGGCAAAAACTTCAGTATTTGATTTATTCATACGAACGGATACAGAATAAAACAATTCAACTGAAGCAAAAATCTGACAGTTGCTTGTTTGGCAGGGCTTTCATTGTTAGTCTCTGAATGAACTAAAATGGATGATACTTATCACACCTTTCTGCAATCATACTTTGAATGTAATTGTAAAAAAATTGCATTTTATGCCAACAGTTAGCAATCATCCGAATAAATGTAAATTCTTGGCAGGCTTTTGTTATTTTCTTATTTAGATTCTAAAACCATTTTTCCCAGTTTAAAAAAAAAAAAAAAAACAGCAATGAACGTGCCTTTAAATAAACAGGGTTTTAATATGGGACACTGATTACAGCAATGGCTTCAGAACCTGCTGTATATCTTATGTGTTAATAACTGTATGTTTTTCCCCAGCCTTATTATTTTGTTTCTTGTTTAAATTTCCACCATGCAGTTAGGATTATGGGAACTGGGAAATGCGAAAAAAAGCTGAGGGAGGCAATGCTGTAGTCTAGGTTATTTATCTTCCAGACCTTCCAGACCACTGAATTACTGTCTGATGGAGGGAATTTCTTAGTGTAGGTCTTGGTCTAACAAATAACTTGAACTATTCAGCATCATAGTTTCATCTTCTCTCTTTTAATATTCTATGCTAACACAGTAATTACACTCATTGGCTTCCTGTTAAATGAGAGAAGAAATATACTATTTTATTTATTGCACCAAATGAAGGAAAAAAAAAGGCTGTTTTCAGCTGCATAGTGTGAAAGACGTTGGGGGATTTTTTTTCACTCGCAGATGTTAACAGATTTATGCCATGTAAATTGGTTATGTTAATGAAGTTCCAAAATGTTCTAATCAGTGCTTATTCTGTCATATTTTATTTATATTTGTTTTTCAAAATGTATGTGCATGTGATACAGGAAACTTGAAAATCATAATAACGCAGCCAGATTGAAATATAGGTTTCATGTTAACTACAGAGATATGTGTTTTAATTAAAATAGTTGTTAAATATGCATTATGAATACTCATTGAAGACCTAACTTGTTTAGCAAAGTAATATTTTAAAATATTTCTTCTTGAATTATATCTGAAGTCCTTTTCAGTATAAACTGGACAATGTGCTGATGATTCGGGAAAAAAAATATGTTGATATGCTTTAAAAATATCTAAGAATTAATATTTAAAATTTATATTTAAACTTCTAAAATGAGCTATTGGAAAGTTCTTCCAATATGTCACAGGTTGTGAACATAAAGCTGTATGGATGTACTGTAGAGAATACGGATAATCATTAGATTACTGCCTGTAGATTACTACAAGTTTAACACTGTGTTTTCCATTACTTTTCAGAGTGTAACAACATAAAAAATGTTCCATATTTTCTGTAAATTAGGTGGAATTTAGTTTAGGCAAAACAGAACATAGAGAAGCTCAGTCAGAAGAAAAATATGATTCCTCCCAGACCTCATACTTCCCTGTGTATCATTATCAGAGCACACACAGTGGTATTTAATATCACAGGGAAATTTGAGATCAAACTGAGAAATTACAAAGAATATAAGTTGTTGCAGATCTAGGTAGAACTGGATATTGGGTGACATAGAAATGCTGACTTGATGTAAGGTAAATACTACTTTAGGCATAATTTAATTTAGTCTGCTGCTAATGTGATCAGAGTGATTTATAGAAAGATAAAGTATGCAATCTGTGTTCTGAATATTACTGTATAGACATACCTTTGAATCTTTTCTGTAGCCCTTGTACCACAACAAGCTCAAGTGAGACAGCTTTCTTATACTGAACTTGCTGGTAAGTTATTTATGTCATCCTGAAATCACTAAAGATTGCAGATTCATGTACGTAGCTCTCACATGGAAGTACAAGGTGTATTTTTGGTGACATTTGAAAGGCAAAAAGACAGAATGTCTTGCATTTTATTTAATAGGCTATACTTTGCTGAATAGCTTGACTAGTATCCTTCTATGTGGGAAAAAAAAAATGTTTTCAGTTTGCTTCCTCACATACACTGTTTTTTTTTTTGCTGGTAGTGTTTGGATTTTGTTGTTTGTTTTGTTATCTGTATCAACAGTTTGTTTTAATGAGTTTCTTAAAGATTGGGCAGCTGTCACTGATATATGTGTATTTAATGTACAAAATAATTAGGTAAGTGGTAATGTAGTAGATCAGTTCAGTTCAGTGAGTGATAACAAGATTTATGGTGCAGACCCTAGAGACATATAGAGTCTGCATGTTAAGCTGAGCTCCAACTGAAATCAGTAGAAGGCTTTCCTTCCCTTCACATCAATGAAGTCAGAATTCCATCTCAGTTACAGGAGCAGCACTATCCAGATGTAGTTGTGTGCCATTTGCCTCTATGAGGTAACTAGAAATGTGATATTCATAGGAAAAGTGGATTTTCCATAATAAAACCCTGCTAATGTACATAATCTTCAGTGCCTCCTGTTCTTGGCTTATTCCAATCTCTGTATGAAATGACTCACATTAAATATATTTATCCTCTGCTTGCATCTCACAGAAAAGAAGAAAAAGCAACTTCTGACTTTTAGTCAAATGAGGCACTATTGCAGCTGAACACAGTAGGAAAGACACACATACACACACACACACACACATACAAAAAAAAAAAAAGAGAGAGAGAAAGAAGGCATATCAACAATATCAACACAGGTATTTAAGAAGATCAACTAATTGGGAGATGGAGTTGCTTAATCCTAAAAGTACTTTCAGAGAATGGAGTAAAACAGGAGCTGGCAGGATTGAACAAGCTATTTAAAAGCTGTATGTTACAGGACTCAAGGTTTTTCTTCTGTGAGTTTGATAGAAAAGTTATAGACATTTCTGGGTTTCTTGTGCTAACACTGCAGACACTTGCACAGCAGATAATCTGTACAGATAGTGACTTTGATGACATTTCAATGGTAATATTTGTGCAAGGATGAACTGTTCTGGAACAATTTCTCAAGTGAATGAGAAACATACAATTTTCTCTGAAAACTGATCAGGCCGTTCATTTCTACTGTTTTGTTTCAAGCAAATGTATTTTTGCAATCAACTAATAAAGAACACCACGTTATTTTGAATTTTTGTATATTCTCCTTGGTTTTCATTTTTGCCAGTCTGCACTTCTTGTTTTCATCAAAAGACAGTGTTACAGTTTTTAAATAGATAATTTTCACTCTAATCACACTCAGACAAAAGAGATATTTTAAGTACCTTTTAAAAGGTTTTTCTATTGTGGTGTTTTGTTTTGTTTGTTTGTGTTCCATCTACCAAATCTCTTTGGAATCTCTTTGGGATCTCTTGGAAAGAGTCGAGCGGAGAGCCACAAAGATGGTGAAGGGCCTGAAACATCTCCCCTATGAAGAAAGGCTAAGAGAACTGGGTCTGTTCAGCCTTGAAAAGAGAAGACTGAGAGGGGACCTGATCCAGGTCTATAAATATCTAAGGTGTGGGGGGCAGAGTGGCGAGGCCGGACTCTTTTCAGCAGTGTGCGGAAACAGGACACGGGGAAATGGCCAGAAGCTGGAGCACAGGAAGTTCCGCACCAATGTGCGCAAGAACTTCTTTACGGTGAGGGTGACGGAGCACTGGAACGGGCTGCCCAGGGAGGTTGTGGAGTCTCCTTCTTTGGAGATATTCAAGACCCGCCTGGATGCCTATCTGTGCGACCTGGTGTAGGGAACCTGCTTTGGCAGGGGGGTTGGACTCGATGATCTCTGGAGGTCCCTTCCAACCCCTACGATTCTGTGATTCTGAGGGAAACTGAAACGCTCCAATGACCAAATAGGTTCCTATCCCATCTTTTTTACTAATATACTACTACTCCACCATTGTCTCCTGTGTAAGAGGAAATGAAAAATCACAATTCACACTGAGGAGACGTGGTTTAAAAAATATTTGAGAGAGAAAATGAAAACCTAGGAACATCCAGTCTATTGGCATAAAAGAAGCACAAACTATTTGCTGGATATCATCACCTTTTAAGATGTGTTTGAGAACTTATTCCTTAAGAAAGAATAGCAATGTCTAGAGATTTCGCCCATTATTTCTGTTTTTTTTTTTGGAAATACAGGTTGATTTTTTTCACCTTAGCATGTAATTATTAATGTACTTAGGCCCTTTTTTGATTCAGAACAAACCTGCAGTTTTGATAGGACCTAGATTTATTTGCAATTTTTTATTACTTTTCTGCTTGATAAAACAATGGTACCAACATCAGAACCTAATTTATGAATGCTTTTGTACTATTGACTAAGAAAAAGTATCTATGTCCCACAGAGTTAAAAGTTAAAAAATAGGAGTACACAGAGTGAACAGTGTGAACAGAATACAGTTGCAATAAAATTAAGGCTATACCTAAGTGGTATAGAAAGAAAACTCCAGTTAAGAAAATAACCTTTTTGCTTACTATCAACAAGGTCTTTACACATCATTGGGATTAAGTGAACTTGATAGGGGTTTTGGTAACTACTTTCTGGCAAACAGACAAATTATTTTATCTTGATTTACTAAGGTCCAATTCACTTTCTTTCATTTCCAATTGCGAGTAGTCTTTGTACATACCTACCATGTTTTACTTTCCATTTGTCAGCTCACTCCTACACTGCAAAGAAAAATCAAACAGGGAAGTCTGCAAAATGTAAATTGCAGTCTTGTACCTGAGAACAAAAATTTTGAGTGTTCGAACTTAGCAAATCTAAATTTGAACACTTCAAAACTTATTTTCTTTGTAAAGGGACGGAGTTTACACAATAATCATGTAGAAAATTCATTTTCTAATACAATTTGGATAGCACTTACTTTTCTTTCCAAACATAAGGCTGGATTTTTGCTGCAGATTTTGAACTTGACTGAGCTATCACAATTGCAGAGACACTGTAAGTGCTTAGTGTACAATATTTTATTACTGAAGGGCAAAGAATTTGGGGAATTGATCATTTTTCTTCTCTCCCCTTTGTGGTTCAGCTTTTGGCAGGTCAGCTTGCTGCATACAGGGGCTGATTGATCTCTCACCATGTAGAAGTGGCAGGTGCTTGTTAGGCCCCCAGTGGGATTTGCTTCAGTCTGCAGTGATTTCTCTTTCTTCTCACAGTATTGTTAATAGCCTCTGTCTTTTGGTTCCTCAACCTTTTACCAGCAAACAAAATTGAACCTGTTTAATATAGCCAGCATTCTGTGTTTTAATTAGTGACTTTAGTGCATGATCACAAACACCTGGAGTTTGAAAGTGACTGAGTGCTTGCCAAAAGATAGATTTTTGTGGTTCAAATGATCTACGGTCCACATCCTACTAAATTTAAGTGAAAATAAAGCCTGAATAAACAGTGTATCATCTGAAAAAGGTACCTCTTGGATGACAACTCAAAATACTGTTTTCCCAAGGGATAACATTACAGTGGATGCTGTTTTTTTAGATCTGTGGACACGTGAATAAACAGTTCTCCATAAAAAATAAATGACTCTTCTTTTATGAAGTTTCATTAAAAAAATGTTTAAATCACATATCTGTTCAAAAAAATAGTGTTTTACAATGCTCATCACGTACCAGAAATACCATTTAGTGGGTGTCTATAGATCATTCATTTGGAAAATACCAGGGTATTAAAGATATGCTCTAAGAAGATTTTAAGAAAAGCTCCAAAAAATATTTCAAAACATCAAAGGGTAAAAATTCAAAATAATACTAGATAGATGTTTCAATTTTTATTACTTTTTTTTTTTTCATAATGACTTATTAGAATCCAGATGTCTTTAAAGTAAGCACAACTTCCAAATTAATGGTTATCTGCACTTTGTTTGAATCAGGAAATCCTTTGTATTTACAGAGGAAATGTGAATTTTTGTGATCTTTGTAATCTGGTTTAATATAGGCTAGATGGGAATATAGATTGTATTTAAAACACATTGTAAATCTTTTGGCTTCTACTTTTTAGAAACTGGTGAGAGAAACATTTTCTTTTGTAAAATTAAAAATTTTTTTATGATTTTTGGTAAAGAAGAACGTGAGGGAAGAATTAGGAATTAGATGCTGGCTGCTAGCAATTTCTCCTAGAGGTTTTTTTTTTTTTTATTGATTAACATTAAAGGTTAGTGAGGCTTCTTGTATCAAGAAACAAGATTCTAGTATGAAAAATCTAGGTTTATTTATTCTTAATTTTGATTCTAAGAACAGATTTGTTGGTCTTTATGCTAGGTAATAATGTAACTACTGATAAAGTAGCTACATCCTACTCTTTGAGTATCTCATGCTTCCAGTGTAATTTTACACTTCAGCACACAGTACTTTTCTTTTTTGGAAGGCAATAGAACAGCACATAGAGTATTTGTCCCTAAGAGAGATTTTCTGTGTGTCTAAATGTTGCAGTATTGATCTAAAGCTGGGAAAAATGTATATGAAGTCTATAAGGACTGCTGATATGCCTACACCTATCTATCCCAATTTTATCAGAAAAATTCCATGACTATGAGAGAGGCAATAAAACACATAATTTAATCTACCAAATCAAAACGTGGGCTGTGGTTAAGCTATAAGGTATTCAGAGATCTCAGCTATGGATATCAAATCTTCATGGGTATCCGTCTCATTTTCGTGAAGAGATGTGTACAGGAGGAAATATTTCTGTGACCCTACTGAGAATGTTTACCATCAAAGTATGACATGTCCAAGGTCTACCTGTCTCTGAAGATTCTCAGATTTATGCCAATGAAGGACAGAGTCACAAACACTGTTACAGTTATTTCTATCCAGTTATGTACTCAGAACTGCTGTAATGGATTTCTGCACTTAATGTTGCTTGTGAAACTGAATTCATCATTCTGTTCCTTGACCCAAAACATCCAAAATGACAACCACTCCTGATGTTGTTTAAGTGAGATAGACACTGAATTTCTCCTCTTGAAGAGTGTGTACAATTTAGAATGCTACTTCAAATTCATAGACGTATGGTGCTGAACAGAAACATAGACTTTCAAAAGCAAATAGAAATATAGATATTCTTTAAACAGATGGACATCTCAGAACAGAGCGTACAGCATTACTAATTCTTCTCACCCAAACCTGAGGCTTTGAATTCATGCTACTGCTGATAAGAATTGGCTGAAAAAGACTAAGTAAAAATGAAGTAAATTCCTAGAAATTTGATTGTTTCTACTCTGCAAATCAAATGAATAAGTCTGGATTCTCTTTTTTACAGTTCATATAATTTCTCAAGTTTCCTGAGCTGTAATCTCTAGACTTGTGTTGTTAGTGGTATGTCTCAGTGACCGCTTAGTGATTCTCCATTATCTTAAGATCCTAGAACAGAAATTACCTTAAAAAGGGAATAGAATGAATTCTGTTCTGATTCACATGGAGAATTTGTTCCCAAATTCTCACAAATTTCCTGTCTTAGCTTAGTTATTTCAAGTCACCTCACAGCCTTCTCTTCTCCAGGCTGAACAGCCCCAGCCCTCTCAGCCTGTCCTCATAGGACAGGCGTTCCATCCCATGGATCATTTTTGTGGCCCTCCTCTGGACATGCTCCAGCAGGTCCATGTCTCTCCTGTACTGAGGACTCCCCATCTGGATGCGGTAATCGAGGTGAGGTCTCACAGCTCAGAGCAGAGGGGCAGGACCACCTCCCTCACCCTGCTGGCCGTGCTGCTTTTGATGCAGCCCAGGATACAGTTGGCTTTCTGGGCTGTGAGGGCACATTGCTGGCTCATGTCCAGTTTACCACTAATATTTTAGTGTTCTCATACCAGAGAGACTGCTGTAGCAATAGAGAAAAAAAAATATTATAAAATAGAATATATTATCTAAATGAGTCAATCTCAAATTACATTTCTCTGTCATGGCATCAAGTTATTTTTCTCACTTTTAGCAAAAAGAATATATTTTTAACTTTCATTTCCAAGTTGTTGTTTTGGTTTGGTTTTTATATGCTTTTTATTCTTTCAATAACAAACATTAAAATGTTTTTTAACTGTATTCTTTATTTAGATGAAAATATAAGCTATGAGAACAGTGAGTAATAAAATAACAGTGATTTTTATCTTTTAGGATACAATAAAAAACTTGCATGTGATTGAATAAACTTACATTCTTCTTCACTCCAGTCTTGGATAGTGCACGAGTAGAAAACATTGCCATTACATTTCCAAAGGCTCTTTACAGTAATTGTACAACATTAGTCTCAATTTTCCATAAAACATAAATTTCTTGCAATCATTTGAAATGCGTAAATTATAAATAATTGAAATAAATGATGACATACATAACTGTTCATTCACCAGCAGACTTTTTAAATACAAGTCATTTTATTTTATGCTAGACAAGGCAATGCACATGAAGTGCTTAGCTCAGAAAATAAAGAGGGATGATCTGCAGGGAAGTAAATCTTGCTTGAAGGTATAATCAGTACTGTACTGCTACTGCAAATCCAGCTTATGTACAATGTAGGAATCAATTCAGTCCACTGGTGCCTTCAAATTCAAGATCATTTGTAGGGACAAAGGACACTGCATTTAATAATTTTAATCTCCTAATCTTTTGATTCTGTCTCAGAAATTACAGAATGGACCTCTTTCAACAGTATGCAGAAGCTGTCAGACAGTAAGCATACTTAACACACTGCACTCTATGAAGTGCCATTAGGACACATCTGTATAGCAGAACACACACATATTCTTTGCTGAACTAAGAATTAATTTTGATTTCACCTGAGGCAGCAGAATTTTGTTCTGGCAAAATTAGAATGCAAAGTTGCTTGGTTTTCACCTCCTTTGAGCAATGTGCAGTCAAGAATCATTAACAGCATTTGTTTTAAAGGTGAAGAGCATTAAGTACTTCAAGTACTTCACGTATTATGTACTTCAAGTCTAACAGCAGAAGAGCATTCACAGGGGAAAATGAAAAGATGTGGTTCTAATCTCATTTCTCGGATGTAAATTCAGTTGTCACTGCTGAAATTAACAGAACTTAAAATATTTAATTTTTTTTTTTTTGTAAAAAACCTTTGAAATGTAGTGGGGTTTATTGTTCAAAGTTTTATTCCTGACAAAATATTTCCTTCTCTTTTACCTGCTTACTACTGTTCGTATTATATGTGTACACAGACTACAGAAGGAGCCTCAAGGTGTATGCTTCTGTCTGTGAAAAGTAGTCTCTGCTAAAAGAACAAGGTTTTGCCAACATTTTCAAATACAGTAACTTACCATAATTACTTTTCTATTCTAGTCGTAGATTCAGGTTGTAACTGTTGGCAAATTCAGGCTTTTTAATGGTGCCTACTTTAAGTAACAGCCTTTCAATTATATGCACTAGCAAAATGCTGCTGATATCCTGTTCCAGCAATCCAGGTATAAAAGAACATTTTGAAGTGCCACATGAAATAAGATAGTGGTGAATAATAAGCTAGAAAATATGCTTAAGGAATCACTTTACTATCGTTCCAGTGTACAAATTATACAGGAAGAGCTGAAGGCTGACATCTGTTTTTTAGCTCACTTCTGTGCACTGCAAGCTTAGTATTGCTCTTTGCCTACAGCTATTTTTGCACTTATTAAGAATCAGTCAATCATGCACCTTCTAAACAAAAGAAAATTACTTTGTGTTTGAATTTACTTACATGGCTTTCCAAATCTCCAAGTTATGGTTTTCAATGCAAGGTGGAATAAAAAAAATGATCTTCCTATCTCCTAATGATGTTATGAATTCTTTCACTGTAAATACATACCATTAATCATTCCTTTTAACTCCACTATTTTACTTATCAGAAAGAAAGATTTATATTTGATAATCAATTGAATTTTTTTCTTTAAAAAATTCCAGATTTTTCTTGGCTCTACTGAAATTTTGCATAGGTCCCCTTTCCTGAATAGAGCTGACTTGAAAGGTTAGGAAGTGCCATAATTTTTTCAATGTTTCTCTCTGGGAAAATATTTTCTAAGTATGTTATTATGTAAGTGTTTGGTCATAGCATGCCAGGATGCTTTTTTTCTGGTAAGATAGATAAGGCATTCATATACTACATACTGACTTTGATCTCCATTGAATTCTCTGCAAACAGAAAGCTGAATGAATTCCATGTATCTGTTTCTCAAAATTATGCTGTCCCAGTACTGGTTCTTAAAAATCAGTACACATTCAAACCAAACATCTTAACGTTGAGACAGCCAGGGCAATTAGGCTGCTTTTGTTAATTCCTGATACTTACAGAGATTAAATAAATAATTTGTGATGGTTTATCATTGCTGTTCCATGCTGTTCCTGAGGATTCCAATCTGTCTGCTTAATCCTCAGCTAGGATCATGGAGAATGTTCTCCAAGAGGTGATGTATCAGGAAAGGCTGATATAATGATTTGGAAAGCAATTTGAGCTGCCATTCAATGTGACAGTTTCTTTCTAAACATTCTGGATTTTGTTTTCAAGTGTGAATCAGAAGGAAATGAAGTTCTGAAATCAGCATGATTACATTGCCTAATTAAATATGATACAAGATTTTAGTTTTCAGTTGTTGACTAGACTCCCATAGAGTGATAAAGGCACATTTTAACTGCTCACTAGGCAAGCTGTGTTAGAAAAGACACACATGGAAAGGGACTCATCACAACATAGTCATTGAGACTCCTGTTTGATTCTGCAGAATTAGGAAAACCCTAACAGAGAGTGATTTGTATCTTCGTTAAAGAAAGCAATAAAACCTTAGGCGTGATCACTTGTTGTAGGCAAAGTTAATTCTAGCTAGAAGTAGAATGGTGTACTGTCCCATGCTCTTTATCAAAGAAGCATAGCAATAGCAGATGTAAAGAACCTTTCTCTGTTGTTCCACATTACATTTTTATGATAAAAAAAAAGAAGAAAAAAATCAAAAGAGGAAGAAAAGAAGTAAATAAGTAATATGAAAATGAAGTAAGCTGTGCTGTTCAGGTGTGAATAATGACAAGCAACTGCTTAGATGGCTTGATGATGGACTTGTAAGAAAAACAGTATGAAGTCCACACCTGCGGGGGAATCAAGAGTCTATCATAAGGGAAAGGCATTTAGTGAAATGTTTTGAAAAGAATTGCAGTGCCTTACTTGCTTTTGTCTCGTTTGCTTTTTCAGTTTTTTTTTCTTTTTATTTGCTTGTTTTTTTGTTTGTTTGTTAGTTTTTTGTTTTTTGCTGTTGTTGCTCTTTTAATATTTGAGAATGCCAGATATGATGTTGCAAGAACATTGCTGAATGTTCTGTACGCTTTTCAAACACTGTTATTTTCTTTCTGTAAACTAGTTGTGTGTTGGTTGTTTTTTTTCTCAGAGATTTGCATTTTTAAGTAATTGTAAAGTCTTTTTTTCAAGTTGATTAAAAACTAACCAGAGACAAAACAAAACACACGTGCAGATTTAAGGTCTTACAGAAATTTTGTAATACACTGTTATGTTTATTACATTGTCTACTTTGTCCTTCAGTAATATTCTACCACGTAGAGTAAAAACACTAAAACAAATGCACAGTTCTTCTGCATCAGTGAGATAATTAAGCCCAGCAAAGTGATTCCTAAGAATGCCTTACTTATTGCTAGAAGCCAGTTTGGTTCCCAGCAGCCTTAAAAAATTAAGAAGAGAAGGTGACAAAAAGATGGAGGAGAGCATGCATGACTTCCAGTGACTGCTTTATCCCAAGTCTGCTTTTGGCACTGTATAGAGTATATTGCACAAGCTGACCTCTTTTCAAAGGGAGTCACATCTCTGAACAGGGTATGCCAGAAGGGGAACTCTGTCATTTCTGAAAGGGTTATAGAAGGCCACTGACTGAGTAGATGGAAAAATGAAAGAGAACGTCAGGACATGGCCTAATGGGACAGGCTAGGTAACAATTACTCTTATGACAAAGTTTTCTGAGCTTTAGAAGGAAGTCTAACATATTAAGATTCCATCACAAAATCCTGTCTCAATGAAATACTTACGAGTAGTGTGTGTTTTCTCACTTTAAAGGAAAGTATTTACAGGATCTTTCTGTGAAAATATTGTTCCTTCTTCATTTTTCTTAGCGTAGCTGTTCCTTTAATGAACGTAGATATGTAACTGCATATTTATTCTTTAATTTTTGGAAATACCTAGAATATATAGAGTTTTAACAGAATCAATACTTTCATTAAAAGTGAGTTTAATTTTATGATTTTAAAGTAAAATCTGTCATTGGGCTTTAAATAGCCAATATTAACACAAAAGTATTATTCAGTAACCAGTGCACGTCATAAATAGCTGCTCTTTTTTTTTTTCCTTGCACTTATTCTAGAAAAACTCTAAATTTACTGACTTCTGTTCTGTCTTTGCTGAAAACTACCATTAAATGAACTTTTAAAACTGATGAAAGGATAATGGAAAAACATAATCTGCACAAAGAAGACTTGAAAATCAAAATTTATGTATGTGGTCTGTGTGAAAATCTCAAGGCAGATTAAAGTAAGTTTGACTGCATATGTGAATAGTAGATATTTGCCAGATTGGATTTGTAAAATGTTTCGAAAATAACTTTAAAATAGTGTGACTGCTTTATTTTTTTTTTTCTTTTAGATGAATATAAGCCAATGAAAGATTAAAAGAAGGAAAATGCATAAAGGAAATAAAGGAAATGCCTTATAGTGGGTGGAGGTTGCTACTTAGAAGATTATTTGCATTCAAACACCTAGGATTAAAGAAAGATTTGAGCACCATCACAACAATGTTTAGTAAAGATTTAGTATCCACATTTCTTGAGATGAAAAAACATAAATAATTTAGAGTAGACTTTGGTGAATTAAGTTAATATAAGATTAATTTCTTCTCAAGCAGCAATGTGTTCCTGTAGGTGAGTTCACCCTGGCAAGCCCCATAAAGCTGCAGATCAACCTATCTGGGAAGCTCAGGAGCTAGGCTGTGATTGCTGTTGTACTACAGGATCATTTTGAATTTCTACATGCTGAGTTCTTGGCAGAATTATCCCCTAATAAGGAGCAGGTGTCAAGAAAACTGCTTGTCCTTCTATCGTACATATTACTTGTCCTGTTCTCTCTTTCTCTTGAACAGTCTTCTCAGGTCTTACACAGTAATATCTCACCTCGACAGAATTTGCATCAGTTTATAGCAGGATTTAGACAGTTTATAGACAGTTATAGCTGTCTGCAGCGCAAGTACCAACGTAAACTAGTCATTAAAAGGAGATTGGCACTTCATTTAATCAGGCACCTTAAGTGTAAAGAAAATATCAAATACTTTCGAGTCTGTGGCTGATCACACATGAAGAGAGAGATGTGTCCCATCCTCTCAGATATTAATTGATGGAATAGAGGAATGAATTGCCCTTTGAAGTACTTTCACTTTCGAATTGATTGTAGAAATAGCTTAAAGGACTTTTTCAAGCCTATAGTTGAAGTTTTAACCATGTGAACTTCAGCAGAGGAAAATGCAGAGTACCGCAGCCAGGGAAGAATAGCCCCATGGACCGGTACGGTCTGGGGGGATGAATGTCTGGAAAACAGCTATACAGAGTAGGGTGTAGAAGTCCTGGTGGAACCAAACTGAACATGAGCCAGAAGGTATGCTTTCAGCAAATAAAATCAACAGCTTATTAGTCTGAGTTAGGCAGAGTATCAACAGTAGGTGGGTGGAGGTTATCCTTCCTCTCTGCTCGGGGCCAGCAGGACACACCAGAAATGCATGACCAGTGCTGGGATTCCCAGTACAGGAGATATATGGACATAAATGGGGCAAATCCAGCACAGGACCACAAAGCTTTTTAAGAGCTTAGAACATCTGACATATTAGAAAAGGCTAAGGGAGCTTTGGACTATTTAGGCTGGAGGTTCAAGGGGCTCTTATCACCTGGTTAAGTAAGTTTAAGTAATTGATGTGTGAGTTTAAAGACAAACCAGTCAATCTCTACTTGGCTGTGCTCAGTGAAAGGACAAGAGACAACAGGCACAAATGGAAATTTATACAGAAGAAATTCCACTTATACAGAAGAAAAATCTTTCTTATTTTGAGAATGAGCAGAAACTGGAAAATATTGCTCAGAGGTGTTTTGATGTCTTCATCCTTCAAGATATTCACGTTTCAACTGGACATAGCCCTAGGAAATCTGCTATAGTTGAAGGTTTTCTAAGCAGAGATTTTGGATTTCTGGATTTCTGGACATGTCAGCTATTCTGAGATTCTGTAAGTCTGCTATTCTTTGGAGTACATTTGTAAACTGATATCGGACATTTCAGTTTGGGCTGATTAGTCAGAGATATAAAAAACGTAGATATAAAAGATATACACCTTAGTCTCTATCTGTAATTTACACAGAGATAGGGCACTGTCAGATATTATCTGAAAATAGCATAGATTGATGTTTGTCTGTTTTTTTAATTTTTGTTTGGTTATCTGTTTCTCAGGTGACTGTAATGCAAGCTAAGACGTATCATGAAAATTGTTCTAGGTCAAGAAAAACATTGTTTTCTGAAAGTTATTAATTATACTTACTACCTACTGCATAAAATGTTTTTGTGCTACAAACTACATAAGATATGTCCAATTCTAGTATGTAGAGTATAAACAACATAAAAAGGGAACAACTGAAAGGCACCAAAATGCAGACTGTCGATCTGAGAATTGTTCCATAAAGTTTATCTATATAAAATCATAGTGAATGACATTCTCATAATTTAGACATTAAAAGCCAGAGTCATAGTGAGCATCTCCCCCCCCCCAAAAGAAAAGAAAAAAAAAAGCAGCATTCATTATGCAGACATAATGTATTTGTGAGCAAAACCAAGCTGTTGACTAGATGAGTGTAGTATATGCATTTGCCCTGTGTTACACTAGATGGAACAAGAGACAAAGAGGAGATGTGCAACACTGGAATCCCCTCCAGGAATACTTTCTGATTCATCCACCCCATACTGAAGCCTTTTCAGAGTGCCAGACCTCTGGAGAGGGGATGCTGGAGGAGGAGTTTGGCCATAGTTTGAAATGGTTCAGAGCCTGTTTATCACTGCTCAGCTCAATTCTGCTAACCTTGACTGCCCTTCCCAGTAATCCTGTGGCTCTACCTGCAAGAGTAGCTTTTTCTGTCATCTGCACACTGGTGTGTGGCCAGCCACAGCCTGGAGAGTATTTGATGTTTTCTTTATGCTGAGCATGCCTGATGAAATGAATCGTCAGTATAATCCCACTGAATTCAACACCATTTGTGTTTAGAGCCCACTCTGCCTTGTAGTCATCAATGGACATGTAATAAAAACAACTGAACAATACTCACTGTTTTGGAGTTGCTACAAAGCAAACAGAAGGAATTCATTTGTATCTAACTGCATCCAGCACGGCTCTTGTACTGACGTGAGGGTCGATATGCAAAAGGATTAAATAGAAAATTGATGTTAATTTTGAGCATCATTAGAAATGAAAGCATATAGAAAACAAAACAAAACATTTTCCAAATAGAAAATAGCATGTACTTTAAGGCAGCCAACAGATCATTTTAAGTAAAAGAGAAAAAAAAAAACAACTATAAAAATGCAATTAAAAGAGTCATTGAAAAGTTGTGTTGCATTCTATGGATAATAAATAAGTAACTTAAAAAGAGATGGAAGCGTTACATAATTTTTTGTTGTAGTCTGCTCCCACTTTCAATTACATTGAAATCAGTGCTCTTAATTAATGTAACCAGTCTAAGGCAGCAAACTCAGGCCTATAGTGAGCTCACCGTTTTTCAGCTATATTTTTAATTGCATTTCATTTTCCTGTGTAAAGGTTTCTTTAAAACATTGCCATAGCTTTTCAGGTGAAGCAATAGTGAAGCCTGTATGATACATACATGCATAAGCCAGCCAACATGTATAAAGTTGAGATGTATATGAAGGTCGATCTGAAAGTAATGCCTTTTGTTTTATTATGTTGTCCCACAACATCGTATGTTTATGGAGGTCCAACAGTGAATGTGAGCACAGTGAGGTGGTGGGTGGTGCATTTCAGCAGTGGGGACAGCAACAGTTGGTCACTTCTGCTGGTGCAATTTTTTATGAGCACAATTTGCGTGCTGTTGCTCTTTGCTGGCAAAAATGCATAGTGAATGGTAGTGACTATGTTGAAAAAGACTGTTTTGTAGCCAAGAACTTGCTCTATCAAATAGTGTTATTTTGCTCTTTGTATCTGTTAAAGTTTCATGGAAGCAAATAGGAGGGAGTACTTTTGAGTGACCTATGTATAATCTGTATACTTCAACTGGTCTTTCTTGTTTTGTTTTGTTTTTATGTGCCAGGAGCACAGATTGGTGATAAATAGAGAAGGAAGATTGTGGAATAGTGGAAAGTATTTCCTTCAAACATCACCAACTGCTAAGACTTACCTGAACTGCCTATACAAAACTCACTCACAGAATCACAGAATCACAGAATCACAGAATCACAGAATGGCCAGGGTTGGAAGGGACCTCAAGGATCATCAAACTCTAACCCCCACTAACCTCCACATTTAATAGTAGACCAGGCTGCCCAGGACCCCATCCAATCCGGTCTTGAACACCTCTAGGGATGGGGCATCCACAACCTCTCTGGGCAGCCTGATCCAGTACCTCATCACTCTCTCTGTAAAGAGTCTCCCTTTAGGTACTGAAAGGCTGCAGTGAGGTCACCCCACAGCCTTTTTTTCTCCACGCTGAACAAGCCCAGCTCCCTCAGCCTGTCTTCATAAGGGAGATGCTCCAGTCCCCTGATCATCTTTGTGGTCCTCCCCTGGACCCTCTCCAGCAACTCTCTGTCTTTCTTGTACTGGGGGCTCCAGACCTGGACACAGTACTCCAGATGGGGCCTCACAAGAGCAGAGTAGAGGGGGACAATCACCTCCCTGTCCCTGCTGGCCACCCCTCTTCTGATGGAGCCCAGGATACCGTTTGCTTTCCGAGCCGCAAGGGCACACTGCTGGCTCATGTTAAGCTTTTCATCTGTCAAGACCCCCAGGTACTTCTCTGCAGGGCTGCTCTCAAGGACCGCTCCTTCCAGTCTGTATGGATGCCTGGCATTCCTCCGGCCCAAGTGCAAAACTCTGCACTTTGCCGTGTTGAACCTCATCACGTTCACCTGGGCCCACCTTTCCAGCCTCTCGAGGTCCCTCTGAATGGCATCCCTTCCTTCAACCGTGTCAACCGCACCACTCAGCTTGGTGTCGTCAGCAAACTTGCTGAGGGTGCACTCGATTCCGTCATCTATGTCATTGATAAAGATGTTAAAGAGCACTCTCTACACATATATGATGTATATAATAGCAAGAGGGAAGTAATAATTTAAGATTAAAGGAAACAACATTATTTAATATGTTTTCAATGTAGCTTCTCTGCCCAATACCCAATACCTGAACTTCTTTTAAAATGGTTAAAGATCTTAATATAAAATGTATTCAGTTAAAAAAATAGTAGCAAACATTCTAGTTTCTCCCCCTCCCTTCTTGGGTAAGACCTATTTTTGAGCTGTTCTCTTGTGGAGAATGAGTTGCTACTTCTGGCGTTGTTCCCAGAGTACTGCATACTTGGTGGTGTGTGAGGCATTGCCTCTTGGGGAAAAGGCAGGAGGGGGGCTGAATCACAGCATTTAATTCTTAATGATTGTTCTGCATGGTCAAGAGGACACAGAGCAGGCAATGCTCTTTATTCATTACTTACTGTTACAGCTATTGGCAGCCAGCCCTTTTAATTTAGTTATCAATACACAGTGTCTTTAATCTTTTACTTTAAAGCCAGTCCAAAATAAATACTAGCCAATGAGCATCTTCTAAACAAATACTGGAAGATAAATATGATTTAAGGTAGTGCTGTCAAGGGCCTATCAATGCAAGTTCTGAATAAGTGTTATTTGGTATTCTCTTGACAAATCTTGTTTCTTTATCAGGACAGTCGCTTCTCTGACAAAATATCTGACAACTAATAGTGTGTGAAAAAATTCATACACATTGCTAATAGATAAGCTTTTCTGATTATCCCATCTGTTTTCTTGTTGATATAGGACAGTCTTCTAAAGTACATTTTCTCTTACTAAATTGAGCTTGGATTTCAGTTTCCCATGGAGTGGCATGTCTATGTTTCAGAGTTTACTGAACACCTAGAGAACTGTCACCCACTGAGAAGTTTCTCTTTGTATTTCTTGTCTTTATTTTCACACTCTGCCTACTAATTACAACCTAGAATAGTGTATACTATATAATTTCTTTCTTGTGAGTTCTACTATTGCAAGTATGGTGTTATTTCTCTTCTTTTTCACTTGTGCACTCATGCATTGAGTTCTTTGGAATGTTTAAATAATTTAAACAGTAAAGATCTAAGCATTTATTCCTAATCTCTTTTGTTCTCTGGAGACCTCCATCCATTTTGCCAATATACAAGGGCTGCTCCAAAGGTAATGCCTCCTATTTTATTGTGTTGGCCTATGACTTCACAAGCAGATGCTGATGGTATGGCAGTAGAGGTTGAACCATTGTGCCAGTATTCCATTACATTTTGTTGCCTTATGACAGATGGAAGCAGAGGGGCAGTCTGACAAAATGGCATCTGACATGGAAGTGAGTATGAAGCAAAAGTGTGTAATTGAATTTCTCCCTGCAGAAAAAAAAAAAAAAAAAAAAAAAAAAAGCACATTAACTGGCATTCATTCATGTTTTCTGAATGTTTATGGAGACCTAATAGTGGATGTGAGCACAGAGAGGCAGTGGACTAGTGCAGTACTTTATAAGTGTAGCATGCAGGCTGTTTTCATTGCTGGCAAACATAGCATGAACAGTAGTGACTATGCCAAAAAATAACGTTTTGTAGCTGACAATTTTCTCTATCAAAAAAGTGCTACTGTGCTCTTTGTATCTCTTGTAGTTTTCATGGAAATAAGTAGAAGGCAGTGCTTTCAGAGCAACTACATATTTGTGAAGATATAGTTCTTTTATCTGAACACAGCATTCCAAATAAGGTGGCTTCAGTAGATAATCCTTTTTTCTCTAGTGATTTATCTGCAAGATTTTAAAGTGTATTGCTGTGGAAGTTCACTTGGTTAACAATGAGTCTAAAGCTTGGCTTGCTTGTAGAGCACATACACTACAGAAGAACCTACAACCTCTCACTATGTATGCAGAGAAAAAAGATGTGCACAAATGAATTCATAATACTGTTCTCATCCTAGCCCTCTGCAAGGTTATGTAGGGAATAGTTCATCTGACCTGCTCTAGGTGTTCAGTTTTGAGTGAATTGAATAGCTCTCTGGATCCATTGACTAAACAGACTAAAGCTTTAGTTGGGCTGATGTGAAAGGCTTCACTTGATATGTGTAATGATATTAAATATGCCCCAACTAACCATACCAGGCCTCCAGCCTCTTCTTCAAAAGAGTATCCCTCAGATCTTCTGTGCAGTCTGCCGTTCCCATGAGGTTGTCTCAGATACCCTAGGACATTTTAAGTGGAATGGCAGTGGGCATCTTTATTTAGAAAACTGACTGAAACTCCAAAATTTTTCTGACTATTAGTAATGATATCGATGCCTCTTATTTTATGATGTCACCCCACAACACCAGAAGTAGATGTTGGTGATAAGACAGTAGAGGTTGAATCTTCCCACCTATATTCTGTTACATTTTGTTGCTGTGTGACAGATGGCAGCAGAGGAGCAGTCTGACAGAATAGCATCTGACATAGTAGTGTGTATGAAGCAAAGGTGCATAACTAAATTCCTCCATGCAGAAAAAATGACACCCCTTGACATTCATCAACTCTTGCTGCATGTTTATGTAGGTCCAACAGTGGATGCGAGCAAAGTGAAGTGCTTGTGTGTATTTTATAGCTGAGAACTTTATCAAATAGAGTTATTTTGCTCTTTGTATCAGTTGTAGTTTCCATAGAAATAAGTAGGAGGCATTACTTTCAGATCCTGAGTACCTAATTCACATGTAGATACATAAATTTAGCATCTTCATCTGTGAGTCAAATCTTGCTCTCTTCAGCTTCTATAGTTAAATGAGAGGAATCTCATCATCAGATGAGGTGGTGTTATTCTATCTGAACTAAAATGGCCAATTGGTTACAAGTAGAATAAAGGACATTTTGAGTAGAAGAATTTACCACCTGCTTAGTTTTTCTTGTCTTTCTTTTCTTTGATCGCTTCTTAAAGTTAAAAGGTATTTTATTACAGATGCTATATTTTATTCTCTTTTTGTAAATTATTTGTTATTTGTAAATAAATATTATATAGGTGAGTTTAAATATGTATAATCCCACATTGTTCTTGTCAAAATCTTATCTTCACATTGAATAGGTTTCTCAGATTACAGCCACGGTTTTTCTAGCATTTTTCCAATAACACCATTGCAAAACCATTTTATCTGACTTCTATCAGTATATTTCATTTGTCAATTTATTTTCTGGTAACCGTTTTCTTTTCTCCATTGTAGGTTCAATACTGACAGTTTGGATCTCTAAAGAAATGAATAACAGCTTTGCTTAAGATTAGCTATAATCAGAACAATGGTACCAATTACATTAAGGGGAAATTTAGGGACTATAATTTTTTAAAAGGTCTAGAATATATCTTCAAATTCCTCCAAGAGTAACTGTAGACTGAAGAAGAAAACGAAATACTGATTTATTCCAAGATCACATTTGCAAAGTTGTCTCTGGATACAAAGATTAGATTAAAAAAAAAAAAAAAAAATGCAATGAGTACATGGTGCTATAGAATCTAATTGTTGTCACTTGATAACAGTTTCTAATTTCCATGATTCAGTTGGATTTTCAAGGTACCTTGTCTGGTGATTTCTTTTGTTGAATCTACCTGGAGAATCCAGGCCATTAGCAGTGACTGCAGCATCTTTGAGAGTACTTTAGCCTTGGATTAAATCTTATGCCCTGTTTCACACATTTCTGCTCTCCCACTGTGTTGCTGTTCTGTCCCAGCTGCCTATCTGATGATCAAGGACTCAGTGCAGGGAAACACCTGTTTAAAATCTGTTGTAAAATGCCATTTAAGCACATACTCATAAATGTAATCCTCAATTCACTCAAAATGTCTTTATTTTAGTATGCTTAAATAGACAACCCTGTGGCTTAGAACAAGGTTGCATCAGATAGTTAGCTACTTTGTGGAGTAGAAGAAATTCCGGCGATTTTAGATAGAGATGAAGATTAACAAATTAATTCTGTTGTGCTTTTCAATTTACTCATGCTTTTCCCCAGAATTTACGCCTTTGTTTTTTTTTCCTGCATTGCATTTTAAATGTCAATAGTAGCTAATATGACCTCCAGCAGAGCTCTGATAGGCTGTCATTGGCTGTTAGTCCTTCTTAGAGAGAGGCCATCTACCAGTGTGACTGTCACCAGACAATCCCCTGCCACAAAAGATTCTTTGTTTGTATAGTGGGCTTCTCAGATAGGCGTTTTTGTTGGTGTTTTTTTCCTTTTCATTCACTGTGTTTGAGCTTTAAATTTCTTTATTATGAGCATTTATGTGGCTCATTAATGACTGTCAGTAGTGGAAAGAAAAAAACACAAAAAACACCCTTGTCATTTTACTGTCAAAGCAAGACAGAAAAATATATTCTTAAATAACTATCCTCCTATTTATCTGAGTTGAGACAATCACGGATGGCTTCTTTAAGAGCCATACTGGCAGCAACAATTTTTAACCGTGGATCTGCGCTGATTTTTCCTTTAATTTTTTTTTCAACTTTTTCCTGTTGCCCTTTTTAGAGAATAAAAATATTCAACCAGGATAAAACTTTTTCATGCATTCAACTCTTTTGTCATTTCTGCCTATATGTTTGAATCTTCCATAGCAGAAAATAAAAAGCAAACCTAAGTCAAAATAAACTATCATTTAAGGAAATACAAGCATTTTCTTAAGAAAATTAACGTGCTTTAATATATATATTTTAAAGCATGTCTCTGTTGCCTTGGTTGCTCTGATTGAAAGAACTTGGTGTACATAATGCTGCAACTAACGATGCCTTGGGAGTCTCAGTACGACAACAGAGAGAGCTTGTAAATAACAGCTTCAGAGGCTGACATTTATTACAAGCAGAAATCAGTAGGTATTCTGTGTCTCAGCATGCAGTTCAGTGTGACTTGACCGCCCTCTAGTTAGGGGTCGACTTCTTCCATTTACAGAAAGGAGGATCCATTCACCCACCATCCCAGGAACACTGGTAAATAGGTTTTGATCAAACTATCATCATTTCTCCTCCCCAAATGACTGCTTTCTCATCTGTGAAAGGTTCCATCATCACAATGTCTTGTTTGAAACTGCCTGCTTTAAACAGCTGCCAATAAACAGCTCCTTTTATAATGTACTTCCTGCTATACTGAATTTGAAGGTAAGTATAAGAGAATTACTCTTTAAAGTATCAGAAATACTTTAAATCAGATAGCCCTCTCCTTAGAAGCAACAAGAACCACTGGTGTTTGAAGCATTATTATTTAATACGCTTGTTCGCTGCTTGAATTTTTTCCCAAGTAAATTCTTAAAACAAAAATAATCTCCCCGAGGCTCCAAATAGCCAGAATTATAGCAGTATCTAATTTTAAATTAAGCTCCCATATCGTCTGTGTGTATGTGAAGTAGGTGATCTTACACAAAAAGCACCGGCTTAAATTAGCTTGATAAAAGTACGTATTTAAGGACTTAACAGGCTTGCAAGATAAATAATGGTCTTGATAAACATTAGAATGGCTCACTTGCAAGCCTTTTTGTTTAGCAGTGTTCTTTCTCCTTGTACTTTCAAAAGAATGATGAAACGCACAGAGTATATAAATTAAGCGTATTATGATATACCAGTTGAAAGAAAAAGTGTTTTGTTTTAGTTCCACTAACAAATTTAGAAACTCTGGAATTATTAGATCTACTGTGAATCAAAACACACAATGCTTGTTAAAAAATGTGAGAGATTCTGTTAAGCATGTTAAGATCTGCTAAGGTATATAAATGCATCTGTACCGATATAAGAAACAGACGTCATGACTATATAGGTGGTCATGACTTGAAATCATGTTGACTTCTATCCTATGCATGTAATTTTGTCTGCATTTATGCTATAGTCAGTGATTAAATAGCTCAGTAGTGGATTTATCACTGACCCACAGTGGTAGTGAGGAAATGGTCTCAAGTTGCACCAGGGCAGGTTTTTATTGAACATTAGGAAGAAGTCCAGTTGGACATTAGGAATACATATACATTAGGAGGAATTTCTTCATGAAGACAATGATCAAGCTTTGGAATGGACTGCAAGATCTTGTACCTGAGTCATGGCAACTTCCCGCTATCTGTACAAGCAAGGGGACAGAAGAATAGATCACAGCCTTGCCAAAAGGACTTTGGGGTACTGGTGGTTGGCAAGCTGGATGTGAGCCAGCCATGTACCCTCACAGCCCAGAAAGCCAACTGTATCCTGGACTGCATCAAAAGCAACATCAAAACCTCCCTCACCCAGTCAGCAGGGTGAGGGAGGTGATCCTGCCCCTCTGCTCTGCACTGAGACCTCACCTGGAGTACTGTATCCAGATGTGGAGTTCTCAGTACAAGAGAGACACGGACCTGCTGGAGTGCGTCCAGAGGAAGGCCACAGAAATGATCCAACGGATGGAACATCTCTCCTATGAGCATGGCTGAGAGGGGCTGTTCAGCCTGGACAAGAGAAGGCTCTGGGGAGACCTGAGAGTGGCCTTTCAGAATCTAAAGAGGTGCTATGAGAAAAAACTCTTTAGCAGGGTCTGGGAGAAAGAGAAATAGTTTTAACCTAAAAGAGGGGAGATTTAGACTGGGTTTAAGGGAGAAGTTTTTTACAATAAAGGCGCTGAGGCACTAGAACAGTTTGCCCAGGTAGATGGTGGATGTGCGTGGATACATTGAAGGTCAGGTTGGGTGGGGCTCAGAGCAGTCTGATCTAGCTGTAGGTGTCCCTCTTCATTGCAGGGAAATTGAACTAGGTGACTTTTTAGACTCCTTTCCAATTCAAGCAATTCTACAATTCTGTGATTCTGTGGTTTGGTGGTGGGATTCAGTAGGTCAAGTTGACAGTCAGTTGTGCTCTTGAAAGTCTTTTCTGAATTAGATGATTCTATGATTCTATGATTCTATTGCAAGTATGAGAAAGTGCTAAGAAAAACAGAAATTATAATGAAATTTGAGATGTCAGTGATAATTAGCTGTTATGAATATTCATTTCATATTCATTCTGGATAGTGCCATTTTTCACTATCTTTAATAACGGAATAGCATTTCAAGAAATAGAGATATAATAATAGTCATGTGATAATTAACATGGTCTTTACTGAGCGTTGTAGCACTTATCAAGTGCCACGTGGGCTGGAGCAATGACTAGAAATTTAATTTTCAAACATGGCCAGTTCAATGTGTTTAGCAGAATCATTTGACATTCTTGCAGAACTGCTAATTTACAGGAAGATAAAAATCTGCTTGCAAGTGTTTTCACTCATGCTGCAGTCTCATTACAGAGGCTGAGTGCAAAGCTGGAATTACACAACTGTAAATCAGGACCCCAAATGAGGGGTGAAAAGAAATGAAGCAATAATGCTCCCAAAGAACTGTGACATCCAATTAATTTGAGGAAATATGATTCACTATCCTGCTTTCAAATTGGCATATGCTTAAATCCTGTGGACAGAAAACTGGTATGTTCTTAAATGCTTTTTTTTCAGTCAGGATGGAGGCATCCATGACAGTATAGGAGGTAGTATTCTCTTTGTCTGCTATGTGATCTTCATAGAATCATAGAATCATAGAATGGCCTGGGTTGAAAATGATCACAATGATATCCGGTTTCAACCTCCCTGCTACAGGCAGGGTTGCCAACCACTAGCCACATCCATTCTGGCCTTGAATGCATCCAGGGGTGGGGCATCCACAACCTCCTTGGGCAACCTGTTCCAGTGCATCACCACCTTGTGTGAAAAAATTCCTCCTAGTATCTAACCTAAACCTCCCCTGTCTTAGTTTAAAACCATTCCCCCTTGTCCTATCACTATTCACCCTCATAAACAGCCATTCCCCCTCCTGTTTATGCACTCCCTTCAAGGCTGCAATGAGGTCTCCCCGGAGCCTTCTCTTCCCTAAGCTAAAAAAGTCCAGTTCCTTCAATATTTCTTCATTGGAGAGGTGCTCCAGCCCTCTGATCTTAAACTATTTTGAATACTACTTAGCATTATTGTGTTCTGCTATTCCTTACAAAAGTTGTGGTATAATCTCCTGATGCTGTACTAAAAAGTACTAATACTGATGAAGTGCATTGAGTCTTTCACTTAATACCAACCTGTGAAGCTACAGAGTCTTTAGAACAATAATGGGATCTTCCCTGAGTCTTACTGAATGTTTTGAAAAGAAAGGCATATTTGCAAAAGAAAAAATAGGTAGCTGAAAACCCAAAGCCCTCGGAGAAAGAGCATCATGGAAGTCTTCATTTTAGATTACAGTAAGATGCAAAAGAGCAGAATATATGTTAAATTAATTCTAGATAATCTCTTTTGTGTAAGTACTATATGGAAATGAGTGAGATAAATATATTACCACTACTCCTTTTGCATCTCACTGATACTTTTTTTTTTTTTTTTTAATTTAGTATACCCTTCTTCATCTAGCATGTGAAAGAAGTGAAAACAGATTTGAAATTATGTTGATACGGTATGGCTAGTAAAAAATGATAAAACACATATGCTAGTAGATTATGCCCACAGCCTCTATTATGTAAAAATCCCACTTCTATTTTATAGTTCTGAAATGTGGGTTTTCATTGTCTGACAGAGAACAAAGAAAAGATTAAAGCAATGGGGAGAACATTCTTGATTTGTAATGTGAAAAAAAAAAAAAAAAAGAATCTGCACCTGGTTGTGAGGGAGGACTCTAGGTAGAGCCCTGCTGATGCTCCAGGAGAGATTTACCTGGAGCATTCACAGACAGTGGCTCTCATCAGCAAAATATCTGTCCTATAAGGGCTGCATGCTAACACACTCTTAGATGAGTGGCAGGGACAGTAAGATTGTGTATGCAAATTCTACCTGTATATACCCCAGGAAACTATGTAGGAGAGCTGGTAGATTTCCTACCTAAGATTCTGAGCAAAAACTACTCGTAAAGAATGAGATTCCTCAGAATGCAATCAGGCTCCTTTCCTGATGAACAGGCAAAGCAGATTTGCTTTTAAACCTGACTCTTTTAAGTAGTAAAGACATAAGTTGTAGAAAATAACCTTGGATTGCACGGTTGTGAGGTAATGAAGTTTTAATTAAATTGAAGAGTAAACAGAGGCCTATAATGAAGAGTATCAGTTTCAAATAGGCAAGCTAAGGTAGACAAAAGTAGTTACACATACAAGCAAAAGAGGGCTCAGATTAGCATTTTACTTGAGACCTGGGAGTCCTGTTTAATCCAAGTCCAAAAGTATTCTTGAGGATATATCCCAAGGAGAGAGATAGAAGACATTGCGGATGGGCTCATAATGGGGTAAATGTTCAATACAAACAAGAGTTTAGGAGTAAATAGAGAAAGTGCAAAAGATGTAAAGCCTTACACCTAGCAGAATAAAATGAGAACTTCCTTAAGTCAAATTCAAGTGAAATGCTTAAGAAGCATGAGACAGAATATGCTTACTGACCATGCAAATGCGAAACTGGAAAAGAAAGAAAATAAGAATTGCTAAGGACATTAGAAGTAGCATAACTGTTTGCCCCAGATTAAATTGTTTTTATTTTCAACGAGATTAATGTCGAAGAGGAGTGATAGTATGGTTTAAGTTTCTATGTCCTATATAAAAAGCTTTATGTGTTTAAATTGTTCTGTTTGATATGTTAGGTTAAGCTACATGATAGACATTACATCTTTATTAGAAACACTGGTGGCTAATCAGTTCAAAGACATAATGAAAGACATTAAGCAAAGAATTTGAAAAAGCCTAATCCCTGCCTTTGGATATAACCTCATAGCCACACTGCAGCACTGTTTCCATCCTTGGCTGTTTGTTTTAAACTACTTAGCTAATCTTATTTATACTTATTTATTCCTAACTGTAATTATAACTCTTATTTCCCAATTTGCTACTTTTGTTTTCCCAAGGCTGAAACGAATATTATTTTAATCTAACTTATCTGACCCAAAGCCTGAGCAGCAACACTTGTCTTTTATTTCTTTTCTTCTTTAACCCAAAGTTAATAGTCTTATTATATGTTTCCTACAGATTCTCAGGAATATTCTTTGTTCATATGCTTTTTTATTATTAACCCTACAACTTCTGCATCAGGCCTTCCAACAAATGTGAGTTGCTTTGATAAGGTAAATGTTACTTACCCATAGGAGCACCAGGGGAGTCATATCCCGGAGTTAAATAGAAGCAATAATGCTATCATGCAGGACACAAATTAAATTATATCTGGAATGTGTAGTTACTTATACTCACCATTAAAGATAATTTCAAATAGAAACGTATAAAGAGAAGGGTTGCAATAATAATCAGAAGAAAGCCTTTTTGTAACATCAGCTCACTTCTTTTTCAACTCATTGTGAAAAAAATGTGGGTAAGTCTAGAGAACTGAAACCTGTAAGGGTATATCTTTACATATTGTAGACAGGCAGAAAGTAAACACCAAAGAAAAAGAACTCTTTCTAAGGACAAACAGTTGCGAAGAACAATTGGATGATGATGATGATAGTACCCTGAAATTAAAAGGATTCTGATGGAAGTAGGTTTGGGAATAACCTCTTAATAAAAGTGAGTTAAGATGGTCTAACCAGTTCAAATGCATAGAGTGATTAGGTGTATGAAAGAGATGCAATTGTTTGATATAGATAGGATTCTGGTGGACCCTTATGTTCCTGTAATACTGTGCCCTTTTTTAATGTTGCAATTTGTACGCATTGAGTGTTGACCTTTCTCATAATCTATACTATGTAAAAAAACTTTTTATTTGCTGACACAACTGAACAAAATGAAGACAGTCAACTGAAAAAGAATATTTAATCTTCTTGTATCCTTTTTTTGGGAAGGGCAGGGGGTGTTTACTTCAATTTTTCCTTTTGTTTTGAAATGCAAATCACTAAAATAAAAGTACATTTGGTTTCCTCTGGATTATATTTTTAAGGAAGTTGCAGTTCATAAAAAAAACATCACCTAATTCCACTGTTGACCCAATCAGAATATCATGGCCTTCATTCCCTTTTTGGCACTCAGCATTTCTGTAAATATTAAATACATCAACTGTATACATTCAGAACTCTTCTAAATCAGGAGTGAGACTGTGTTTTGTGTCTGCCTCTTGCCTGGATGCTCAAGAAAGCAGGAAGGGCCCTTTGTACCCTTTTGTCTGATTCACTGCAAGCTTCTGCAAAGCAAGATAGAATTTAATCCAGATTTATCATCTGTCATTCAAGTACCAGGAGGCAATATGAGGCAAGAATAACAGATGTAGCCATGTGTGTAGTATCAAGTGGGAAATAACTCAGAGAAATGTTTTGCATTTAACTTGAAAACATTAAGAGAATCACTTGAATGATTGTCAGGCAGAAGGTCATTCGGTCCTTGCAGAAGGAAAGGGAAAATGTCCTGTGCTGTGTCTGGAGATAGCTGAAATAAAAGTAGCACATAAAGCAAGTTTTCTGACCCGGAGAAAAGGTCTATATTGATATTGACTCCTAGATTTAAATATTTTCTGTTCAGTCTAATAGGGCCATGTAGCTTGCAACATGGTATTTATACAGTGGAATCCCGAAGAGTTGCGTATGAAAAATTACTGCAGAGAATGAATGCCAGGTATCTTTCTTCCTCCATAGATCTAATAAAGCCATTTCTGTAACAATTCAAAGATAACATTTCCATACTGTATTATGTGGATACATATGGAAAAAAGGTCTTGCAGATCTTTCCAATCCTATGAGAAGCTTTTGAGGACTGAGTGAAATTACTGTTCTTGCATTCAGAGAAGTACAGAGCCTTTTCCCCAATTTCACCTGTGAGCTGAGAAGGTCTGATGATGGTTCACTGACAGTGATCGGTATCCCTAGTATCCTACCAGCTGTCAGAAGGACATAATGAGAAGCAATTCATAAAACAGCAAGGTCCAATACAAGGAAATAGCACTAAAGTTACTGCATGTCTGGATACAGCCACTGCTGAACTCACTGACAAAAGCTGTGAAAGACTGTGCCCATGGAGGAACCTGCCAGGTGTACTGTCAGGAGTGCTGAACCAGCTGCCTTACAAGAAATGGCAGTCTGAAATGTGATGGCATGAAATGCTCTAGTGTCAAAGCTCAGGAGGTTTCCATGGAGCAATGTAAGAATAACAGCAACAGATCTGTGTGGTCACACTCTTGGTACTGTATATTTGAATCCATGCATTTTACAACTGACAGCATCAAAGAGGCAAGCCAGAAATTGTAAATGGCCATTACAGTAATCAAATTTCAACATAGGTACAACCACACCTCTGTCCAGTGTTCTGTACCAACATACCTAGCCAAAGCATGACCTGAATGTTCACAGAAAGGCTATGCTGCTGTACTCTGTTTACACCATCTACCTTTTTCACTGTATTTATGAGATTTCTATTGTGCATTTTTTTAAATCCCTGCTCATTTTGTTAATAGAACCTCACAGCTTTTATTACAGAAATCTGGTGTTATTAGAATTTGCATTATTTTACCCATTCACTTCTAGTTTATTTCTTCCACAATGTTTTTCTCACATTGTGTCTTTACACCTACAATGTGCTGCTGGGAAGAATTTGTCTTTATTTTAATCGTATGTGAACTTTTTCATATAAATTATAATCCAGACAGAATGGTTAATGTTATTTTAAGAGATATTCTAATATATAAAAGTCCAAAACATCACTTACAGATAAAAAAAAATAATAATAAATTAAAAAAACAAAAGTCAGCAGTAGATTTCTTCAGTTAGAACTTTTTGTGTGTTAAGAGTTTGCTAAGACTTTTTGCAAGCTTCGAACTAAAACTGGTCTTAAGTGTAGTATGTGCTAGACAGCTTGCACTTTCCAATTACAAAAGAATCTGACGAAGTCAGAAAGAGCAGCAGAGAATGAAGTAAAGAGTTTGAAGTTATAGGTTCATTATGAATAATACGCTTAAGATGCTTTGTATTGATAATATTAAGGATTTGATTAAAGAGGATATTGCACAAAGATTTTCTCTTACATTATAAGATGAGGTTAGAAAGAAGTAAAGAATACCTAGTAGAAAAATAGCTTGTCCATTTAATTGCTTTAGGAAATGACAGATTTAATGTTGCGGGAAGAGCATGGGTACTTGGATCTGTGGCTTGATTGTAGAGACAGCTCTTAAGATAACATCAAAGAACAACAGACTCCTTTCTTACAGTGTCTGTAGTCTTTGCAGAGGCCATTTGGTGCAAGTACAGCTGTTGTAGACTCAGACATAATCAGTTTCATGTGCCCATACTGGCCCTTGTGGGGCAATCAGAGGCTGCAGCTCATGTCCAGCTTCATATGCATTGTGGTATCAGCAGAGGAAGTGTTTGCAGCAGGCCCTGTGGGACTGCCTGTCCGGTGATGAGGCCATCCTGTTCTCACAGGCTGGCAGGAACTGTGCTGGCACAATGTTGCAACAAGAGCAGGTCGTTTGCTATGGCCTGGTGAATTTCTGCCATGTGCTCATTCTCTGTATAGATATAGTGGAGTGACTGTGAAAAAAAGGACAAGGCGCATGCATGCCATATGAAATATGTAGAGAGGCACTGCTTCCCTCAGTCTCTCTGCCATTCCTCAAAGGCAGCTTTGGTTGCCATGGGCTCTTTATCTCAGATATAATTCCTGTCAGTGGAGTGAATTACCACATTACCACAAGAAAAAGGTACCAGTTAGAGAATCTATTTCTTCAGAGACAGTCATGGGTTAGGATAAAAACTATATGTATATATATTTCAAAAGCATGGAATCCCTGAAAATCAAGCCACATTCTGGGTGAATGCCTTTCTAGTAGTCACTATACCAGAAATCTTTCTCTTGAGCTGTCAGTAGAGGCTGTAAATCCTGAGAACCATTGCACCCCTGCTCAATGGGGACTGCTAAATTCTGATGCCATCAGTCTCCTTGGAGTCTATGTACAAGTCATTGCCCCACAGTCACCCCAGGATCTCCAGCCCCTGCTGGTGGGTGGTGTGAGGGTTATGGTTGAGAGTTTCTCATGCCATCAGGGAGATGAACATCTTTCTGCATCAGTTAAGGGAAATGTGGACAGCAGTACTTCTGAAGTTCCTAACATGATTTTGCCATGAATTCTGCTTTTGCACATATGAGTGCACAAACTAGGTGCTAGTGTACTAAAAATGTAGGACACTGGGGTAAAGATACTACTTCAGTAACACTGTAAATGCGAAACCTAGATATACACATTAAATCCCACATATGTCCCTTTAGAATTATTGTAAGGAAACTAGAGGGCCGCTGTTGGAATGTAGTATGCCGCATATAGTAGATATATGTAACCCATTAAAATCAGTATATCACCTCAGCCTGAAAATGCCATCAGAATGTAATGCAGGGGAAAAAAGAAGTGAAACGATGCAGGAAAAGAATGATACTAGGGGCCTGCTAATAAAACAATGTTATACCTTCTTGGCCTGCGTACTAGTATACCTATACAGAAAATCCTTATTTATGACATACAGTATAGTCTGCAAGTAGCCGTGTGTAGAAATACCATGCTGAAAAGTACCATTCGGTTGGAACACCAAAAGCATCCACTGTAATTGCTAACACCCACAGCACTCATTATAGCCTATCATGACCATGTTGCATGTACCTTTCAGTCTTCTGGCAGCTCATTCTGTTTGAAGGGTTGTTTGGAAAAGGAGCATTTTCTGAAAAGGACATGGATAAATTGTTCCAGTGATAGGCCAGAGAAGGGAATGGAAATGCAGAAATATGATGACAAATATGATGTTTGCTTTGCTTCAGTTGCTTCAGTACTACAGAATATAGCATGCTCAGAACTGCCAGCTTCTGAAAGAATGGAGACTTCAGCATTGTCGCAGCATTTAAAAACAAGACATCTGACAGTGGTGGAAAAAAAATCTTCAGGATTTTTCAGTCTTGGATCAACAAGATTTGATTACTTAAACTGGCACTGTCAACACAAGTGCCCTTCAGGTATTTCTTTTGGTATCTCTATGTATTGCATTAGTGTAAGGCATGTGCCACCCCAGAAGTTTATCCTATCTTGCACCAAGAATGGCTTCTAAATTTATACAGCCTAAAGCAGCTATTGAATTGAAAACAGTGTCTTTGTCAAAGAACAATGCTGTGTGTCACAGAAAGATATAGCCGATCTTGAGTTTAGAAAAACTACACAATAATTCTACTCAGTCAACTTTTGCAGCAAAACTTCTGGTTTGAAGTGTCTTTTGAAACCAGTTGGCATTTTTGGAAGAAGGTGCAAGTAAAATATTTCGTTGAACAGGCAGTGTCCTCAGCAAATACGATTATACATTTGTCTGTACGTGTAGTACCACTCAAATGTTCACGTGTATAAATAGCGACCTGATTACCACCACAGACTGAAAAGCAATGTTTTAAATTTTTCAGTTGAGAGCAGAATCATACTTTTTTGTACTTGATCATACTTTTTTGTACTTGATTCATGCTCCCTGGCTTTTTGCTGGTTATATTAATCTAGTGTGTTTACCTATCTATCTTGGTCATGTAAACTGAACACATTCTCTAGAGTGGAGTATGCTGTTCATTAGCAGTGAAATTCTAACAACCATCAAATAACATGGAAATTAGGCTTCTTCAGAGGAAAGAAAATGTTTTTTTTTTCTTTGTTCAGACTTCACTGAAGAAACTGAAGGATCAACAGGAAAACATCATGAACACAGTAAAAATAACCTGAGGGAACTTCAGAGCTATCTGTGAGACTGTTTTATCTATGGATCCATGAAGTAGAAAGACATAATTATCTAATCCTTCTGTCTCAGGTTCTATGGACAGTGCTATACACGTTGAAACACGGCAACCGTAGCTGACAGGCTTGACCTCTAATAAGGCAGTAAATTCAAAGTTCTTTAACTAGGAACTGGTTATGCTTAGTCTCTCTGAAGAAACAGAAATATTGTCCAGCTTGAGTTGTAAACATTTTATCCAGTTTTATCCACTGTAAATCAAAATGTTCTCAATGCTGGCAAATAAGATGAATTTTTAGCTTATGAAAAGAACTGAACTGAAATGAAATGAAATGAAAGGAAATGAAATGAAGGCCAATACTTCTCTTCATCATTAAACTTTATTTGGAACATGTTCCATGGGTGCTGGGCAACTCTTATGAATCTTCTTTAAAATTTCAAATTATCTTCATGAACCTTGATATAAGACATTATTTTTCCTATTAGTACAGATAATATTATAGAAACAAGCTAAAGTAATTAGAAATCATTACATCAGGTGCTGTTCACATACATATCAAATATGGTATACTCTAACCTCAAAACTTTATAACCCGAATGTGTGATGTGTGAAACTAAGGAAGTGATATTCAGATAAAGAGATGGAAAATAAGACAAAGTTAACAAGATTACCCAACATTTGGTACGTGGTATGTATCACTTGTAAAGTTGATATTATGTTAATTTTAATTAATGAGTAATAGTATTGTGAAGTATATGGTAGTTAGCAAATATCTGGCTTGTTCCTGAGAAGAGTGGAAACCTAGTCCTCGCGACAGTGGCATTGCTTGAAATTGTATGTGGTAATTATTTCAAATCTGGTAATTCTCTGCTGAAGCTTACTGTTCTTAGAAAGGCCATTTTCAAAATAGGAAGACTATAGATCAGATGAAATATTTTACTGGCTGTGAGCCTTGTATGTACAAAGTTTTTGTAGAAAGCAATCATTACAAAAACTGCAAGAAAGCATTTTGATAAAACATAGTTTTGAATACTACGTTTTATCTCCCAGTCGTTACCCTTGTATATGTCTTTCTCAGAATGTGTCAGGTTGCACCCAATAAAGTACAGCTTTACATTTATTTGTTCTTCTAGGCTTGGGTGGAAGCTCATGTCCATTTCTTGCAACTAACAATTGCATACATAAACCAGTTGGGTTCACTGATATACATAAAGTCTATTTTTTCTTTTTTAAAGAATGAATTTATTTTCTATCAGATCAGTGATCTTATCCACTTCCTTCTTTGATTGCATTGATTATATTTGAAGCAAGTGAAGGAACAACCACATATTATGAGGTTTGCTCCAAAAGTAAATAATGCCTCTTATTTTGTTATGTTGGCCCATGATCTCAGAGGTGGATGTTGATAGTATAACAGTGTTCCCGCTAACATTTTGTTGCCATGCAACAGGTGGCAGTGGAGGGGCAGTCTGACAAAATGACATTTGACATGGAAGTGTGTATAAAGAAAAGTTCTACAACTGAAATATTACATGTGAAAAAAATTGCACATTCATTGACATTCACTGATGTTTGCTGAATGTTCACAAAGACCAAACAGTGGTTGTTAGCACAGTGAGGCAGTGGGTTGTGTGTTTCAGCAGTGACAACAGATACATGAAAAACAAATCACATTCTGGACGGCCATGCATTTTTACAAGCACGGCATGCACGTTCTTGTTCACCTCTGGTACAAATGCATAACTTATGGTGACTATGTTGAAAACTGTGTTTTGTAGCTGAGAATTTGCTCTATTAAAAAGTCTTATTGTGTTTTTCGTATCTTTTGTCATTTCCATGGAAATATTTAGGAGGCATTAGTTTTGAAGCGACATATATACATGGTCCAAAAAAACAGAACAGTGAACTACTCTGCTCTGCTAACATAGTCTATAGTGAAACCACACCTTTATTTCTATAGTGAACAGTTTAGTAATCAACATAAAAGCATTAACAGATCGGTACTGGCTTTACTATTGAAATCAGTTAGTGTCATCCATTTGCTTTTATTTTACATGTATGTAATATATAGTGGTATCACAAAAATGATAGTAACAAAACAAAATGTTGTTAAAAAATAAAAACTAAAAACAGTTACTATATCCTTAATGTGACAGGATTTACTTTGAACAACAGTCAGATCAGTTATATTATGGAAATGCAAAGAAAATGTTTTGTTACAGGATCACATACAAATCTGACTGTTTGTGTACTACTGTCAACATTTACCTTCTTTAGCAAAGTTCAGTGTTATTTTCCATGCTGTTACCAGCTTATCTTATGTTTTAGATTGCCCCCTATCCATATCACTGTATACAAGTAACCCTGTGTTTGCACTCTAAATCAGATAAAAAATTACTGGCCTTGCTTTATGCAAAATAATTACTTCATTTCCGTTTGCATAAACCACTTCATGTTGAATCAGCCTTATGATTATTCTGTTTATCTGACAATGGAGTGTTTCAACCGGATTTCACCGGTCAGCTGTTTAACAGAGAGAAAAGTAATAATAGTAGTCATAAAACTACACGTTATTTATTTGTTTGTTTTTTGTTTGTTTGTTTGTTTAACAATAATTGAAGTTTAAAAACCACATGGATGTGACAGTTGTCACTCTCGAAGTAATCCCATTAGAGCAAGCAAAAGCCATCACATACTATTGGATTACTAGAGGAATGCATATTGCCTTGTAAGGTACTGATTTTAGATGCTTAAATCTTGTATTTTCACAATAACTTCTCCTGGTTGGACTAGCTGTCAAAGGCTGGTGCCTTTCATCTTCATGATCTTAGTTTATCCTAGATCTCTACAATTGCTATTGCTCATTTGCACTGTGAGGACGAGTACAAAATCATTCATGTTTCTGTTCCAATTTATTGGAGAGCAGTAATAACATCTTATAATAGACTTGCCAAGATTTGTACCAATTGGGAAATACTGGGCAGATTTAGGGGAGAAACTCATGAGCTAGCAGAGGCTGTACTTCCAGTTATTTCAGATTTCTGCAAAAGAAAGAAAAAACTCTGAAGAGGAACTTGAACTAAAAATATTCGTACGGTGACTATTCACGAGTTAGTAGAAATCCTGGTTAAATTACGTCTGTACACACAAAATAATTAATCTACATTCCCATCTACATTCCCAATGGGAATTTAGTCTATACTATCCAGTTTTATGAAACAAGCAGCCCTGAAATGAATTAAGTACATTAAATTTTAAATATTATTTTCTGGATGGTATCAATTAGTTGAAAAGGATGAATTGTCTATCTTGATTTTCATTCTTTTAACCTTATCTCAGGATAGCATTATATTCTGCATCCAACATGGCTTTCCATTTTCATGGATCCTCTATCTGTGTCATCTATTTTGATTTAAACAAAATTTAGGAATGCCTTAGTTATTGCTGAAGATGTATTCATTCATCTATTTTAAATTTCCCAGTAATTTTGTTGTATTTTATTTTCTAAGTCATTAAGAGATTTTCATGATTTGTTTTGTAATGCACGGCACTAGGGAAAATTAATGGTTTTATCATCTCAGACAAAAATAAGAATACTAGAAACACTTAGAAATGTATTGAAAAAGGAAAATGTTGGGAAAAGATCAGTTATATACAACCCTTGAGAAAATAAAATGATTGATGTACAGTGTCTCAAGAACTCACTGAAACCCATCTTAAACTTCTTGATGTGATCGATTCCATTTTATTGCTGTGAGATTTATGCAGTAAAACAAATAAGTGTTCCACCTGCGACAAAGCATAAAAGGGATGAAGAGACATGAACGCAACTGATGTATGGAAAAGAACTGATTGTATGCTAATATTATTAAGTGATATTTGAAGCTGATAGTAATTTTAGACTTTATTTTTGTAATTTTAATGTCTTCTGAATGAATCTTGCACTCCAAATAAGAATTCAATTAAAGCAACTATTTTTGCATTCAAATTTTAATATTATATGTGCAATACAAAATCCCAGTGTTTTAGGAAGTTTAAAATTATGCATTCTGAATGGAAACTGATGTTCTCTGCTTAAGTCAATATGCAGTGCAATGGAAATATATTACAAACTTCCTAGGTGTTTTCCTTCCAAACCATGTGCTGGTGATACATCACTGGGATGAAAGAGTCAGCTATTTTCTCTATGTATATTCTACACGGCAGTTTTCTGATGCAGTCAGAAAAAAAAAAAAAAAGGAACAATGAGGAGGAAAGATGCTTGTCTAAGATAGAAACTGAAATTAAGTCTGGACAATGCAGAAGATCCAAAGAGACACTGTGTAGAGTGTATGGGGATCCTTTCCTTCCCAGTACCATTTTATGAATAGCCGAATGCAGCAGAAAGTGAGTTAACGGGCTGAAGAGATAACAGCTGAGTGGAAGACTAATCAGTTTGTTACATTGTGTTTGTGGGAGGAACTCTTCTTTCTTGAGTATGTTTGCAGAATTGAATAACAAAGCTTCTTGTGCAGGTTTTTTGTTGTTTGTGTGCATACACATTTAATGATCCCATAAACTTTAACTTGAGGTGTGCATCAAGTTTTAACCTCCCAACAAAATATATTTAAATTCTTTTCTGAAGCATGGCACAGCCTGTTATTCTGTGTCCTATTTTACCCTCTATTTCTTCCATATAAATTCAAGTGAACAGGTGATAATTAAGAAAAGTGTACTCAAGGAAGACAGAAAGGGATTTCTTTGAAAAACAGACTGCATGTGCTTACAGGGGGTTGATTTCTACTGGATATCTCCCATCGTAAGGTCATGTCAAACACCTGTGTTACTTGCAAGTGAAAGTCAGAGAGGAGAAAATAAACAACCTCCTACAAAGTAGTATTAAGTAGCTAGGTCAGAATGGAAGATGTTATTTTATATATTGTAATTCATAGGACTCTCTTTTGTTTCAGATATTAGCATTGGATATATGTGCAAAAAGAAGCTTCACCAAAGTTTTTTGTTCTCCACTCTTTTTATACAACATGAATGTAAAAAACAGTCTTGCCAGTGATGAACTGCAAAACCACAAGGAAATATTTCATGCATCTGCTACCTTTAATAGCTACTCACCCACAGCATAAGTGCCTTAAAGTTTACTTTCTTTTTTTCTCCAATAGGGAAATAATTGAATAGATGTAATTCAAACTAGGGAAAAGCATTTGAAGGCAGGAGAATAGACTTTAAGCTGTTTTTATTTTTATTTCTGCTGTTATGATTTTTTTCAGCTGTCTTACAGAGTCAGTCACACAGCTTTTATACCTTTTATTTTTCATAAGGAGTTTCATAGTTTCCTTTCACTTCCCTTGAATAAAAACAAAGATATGAGTTTGGTATGTGCTAAGGTGTTGGCTGGAGTGAGAATGCATTCCAGGATCATAGATTGTCTCTAGATCACATTTTGATCACATTCTGTCCTACAGAGTGTAAGTCTTTGATTTTCGTGGGCCTTAAACCAATGGCCAGTACTGGGTCCCAAATTTGCTTTAGAAATAAACTGAGGATTGATTCTGTCATCATATGCGATAGATCTGAATGACAGGTAAAGCTGTATTAAGGTATGAGACTGTATAGGAGACACTTCATCACATACAAGCCCTTGAGACACCAATCTTCTCATGCTCCTATGTCATAAAGTCATAGAATCATTTGACTTGGAATGAACCCTTAAAGGTATCTAGTCCAACTCCCCTGCAGTGAACAGGGACACCTACAGCTAGATCAGATTTCTCAGAGCTCAGTCCAGCCTGACATTTAATGTCTCCGGGATGGGGCATCCACCATCTCTCTGGGAAACCTGCTCTTGGGCTTCACTACCCTTATTGTGAACATCAGCAAACATAGAGCAAACATCAAATATGACCTCTTTGCCTACTGGACTTCTTTGTGGAATTAATCGTTATAATATTTACTTTTCATCTACTGTGTACATTATTGACTGTAGTTAAATAAGTGCAATAGTATATAATTCAGGTAAGCTGCAATTCTTAAGCAAAATTTCTTAAGCAAAACTTCCTAGAATTATGTAATATTCTTTAAACAGAGGATTTTATGGTTGTTTCTCTGAAATAGACACTATATTTGCTCAATTTGCTCCAAGACATAATTTCAGTAATTGGAAGTAATATTTAAATTTTTTTAAATGATGCTAACTTGTTCTGTGTCTAAATCAGAATTCTCCACCAAGGTAAGATTTGATGCTGCAACCCTAGTTGATATATCTAGGATTCCTTACTGTTGAAATTTGTATTTCCAGTAGTTTTTAATCCAGCTAGAACTACTGGAGGCTACAGCTTGGACTAGAACTACAGAAACAAAACAGAATTTAAAATATATTTGAAATCCAAATATGTTATGTGACAAGCTTAGCATTCTGGCAGAAACAGGTTATTGGATGACAGGTATTTGAATAGAACAGACTGTCAGGGTTGGCACTTCCAGTGAACTGCATTTCGTTTAAGGAGTTCTACATCTTAGAAGTTTAATGTTGTTTGATTACATTAATATGTTGGAAAATGCTCTGTGATCAGTAAAATGTTGTTTAATCATTCATCCTTTGTATACAAACATGAAGATTCTGCGTGTTCTGTTTGTATTCTTTTTTTCCTGGTTGTGTGATAGAAATTGAATGAAGTAAATTCAGGGTCTGAAACAATTCTGAAGAAAATTTCAAAAATCCCTAGATCGTTTCAAAAGAATTGTTAGAAGCAGTTGCTTTGTTTTTTGTAACCATTTTTAGAAAATGAATTTTTGTTTCTAATTGGCACCACCATGGTCACTGACTTAGAGTATACACATGTATCAAATTCAAGAATTCTAACTCTGCACAGTAGATACTACTATATAAATCTTTTATGGTACATTCAGGAGAGCTTCTGAATGTTTGAGATGTTTGAGAAATGAGAAAGTCTTTTTCTCCCATTTTAATTTTTCTAGACCATCTTATAGAGCTCATCAAAAGCATCTGGTCAAGCTTTTTGAAGGCAGGTATGACCTTAGGCATTTCAATTAGCCCTACATGCCTACAGTGTAGCTTCGCTATGGAAAACATCTGTAAAATGGCTTTGCAGATTTCTGCTCTCCTTGTGCTTCAGCAACTCTAAATCAAGTTAACTTCATTAAGAAAATAAAATTAATTATTGGTGAGAACGTCTTTTGTAGAGATATTCTTCAACGGAGAGTGAGACTCATCAGGATTAAGAGATGCTCAGTAGAATATCTACTCCTCTATCGTATGCAAAACCTGTTCTTTGCTCCTCATATACACATTTTCCTTGAATCCTGTGATACCCTATTTATCATACCTTTCAGATTATATTTACACTGAACGACACAAGTGATATTTTCTGAGTAAATATTCTGTTGTGCTGCAGCATTCAAAATATTCAGCATCACTTGCAGAAACCATTTGAGCTTATGGGGCCTAGAACTCATTCAGCTTTATTCATTCTGACATTCTTTTCATAATTTATGACATATATAGCCCGTGGTCATTATAGAGGTATTTTCCAACAGGTCAAGAATATGTATTTTAAAAGTTTTTCAGTAGTTTTGATGAGTTCATAGAGGCACAAATGTTAATGGAAGCACATCTTTGCACCTTAGAAGGTGCAAAGAGGGATACAGGCAGAAAAATGCCTTACTCAAATCCTCTTGTGCAGTATGTTTGTGATACTGCTCCCTCACCTTTCTGTAACAATAGCGTAAAGGACTCAAAAGTCAAAGTCAGAATCAGGAGGTTTCATTTTGTCTGAATGTTATTTTGCATTCAGCAACATCTGTCTGGGGACTAATATTTCTGGGAACTGCTGGCTTTTTTCACTCTACAGTGTGAAATTTATCTGAAATCAGCTTTTCTGCTCTTACTGTATGCAGACTTTTGCCTGCTGATACAGAATCATAGAACAGCTTGGGTTACTTCTATGAGTAGACTGATTCTTTTTATTTATACCTGTGGGAGACAGTTCCCACAGGTGTTATCCTGCTTAGCTACTGGAAGCTACAGTTCCTAGTGAAGAAAAGTGGGCAGTTATCCATGATCTTTATAGCCTATTCGGGTTCATCAGTATTCACTACATTAAGGCAACTGAACATGGCATGCGGGAGTAATGAATTGAACCCTTAGACTTTATAGATAGATCTAATTAAAAATAGTTACTGATGAGGTAGGACGCTTGTGTTCTATTTTCTTTTCAGTGTGGGAGTTTGAAATCTACCTCATCCCTGGTCTGTTGTTAAGGCAAGAGAGAACAAGCACTAAACCTTTTCTATATTAGATTTACCACCATGTAGCCAGAAGCATTGCAAACAGAAGGGAAAACATAATGCCGCAACCTAGCACAGAAGATGTTCTTTTGAAGCAATCCCTTAGAAAAGTAGGAAGAAATTGCTTGAGTATTTCTTTACATATCATCTTGTTAAAAATAGACTTGAATCTGTGAACAGGTTGACATTGCACTGTGAGACGTCCACCAAAGAAGTACTAATCAGAACTTGCAGACTCACACAATTCAGCTAAGTGCTTCTCTGATAAAATTTGTAATAAAATTTAATAACTATCATTCTAACAGCCATACTACTTCCAAAAATTGCACCTAAATCTGTTTTAGTCCTCTTATCTCTTGCTAAGATTCTAAGTGTTACAGAAGTGTACTCCCTATTTCCTCTTAAGAATCCGAGTGAATACCTTTATTTTCAGTTTATAGGTGACAGTTGTAAAACTTAAGGACTTAGCCAAGAATTTAGTTTACCCTTCTTGTTTTGAGATTCAAACAGTGCTTTCCCTAAATCACTAAGCGGATGTGTTCTGACAGAGTTTTCACTTAGGATGCTGCATGTTATATTTTTACTAAGCACAATATCCGTTACAGAGATTTCTGGGAAATAAGCCAGTTATAATGATCCCGAGAGAATCTACAGGACTGCAGAATAGGAAAAAAAAACAAGTATACTTATTTAAATATATGAATGTTTCTCAAATTGGCACAGCAAATGTCAATTGACAGATTTTGATGAATTTTGGCACTAATTTCAGATCAAACTAAGAATAAGGCTTTAATTTAAAATGTATTTATCTCTTTATTGACATTAATACAGGTCTCAATCTGTAGTTGCTGAGTTGTCTTTCATCATGATCCATGTCTTCTTTTTTTATGTTTCATTTTTTCAGATTTTAATGCTGTTTGGGTATTTTTGTCCTTTCAGGCATCTGTATATCTCATCTGTGAGCAGAGCATTTGCTAAGAATTATAAGATCATTTTCAAATCATCCTTTGATGGCAAAATGCACAGTTGCAGTTTATATGTATTTGGCCATGGGTGTCTTTTCTATCTTTGAGAAGGATGACCTCTGGCAATAGAAATTTATTTATTTAATTAAATATTTTCATCTGGAATCAGCCCAAAGGGTTCCAGATGTCAGAGTTTTGACTTATCACAGTGTGATATTTTAAATGAAAGGTCCCTGGAACAGAGTTTATGTATTGAATATGCAGATGCTCTACCATTTATAGAACACTAGTAAAATCAAATATTAGCATAAGTGCATCTTAAAATGAAAAAAATCACTATGCCCTGTTACTTGTTGATAGAGATCTTTTGCTTTTTGCAAGTCAATATGAAAAATATATAGGGTTAATTAGGCATACTTTTATCAGAGTACACTTAAAGTCTTTAACCTGCATATACTGCAAGAAAGGAAGCCCTACATGCCTCCCCTTTTAGGCAACTGTGTACAGGTGTGGAGTTTTTAGATGGGAAAGAAGAATCAGAAATAAAATTTAACTGCCTTTTCCAACTGTTAAATAAAGGAACAATGAGATCTGTAACTAATCGTATGTGTTAAAAATTGAAATTCTTACTTATTTTTGACATTGAAATGTTTCAACATTTTTAATTTTTGGAATTCAAAGAAACTTTTTACTTTTATCACATTTTTCTCATTTTCACTACTCTTTTGAGATTATTTTATGGCACAACAGTAGCAATTAAAAACAGTGTAGCATTTGGACTAGATGATCTCTGAAAGTCCCCTGCAACTGAACTGTTCTGTTCTACTGCATTTTTTATCTACTGGTGTGCTATAATAAGATTTATTGATCAAATCCATTTTTAGATATGCATTTTATTTTGTGGTTGTTTTATTTTTGAATCCTAATGCTATTTAACACTGATTAAAACATCTAGATCAAAGAGTCTCCTGTTTGTACTGTAATGAGAAGAGGCTAAGCATCAAATATACTAATTAGAGAAGCAGCTGTTTTGCTGTTAATATCTTGGCTTGAAATAAATTTTTCGAGGAACATAAAAAGCTCATCTGATCTTTAGAAGTTGCATATCAGACAGCTGTATATTAAAAACAAAACAACACAAAATAAAAAACATTTATCTGGATAAAGGTGTCAAGTGCACCCTCAATAAGTTTGCACATGACACCAGATTAGGCAGGAGTCGTGATCTGTGAGTGTAGGAAGGCTCTGCAGAGGAATCTGGATTGATGGGTGTCTCGCTCCAATTTATAGGAGGGAGATGAGGTTCTTTTAATATCTGTATTCCCGGCATGAGATTAAGAAACAGAGGTTCAAATGTTGGTCCAACCAGTTTATTATAAATCCTTATCAGGGGAGGAAAGGAGGGTGATAGAAAAGATAGGAAAGAAGCAAGAATGCCATAAAGCGGGGATAATCACCACCAGGATCCAGCAGCGATCCCTTTGCACGACATTTTGAAGGTCCGAGGAAAAGGCAGCAGGGGGGTAGAGCAGCAGCGTGGCCGGCCTTGGGCAGCAAGCAGGCAGCAGGAGGCAGTCGCAGAGCCAATCCGGGAGGAAGCAGCAGGACTCAGGTAGCGGGCCCAGGAGAGTCCGTCAGCATGCAGGAATTCCGCAGTGAGGAATCTGATGGCAGTCACCTTCGTTCTTCTTTAGCATCGTGGTAGAGTGCAGAGCAAGTCCAGGAGGGAGAGAGGCGGGTCATGAGGCTTCTCATGTCAGAAACCTCTTCTTCATGAGGAATCAGTTGCCAGAAAACCTCCATTCTTCTTCAAGAGGAATCTCTTGCCAGAAAAACCTAAACCTCATGGTTTTCGATTCCTCTTTTATCCTACTTTTTTTCCTGCCTACGTGACATCCCTGGGCACTTGAGCAAGATCATGTGAGTACCCCCTGAGATGGCCATCTTCCTTGAGATAAGGCCACACAAAAGACCCCTTCACAGCCAGCTGCATCTTATCTCTCTCTCGTTGCCCCTGGCCTTGTCCATCTATGTCCCTCAGACAAAGGATTTCTCAACCCTTGCCCAGGACTTGCTTGGACTTGTTCATCTGTGTTCCCAGCAAGCTTTGAGACAATTATGTAAAAGAATAATCTCTTACAATGGACCACATCCAGTCTCGTGACACTCAACAGGGCAAAATACTGGGTGCTGCACTTGAGTCATAATCTGTAGAGAAGATTGGCTGGAAATTTGCCTGGCAGAAAATGAGCTGGGGGAACTGATCAACAGTCAGATGAACATGAGCAGGCAGGTGGCCAAGAGGGCCAGTGATATCTGGCCTGTGTCAAAAGTAGTGTGGCCAGTGGGATTAGGGAACTGGTTGTTCACCTGTGTGCAGCTCCAGCATATGTGCCTTGATTACTGTGTTCAGCTTTGGGCCCTTCTCTACAGGAAGGAGGTTGAGTTGCTGGAACATGTTCAGAGAGGAACAATTAAACTGGTGAAGGAACTAGGAAACAGGATGTATGAAGAGCAGCAGAGAGAACTGGGACTGTTTAATTTGGAGAAAAAGGAAGCTGAGGGGAGACCTCATCAATCTTTACAACTATGTGAGAGGAGATTTCAGTGAGGTGGGACTGGTTTCTTCATAAAGTAGGTAGATGGTCAAGTATTGGAATGAACTATACAGGGAAGTAGTGAAGTTCCGTCTCTGGAGGTATTTAAGTGGATATGGTTTAGTGATGGAACTCAGATGACCTGGTTAATGGACTTAGATGATTCTACAGTTCAATGCTTATTAAAATACTAAGATAATAATTAATGACATCCAGATTCATTTCTCTATTTAAAGAACTTTCCAGTTACGTAATTGACAAACTAGTTGCTGTTAGATTTCTCTGTCATCGGCAGAGAAACAGGACCTTTCAAAAGGTAAAGCTTCATTTCATTTACAAGACAAAAGCAAGCATATTTTTCTCTTGAAAACTGCCAGACAATCCACTTCTAAAGCATTTGGAAGAATTTATTTATTCTAATTTAAAGCACCTAAGATAAACAGGATATGTTTACATAGTGGCAGCATGCTCTGAAAAAAAAAATCAAAAACATTGACACCTCAAACTATCTACTTTTCTGTAAAAATTGTAAAGTAACTTTGAAATGAAATTTACTTTGAAATGAAATTTTAACTTTTTGAAATATCAATTTTTTTCTAAAGTGAAACTATTAAATATAATTTTTACATATGCCTGGCACCTCTTGAGTCTAGCAATGATAAAAACTTTCTGAAAGGATTTAATCATATGTAGAGAAGATTTAATCATGTGTAGAGAAAAGTCATAGCTGAACCTTACAGTGAGATGTGAGTGCTGGGTCAATTTTATGATTGCACCTTGCATAGCTGTCTTTCGACAGCATACTCTGCTCGCAGTGTCATTTCCAAAGAGGTCCATGCGTATTTTACAGATTCTGTGGATCACACCCACATTCTCTCCTACACACAGCAGATTTTCTCCACTACTTTAAAAAAATAAAATATCATTTGCTTCTTTTCTCCGTTTCTGTTTAATTAGTGAAAAAGGGGCAATATTAGACAAACACAAACTATTCCTTGTTAATTAACCCTGATATACTGCCATCTCCAAGAAACTCATAGCCTAAATCAAACATATTCTGAGGAGAACATACAGGCCTCTCATTGACAGTAGAAGCTCAAACCAAAAGACATCATTTGTGCATTAGTCCTGTACTATGACATGTAATTCCTGACCTCAGAGGAAAGACTCATCATTACTTCTTCCATCTGATATTTATGAAATGTTGCCTAGCATGTCTGGCAGAGTCAGTAATACATTTTCCTCTTTTTCTGTTTTGTGTCTTGTTTCTATAGCATCTGAGTTTTGTGTGATTTCTCATAAAACATTCTCAAGTTTCACCCACACAGGCCATCTGGACTGTAGTTAATATTTTAGGACCTATCCCCTTAACTTTGATGTACTTTCTTGTAACTGCTAAAACATGGTGATATCTTTTCCTTCTGTCTTGAGAACCTCCCCCTCACAAACCCAGACATATCAGAGGAACCAAGGGCTTGGTATTGCCAGCAGCTGAAGTCTTTCAAATATCTTGTAATTTATTTTTTTTTTCAAATCTGAGAAAATATATTATGAGAAAAAGAAATCTCTGCATTATCAAGAGGAAATATTTTACCATAATGGCAGGAATAAAGTCCTAAAGTCTGAAATATTGTACTGAAAAATAAGTTTCGTGTTGTTGGTTTTCGAAACCTTTTTGTTGCACTAGGTAATACTGTGATGAACAGCAGTGTACCATGCTGCATTTGACTAATGACATTGTCAATACTGTATCTTGGTCCCTATCTTCACCTGAACTTGTTTTCTTCTCATGTTCATTGAATTGCATCTGAGTAACTGTTTTATGAACCAGTAAGGTTCATTCTACTCCTACAGAGTTGGAATGTTCTGTGGGGACCATAAGGTGGTATATTTTGCACTGATTTAACCCTGAAATATATCTTAAATAGCTCAGTCACTTTTGCAATATTTTTGAGTCTGATGTTACTACTTATTTTGTTTATAATGTGAAAGCAAACTTGATAGATAACGGTCAGAAAAATGTTTCTAGAAAACAAACTGACAGTTCTCATAACACTTGTAATGACGTGCATAGTATAGTAAGATACTTATCAGCAATCTTATCCTCCTGAACTTCTGGGATTGTGATCACTGCAGTCGTATTTCTCTCTTGAGGATGGGCCCACACAAATTTTTGAGTTTTTTTCACATATCCTTAGCTAGCTCACTTTTCAGGCACAGGAACTGATCTTAAGATTGGTATCTCTTCTCTGCCATCTGTGTCACTCAGCCCTGACGAAATGCTCAGTCATGGGAATATGGCTTGGGGAGCAATGCATGTGAACTTACATACAATTCTAGTGGGTAATTCATGGCCAAATTAGGCCAACAGAATCAAAAAGAGGAGCTGTCTGGTATATCTGCAACTGGATAAAAGAGTAAGAGCAGAATTTATTTCCCTGACCTCGTGTATCCAGAGCATCCAACATATTCCAGGGTTCTAAGATACCTTCAGGAGCATGTATGTAGGACACAGAGACTTTTGAAGCAGCATTTGGAGATCAAGGAAGATGTCTGAAGTTTTCTCAAAGGCTCCAAGCATCTGTGTTTAGACAGAATTGAACTCTAGATTTTGTTGATCTTGTCTGAGATAAAACTTAATCATCGCACACATATATCCACATTTAAATCTCATAATCTCTGAATGTAACTCAAGGAAAATGTAATAGTGGAGAGTTAAAGAGTTGTCATGAAAGAGACAGTGGATTAGGAATCACTAAAATCTGATTAATAGAGGTTACTATTACATGAGGTAGAGGATTCTCCCCACTACTGCTAGTGGCACATGAAACTTGGTAAGACGACAACGTTCTCCCTTTTTTGTCAAGTAAAGATCAAATTTATTACCTCTCCTGAGCTTCAAAAGTTGTATTGCTGCCACTGTTATATAGTTCTGTCTGCTGTGTGTATGAAATTCATTGTAAGTGATAACAAATTCTTTGACATTTGCCACAGTTTATTTTTCATCTTTTGTTGTTTGTTTTCAGTCTGCTGCAGAAATCTGATCACCATAGCATGCTTGCCAAAATATCATAGAAACAGGGAAGGGAGGGTAATGGTGATTTTGCCAAATAATTTAGATCCAGTATGCTGTAGACTGTACAGATCTCTCTGCCTAGCACTGGTTTGCTTTTGAACTACTATATTTCACACATCTCTAGTTTTTGCTTAAATATTTTTGATCTGTAAATCAGAACGCAACACTATAATGCATTCAGATGTCTGCTTGTCACTAAAGAGTTAAAATATTTTTAATTAGCTAGACTGAGATATTGATCCATAAATTCTGCACCTCATCCTTCTTCCCAGCTTTCATAAAGTCATGCAAAACTGAAAACTGGAGATTGAGCATAAATGTACAAAAGGATATTTTACATGGGATTATAAGACTACATCAGAAAAAAAAAATACAAAGCATTTTCTGAAGGATAATACAGGGGGACTTGAAAGTCTACAAAAGTATAGGGGTATCTTAATAGAATCATAGAATCATAGAAACGTACGATAGTTTGAGTTGGATTAAAGTTGTCATTAAATAGAAAATTAACATACAATGTTTTAAGCAAAATTCTAAACTCCTGTCTTTTTCCCTTTGTTGAAAAACAACCACTTTCAAAAAATCTTGAAGAAAATACTTGATTCATCATTATATTTTCCACTGTCCTTTCTGCATGTTTGTGGCAGAATGAATAAATGTCTGCAGAAACATGTTTCTAATCTGATAAAAGACATGAACACAAACATTTTAAGGAATATAATTTTCCCTCTGATAAAGAACCTCCGCGTTTCTGTGAAACAGGGCTGTCTGAGGAAAAGATTTTTCATCTTTTACGATGTGTCTTTGAGGGCAAGAACTAAATCTTGTAAATCTGTTAACAGCATGTAACAATCTGTTAAACTAGGAATTTTTGTGTCTGAACTGATTGTAGAATCAGGATACATGCTTGTGTTGTTTTGCATGTGCATACAAGAAGATTGTCTTAGAACAAATCTGCTTTTAGAAACATTTACCTTCAGAAAATGTGCCCTTCTTTGCAGTGATCATAAGGACTAAGAGCACCAGAGGGCTTTATTCTAGTTCTGTGCTCAAAATGCATTTGAGCTTCACTGAAAACTTGTCTAGTTTTCCTGTCTTTGCCATAACTATATGTTAATCCTACAGAAAAAATACAGTGCATGTTGTTTTGTTTTAAAACAGGGCTATAAAAAATTGAAAATTCTCCCACATTCTTTTCCTCGGCTATATGCACATAAACTTCCTCTCCTCTCAGTTCCCCACAGTTGTCCACTTCCTAATTTCTCTTATTTATGACAGCAAAGTAGAGCAACTTTAAATACTAGGATTTCTTTTGCACACACAACATATTTGTAAAGATTGCTTGTTAAAAGTCATCTACGTTGCTGCATTTCTTTTCTTTTTTTTTTTTTTTGAATGATGTGAAACATGACTGCTTTCTTAAGCAAAAAGTTGTCAGATGGATTGCATAAAGCAGACACAGTATGCCACTGATGAACGCTGGCTATTCAGCTCCTCCACTAACAGTTGAAATTTCTACTTATAGCTCATGCTTTGTAATTCTCGTTTAATGGATGAAATATCCAAATATTCAATCTAAAAGCATATTGCTTTTTTTGATGTATAATTCATTGAAGTTTAACTAGTTTTACAGTCAGTCTTAGGATATCACTGTCCCAATTTTACTGCGAGTGCGAGACCAACCTTTCTCCAGACCAGCTGCCTGTCAATCAGATGTCACTCACAGAGGCCCCTGAACAATTCTCTTCTCTAATTAGAGATGGAAAAGTAACAGTTTAGATTTGTTCATGGACTTCAGTGCTGGCAGATGTGGGTTGTTGGCTTTTTTCTTTTTCCATCAAGTAGACTAGTAAACCTTAAGTACAAGATAGATGAGACTGCTTTTAAATTTTATAATTAAAATGCACATCATCCCCTCCATGAAAGAAAGATATATTTCTGTTGTGGCAATATACGTTTTATTTTGTAGAAAATCACTATTTTAATAGATTTTTGTTAGCACACAGAAATATTTAAAGCATTTTTTCACAAGAAAGTTAAATGTAATTAAGGTTATATCTCTGTTAGGATATGTTAATAAGCTGTACACTCTCAATATAGGCATACATGTATGAATATTCAGAATTTAATACCCATTAAATTTACTGCATTGTAATTAATTCCTAGATACAATGGTGATTTAGTCTGAATCTGTCTTCTAGCACAGAGAAAATTCTCAGGAATGGAAAATCCATGTTATTTTTTCACTATCCTCAGTAAGCCCCTTGGCTATTTTTATATACTCTCACTCAAGTTAATATTGCGGTTGCTTTTATTTGAGGAGTCAAAGGGAGCCAGAGAAGTCATTTTTCAAGCTTATAATTCCATACCAGTTACAAATCTTAGTTTTATGTTACTTAGGTTCATATGGTTCATAGAGGTTGCACACCTCTAACCATTTTTAAAAAGTAAGAAGAATTCAGATGTAATTGGTTTATTGCTCAAAGCCTTAAGCTAGGGGTATTTTGAGAGTGTTAGTTTCTTAGTACAGAAGTACTCAGTACTATTTTGCATTGTTACTCCTTACAAGATGTGTGATCCTCATGAAGCTGGCTTTGGACTTTCATAGATGACAGAATGTGACCTGCCCTGCTCTGTTCTCTGCAGTAGACCAAAATGCTCATACAGCCAAAGATCTTTCACCCTCATCCTAGCACTCAATGTCTTTGAATATTCCAAGTGTAGATATTCCTGCTATGGTCTCTTTTGCTAGTTTCATTGCTTTTCCTTGGTCTATGTTTAGATGCTGCAAAGCAAGCTTTCATTATTATGCATGCCTAGGCTTGGGCTCTTAAACATGGGTGCTGTACATGATCCAAAGCCAAATGTATTTCAGCTGAATTCTAGCAATTTCATTCATTGCAAGGATTACCTGATCAGAAGAATAGTCTCAAGGCCTTCACTGACTACACTGACTTCACTGACTCAAGGCTTTCACTGACTACAAGTAATTCAATAGAAGGAAGGATGTATGATATAACCCAGCACATTCCAAGATCTTATAAGTTCAAAGAATATAATGTGAGAAAAGTGGGATTAAGAAAAAGAAATAAAAAATCAAGATGATAGATGGTCAGGAGAAGCTGAGAATATAGGTCTAGGAGTGATATCTAAGGAAGAATGACACTTTTGGCTATTAGATCTGTACAAAATATTGATACTAAATAATTATTACTGGAAAAAAAAAATCTTATTTGCAAATAATAAATACTCCTTTCTTTCTACATCTGATTTGAATAGAGGAAAGGAAAAAACAACGATAACAACAACAACCAAGCCATCAACAAATAGATGTCACAAAGAAAATGCATATTCTTCTAAAAGATGTCTAATAGCTGCATTTTGTTTTCTGTAATTCATAAATGCTACTTTGTTGGAGTGCAATTACACAGCATGAATACATTGTACGCTACTCTGCTTTTTATAAACATACATCCACAAGCAGCCACTAGATTTGATGAATCTTTTATTCTTAGTTCTGTGGACATTACAGTTTCACCTCTTGAAGATGTCGTTTCTGTGGCTAGCTCAGTGTCAAAGAATGAAGTATTACTAAGTAAAGTAGCTCCATGCATCTTTCCCTTATTTCTAATAATCACAGTCTCTTTAAAGTTAGATTAACTTGTCTTTTCCTGAAGGCTAAATCTTTCAGTTTGAATGTATGAGCAGCATGGAGAAAGCAGGGGGATGCGAGAAAAATTGAATAATCTTTTTAGAGGGGCTATGGGAATTCTCAGCAAATTCAACAGGTCATTGCTACTGCTAGGATCATTGCCAGAAATTTACATTTTTATACCTGTGAAGTATGAGGTATCTTGCAAAGCAGGATAAGGTTTCCTTGGGCACTTTAATGCTTTTATATATATTTTTCTGCATTATACATGGTTAGTTATTCGGGGACCTAGAACAGAGAGCTGCGGAAGCAGAAGGGAAGGGACAGACATGCTGTATATTGGACTTATAGTCAGTTGGTAAAAGCTTTGGAACTGTTTTCCACTATGAGTAGATTAGTGAGACAGACTGAGCAAGCCTACATCCATCTTTGTGACTGACTTTGTATTTTTTTTTTTAATTCATATAAAAATACAAGCAAAAATCAAACCATACTGAACCAAAACAAAAAACACCCAACCATTTACCCTAGGGGGGGCTTTACAGCATCTTAAGACTCACAGAGACATACCAATCTAGTCGGAAGAGCAAAATACACAGTTCAGACGAGTAGTTCAGCTGTTAGACAGCATTAAAATGTCTAAAATGATCAATTACATTGTAGGGATCCAGAGAATTTCCAGAAATCAGTGCTGGAAACATGTTAGATTGTTCACAATTGTCATCCTAGTCTGCAAAGGTAACTTCAACAGACAGTCATGTAATAGCACTTGGCTACTGTACAAAAATAACAACTTTGGTTAACTCTGTCTTTCATTTTTATTCTAAAAATACAGAGTGGAAATCAGATGAAATTACTAGAGTTTAACCAGGCTTGACAATGAATTGTTGGTATTTATGTGAATTCCATTTAAAGCAAAAGGTCAGGCCACCCGTTCTTGAAACTCAGTCCTGACTGAAAATATTTGACAGCTGCAGTAAGCCTGGCTAAGTTTTCTGGTTTGTGATCAGAAATTCAAATGCTTTAATTCAAAATTTGATTCCAGGTGCTGCACTATACAAAGACATAGGGTTATGCCAAAAATGGCATAACATTGTTGGAGCTGTGTGGTATTTCAGAGTTTAGTGTTCACATTGGGAATCTTACCATGATGGTGGAATACCCTTGACAAATTCATTTAGTCACTCATCGTTTGCTATCTACTGCAGTGCCTTGATGGATCAGTGCCTGGAAGCCACTGTACACCTCTTCAGCCTCTGTGTCAAGAGAAAGCACTGCAGTAGCTTTTCTGCAAGGAGTTTTTAACCCTTGCTTTTGAATTCTTGAGTATGTGGAAGGAAGAGGATGAAATACACTGGAGGGGCAACTTTCCCATTTTCCCTTGCAGTTATCAGCTGAGAGAGAAAAAAGATTTCTATTCAGAAAACACATGGTGGGTTTTGAGGGTTGAATGTGAGGTGAGTTATGTTAGCAGTCTAGTTCTTGGTTCATACATGTTGAGCGCCAGTTTATCCAGTGCACCATGAAGAAAAGGTGATCTCAGCAACAACTCAGGAAAAACAAAACAAAATGAAACAAAATTCATTGTGCAGAAAAAGTGACACAAAGGAAGGTTCTCCCCCATCGCAGTGCAGTGGGTGGAATCAGAACCTCTGGCTCCTTCACAAAGAGGCAGAACCTACTGTCTGGAGCCCTGGGGAGAATTTCTAATTTAACTGAAGCCAGCAACAAGGAGAATTGTGCAAAAATGCCTGAAACTAACATGATTTAGTTAACAGAGGTGGACAAAAAACAAAACTTTGCACTAGGTAATTGATACTATTGCTCTCTTTAATTTGCTGTTGCTGTAAGTTCCCTAAATAAAAGAAAAAAAAAAAAAAAAGGAAGAAACTATGCTGACACATTGTGCCAAAGCTTTCAAACATTGCTATATATATTGTTATTTAATTTATAATTTGCACTGCAATCTGTATTGGTCCAATTAATATTGTAGAAATTATTAACAAATAGTCATTGAGAGCAGAGTTTTTCTTTAGATTTGCATTTCAGAAATGTGATACTTCTCATGGTTTGAATTGTCAGTATAAATAGCAAATAAGTCCTTTTTAAAGTCATTTTGGGATCCCTTTTCCATCTTGCTTGACCTGTCTGTTTTTCTGGGGAGTGGTTAAGACATCTGTCATGAGAAATGAAAGGGAAAAAAACAGGAGATGGGAGGGTAGCTGTACATTCCATCCCTCTTTTGTGGTCTCTTAATGCTCTCTTCTACCTACTCTCTTCCTTCTGTTGTTCCTATTAGCTGTCTTTCTTCTTTATCATGCTTTCATTTATAAATTATGTTTAAACTTCCCTTGCTAACTTACACCTTTCTCTTTCCTTCTTTTCTTACATCCTTTCCCATCATTGTCCAAAGTTGTAAATTCACTTCCTGTTCTCTAATCTATTCCTCTTCTTGTAGTCATTTTATTTCAGTTCTGCTCCCTGCCCGGCCTCAGTGTTTTTTAAATACATAATTCTTTCTCCTCTTCTCTCTTTCTTTTAAGGTGTTGATACCATATTCTCGCAGCAAGGAAGTGCAAAGTGGGGATAGGGATAGCAGGAGTGGTAGGAAGCTGCTTTGTCATCCATGAGCTGACAGAGCAGCAGGTAACTGCAAATAAATGTGGCTGAATGAATGTGAATTCTCTCTGGGACCAGTATGGTAAAGAAGCACACAATGAAAACACTGAACACAGTCCATCAGCAGTTCACACTGTTGCTTTTAGCTTTGGGCCATTCCAACCTAATTCAGAAATGATGGAGCTAAGTCAGCCTAGTTCTTCACACAGTAGTAGTTTACTTTCAGACATAATAAAGCATAAATCTTTTGCTTTCTGTCTTGCTGCTTAAAAAGTAAAACTACCTTAAAAGATGTGTTCTTTTCTAATAGGAAGAAAAATTTGGGATACTGTGAAAACCCCACGGAATAGCATAATGGGGAAACAGAAGTAATAGAAAAAAAAACTTTAAAATTATTTATCTTGCTGATTGTATATTTAAAAAGGGGAATATACCACAATAATCATCCAGGTTTTTTGCCTTCAGCCTGTCTGAGGCCATGTGGTTTGGAGATCTGATCACTAGTCCGAAAACGAAAGGCTGTGTGCAAGATTTCTGGGGTGTTTTTTCCTGGAAAAGGTGAGAGGACAAAAGCAGAAATCTATGACATAAACTTAATGCCTTATAAGGAAAATATCCATTTATTTATCTGTCTACCTATCTATCTATCTTTGTAGATACATATAGAGAGAGATCCCTATGTTTCAAGCTGTCACTAAATTGGAGGCAGGTATTTCTTTTATCTGAGAATAAGGTTAAAAACTCTAAATTTGATGTAACAGCTTGAACTAAGTGATTTTCTTATTTGTTTTGCTTGTTCACATTCACTGTTCAGTATTTTCTGGCGTTATGCATGGAATTTCCATCAGTGATGACAATTCTACCTATTTGGAGACAGAACAATGCTGAAGCAGAAGATAGTGTTTGAACATTCAAACAGCATTTTGTAACAGTCATTCTTGCTTAATACACCTCAAAATGTTTTATGTCATACAGTGTCTGTGTAATTTTGAAATCATTTCCAAACTGAAACTGGGTGAGCATTATTAGCTGGCATCTTGTTGTACAAATCAATCATTACTTTCTCATCTGTGTTTGTGTTGTTGTCCTGTACTTTTACTTCTTCTATAGTGGAAGCTTTGGTTGTTTATCTTTCAAACCAACACCTCTCCTTTCCATTTTTGTTTTAAATTAGCAGTCCTCTGCCAATTTTCTCTTTCCTTTCCTTTCCTTTCCTTTCCTTTCCTTTCCCTTTCCCTTTCCCTTTCCCTTTCCCTTTCCCTTTCCCTTTCCCTTTCCCTTTCCCTTTCCCTTTCCTTTCCTTTCCTTTCCTTTCCTTTCCTTTCCTTTCCTTTCCTTTCCTTTCCTTTCCTTTCCTTTCCTTTCCTTTCCTTTCCTTTCCTTTCCTTTCCTTTCCTTTCCTTTCCTTTCCTTTCCTTTCCTTTCCTTTCCTTTCCTTTCCTTTCCTTTCCTTTCCTTTCCTTTCCTTTCCTTTCCTTTCCTTTTCTTTTTTCTCTTCTCTTCTCTTCTCTTCTCTTCTCTTCTCTTCTCTTCTCTTCTCTTCTCTTCTCTTCTCTTCTCTTCTCTTCTCTTCTCTTCTCTTCTCTTCTCTTCTTTTCCTTCTCTTCTTTTCCTTCTCCTCTCCTCTCCTTTCTTCTTCTTCTCTTCTCTTCTCTTCTCTTCTCTTCTCTTCTCTTCTCTTCTCTTCTCTTCTCTTCTCTTCTCTTCTCTTCTCTTCTCTTCTCTTCTCTTCTCTTCTCTTCTCTTCTCTTCTCTTCTCTTCTCTTTCTTTTCTTTTTTTTTTCCTCTGCTATGTAACTAAAGCAATTTTCAGATTATATCAGCTTTTAATAAGCATTATTTAAATTTGATTTGCACTTTTAAGAGCATCACTAGAGGGCAGTATTGATTAAATTAGTGTACAGAACAACAGGCGCACTCTAGCGCTCAGTGAAAATTCGAAGGCAGAAAAGCCTCAAGTATAAATATACTTGCACTGTTAATGAATGACTGTCATACTCATTTTCCATCGTATTCTACATGTGTAAATTAATAGTCATCTTAATATCCATGTGTATTAGATATTGCTACATGTAATTCAATGCAGGTAAAAGAACATTCTGGGTATTATTTTTATGAAAAAGAGTGCATGGAGCTTGCTAGAAAGTAGAAGGCATTGAATTCGTTGTAAATTATGTAAATTATGAATTTATTAGAAATAACTATAACAGTGATTTTTTAATAATAAATGTAAACAAAGGTTTATTATATGCTGTTTCTCAGGGAAAATGTTTGCTGTGAAAAATAAATATCTTCTAATTAATTAACTGTCTCCTTGAAGAAACTTAGAACATTTTAAAATAATGGACAGCAAAGATAATCAAAATTTTAAATGAAGACATTGACTCATTTGTTCTTATTGATTTACAGGTCTCCTGACAAATACAGCAACACAGAATCCTCGTAGGAGTGGTTTAGGCTCTGTGTGAGCTACTTAACTTAGTCAAGTTTCACTGCTGTGGACCATCATCCATTATATGTCATCAACTCAACTGTCTGTTTATCTGTATCTCATGAAAGACAGCATAATTTCTCTACATTATGAGCTAAAGTTTGTTCTACCATACTAAGGATCGCTGGACTAAGGAATATAGAAAAAAGAGATATGCTTGGGCATTAGCAATACAAAAAAGTTCATGGTTAATGTTTCATCTGCGTTATACACCACTGCTGGACTTGCTGTTACCTACATGTTTTAATCTGAAGAGTCTGCTACAATGAAGAGTATCATCCCAATCAGCCTTAGAGAAGACTGTTTTGCCTATGGGAGGACACTGAGGTGCAAAAGAGAAACTCTTCTTGTGCCCTAAACTGTCTGAATTGCTTTTATTTTCTTATACTTTCAATATATTCAATAGACCAAAGAGCAAAATCTATTTTAAAGTGGACACAATCTTACTGTTAACAGAGTTATGTTGTTAAATCGTAAGGGGTCTCCACAAAGACATGATTCCAGCTTTCACAAAACCTAACCCAGAGACCAGCTCTTGAAATGACACATTCGAGAGAACATAATGGAGCTCTGAAAGGAAATGACCTATGTTTGAAAAAACTTGGGACAAAAAGAGCATAAACTGTCTACAAGGCACCTTTATTCCTCTGTACTTAGATTGACTTTCTCGTACTAAAATCATTTTCAGTTTTAACCAGTTAAACATGCCTCTTCTACAGTTCCATTTTTGATAGTTAAAGTTGGATAATACAGTATTTGCAAAGAGCATGTTTGGTCATCTGTGGCCTATGTCTCATCTGATACACCATTTAGCACCAGAAAGCAAATTAAAGAGAAAACAAAAGTAACACTTGTTTGAAAGAGATCATTAAATGTATTTTGAAAAGCCTAAAGTTATATATTTAACAGTTTTTATATGTTGTATATTTGTAGAAAATCCTATTTAACAATTAACGTGATGACTCTGACAGTCATGACAAGTGGTTCAGAGTTAAGTTGTGTTTTATTACTTCAGTTGTCTCTGAAGTGACTGGTGTAGTTTGCTTTCTTCCATTGGGACATTCTGGATGTAAAGCATGACCAGAGAGGACTGTGTAGAAAAAGCAAAGAATAATGTTGTTTATATTACATAAATGCATTCAACCATTGCACTGTTGGAAGGCTTTTTTTTTTTTTTTTTTTTTTGTGTGTGTCTTTATGTACTGATAAAAATAGAGTGTAAAATATTTTACTCATTGCTCTTCATAGCAAGTTTTGTTTTTTTTTCTCTCTCTCTCTCTCTCTGTTTTTCTCTTTCTTCCCCCCTACTTTTATGTAATACAGTCTAAGGGTCTGTTTGCAGCCTATTCCTTTCAGTGTTTACCTCATTATTAGAAAGCCCACTGTTTCAGTATTATTGGTTAGCAAAAGTTTAGCCAAGACAGCAAAGAAGAGGGGGAAAATGTGAAAATACAGAGAAACAACAACAACAACAAAACTTATTCCCTTTTACTATACCTTTCTATGTATAAGTTTGGTACTTAATAGTATGATACAATCAAGAAGGGAGCTTAATTTCTTCCTGGCAAATGTATTATGGTTTCAAGTATACTACCTAATACTCCAATTAACTTTTAATGTTATGCTAGTTCTATGCTACTAAAGAAAAATATATAGAGATTGTTCAAGTGACCATAGATGAAAGGTTCAAAAATGAAAAGTTAATTAAAGAACTTTTTTGAAGGCCTGTTCTAGTACAGGTCTCTGCTTATTTAATGCAGAAGTTGAAGGAAAGATGAAATATTGATGATTTTGTCTTCAAATAAAATAAATATATACAAAATTATTATTTAATCTTAGGATTTTGACCAGTGTCAAGGTAGCAATTAAAGCCCAGCCACTTGAAAAGTGTTATGGACTGACTGCACTATAAATGACCAATGTCAGGTTTAAAATGTCATGCAATAAATGATGGTAAATACATTTACTGTATATGTAGACCTCAAGAGCCAGATCCCTCACTCTATCAATTCTCTGTTTTGATTTATTTAAAAGGGAGTGTAGTAGCCTTATTTAGTTAACACAGTACAATTAAAGATGTTACATCATTTTTGTTGCTTTACAGTATTAAGTTTTGTGTTGGTTCAGTTAAATTATGAAAAATAAAGAAAATCCTTTTATAAGTGAGACTTTTGTTCCCTGAGCGTGACATGAGCATGGTAAGACTTAGCAATGGAATGTGAAATCAAGGACATGAGTCACATACTGAAACTGAAGTTTCACCCTTTCCTTTTGATGTCCTGGGTACTTTCGTTCTGGTGTGCTCAGTTTTAGATCAGATTAAGGTCATTTGTCCTCTGGAAACCAGATCCCACTAGAGGATCTAAGAATGGACGTCTATAATCTTTAAATTCATAGTTTCCAATAAGTTCTGAACATGCATGGTTATGTCTGTTTTCTGAATACCTTAAATGCTGAACAAAAGATGCACACTGTTTACATGGTCTGTTCTGGACAAAAATATAGGAGACAAAAATGTTGGGATTATTTATCAGAGATCAGTTACATTATTGGTGAGCAACAGACACATCAGGACACTTAGAATGTTTTTATATTCCTACTTCCTCTATAAAGTATTTCAAACAAACAAAATACACAGTCTGCCTTTGTTGATGTGAATTACGAGCTTAAGAGCAGTGGTGAAATGTTTGTCTCTAAGGAACAATATGTTTCCAGTTTATTGTGAGCTTCTAATTTTACAAAAATAAGTTCCATAAAAAAAAGCATTTCTGAAACTATGTTATGCGCCTCTTCCAATGCTGCATTTGAAACACGGAGGAGAATGTCTTAATAGCTTTCATTACTCAGCTTGGCCACAAGTAACTTTTCAAAATATGCTTGAAACGGACCAGAACAATATAGTAAATTGCATAATAGACAAAAACAACCTCTTGAAATGTAGTAAACCTGTAAACGGTTTTTGAAAAAGCTGCTTTATAGCTTATGTTTGCCAAGGCAAGGTCAGATGTAACTAGTGCTGTTAATGTTTAACTGTTTAGATATTTAAAATCTGAGATAGCAAATGGAGCAGATATTAACATGTTATAGCAATCAATGTGACACATTGTTTTCTGAAGTGCTGATTATGATTTTATCTTATCTCTCCCCAAATCAGTTTTTCTTTGTAGTAGCTCAGGTTTTATGCATGTAATATCCTCAGTCATTCACTTGTTTCTAGAAACTATATTCACATACTGTTGCATAAATACTTAGGCACTTACTAGTATGGTGTATTCATAGAATCATAGAATCATTAAGGTTCGAAAAGACCTCTAAGATCATCTAGTCCAACTGTCCTCCTACCACCAATATGGTGGTATAGCTATACTATGTTCCATATTACCACATTTACACATTTCTTGAACACCTCCAGGGAGGGGCAGTGACTCCACCACCTCTCCGGGCAGCCTGTTCCAATGACTGACCACTCTTTCAGAGAAAAAGTTTTTCCTAATATCCAACCTGAACCTCGCCTGACGCAAGATAATGATAGAGACATTTTTTCTGCAAGTGGGAATGACTTACTCTGTGGTAGATAATAGAATTTCTACCATTAGTTGTTTGCTCTGTGAAGTAGTTCTGGAATGGTCAGGGTTGAAACTGAATTTAGCTCACCGGTTTAGAGATTAGGAGAAGTGACATTCATCACAGTTGTGAGTACTATTCAGAGTTTCCAGAAGAAAATAAAGAATTCAACACTATGACTGAAAGACCTATATGGTTATGAGGAGCAACTGAACTACAAGCTAGTAAATTGACAGTTTGAAAGGCAAATCACAGTAATGACTATTTGAGTCATTGAACTAGTGCAAAAAGAAAAGCACAATACTGGAATTAAAAAAAAAAAAAAAAAAAAGGGTAGAAATGATTTGCAGCTACTATTCTTTCTCTTGCTGAAAACCTTTCCCTGATATCCCAACACCAGTACTCTGTTTGTGGCTAGAATTGGTTGATATCTCTCAGAGGAGAATGCAGATGAAAGTCATATGTCACCTTTGTGGTGAAAATTATTATAGAATCACAGAATCATAAAATACCAAGATTGGAAAAGACCTCCAAGATCATCCAGTCCAACCATCCACCTACCAGCAGTATTTCCCCGCTAAACTATGTCCCTTAGTACAACAGCATTATAAAGGCCTAGAGAAGGTGGTACATATATTTAATTCAAAAACAGTGCATTCTTGTTTTTATTTTATGCACATTTTATAAATTATGCTCTTTTTATTAATTTGTTATACTCTTCAAATAGAAATTATGTCAACAGAGAATGAGAAATATCAAGCTGATTCAGCCAGTTCAGTTTCTTCTTGGTTGATGCCATGTCTTAACTGTAATATTTTAAATATTGCTAGGTTCTGCAGGTAACAAAATACAGCATAGCCCTCCCTGAAGTAAATTTGCTTCTGAACTGTGGTCAGTGTGTGCTTTATGCCTTTGAGAGAAAGAAGTCTTGTTTTATATATATATATATATATATATATATATATTGTTTTATATATATATATATATATTACACTTTATACATTTATATATATATATAAACTTTACATAGTTATAGAAGTTATAACTAAGAAATTATGACACTTTCTTCTGCATTTTTTCTAATGTCTTAGTACACTGGCACATTGAAGCAGTGGATATCAGATTGGGCTTAGACAAATAAAGATGGACAGGAAACAATATTCTATGGCTGATATCAAGTTGGGGCATGAATAAAGAATGAATAAAGAAAAGAAGCCAAGAAGCAAACTGAAAGTAAGGCCAGAGAAGATTAAAGATTTTTCATTTCAAAGTAGCTAAATTCTTAACATTTAATAAGTGCAGAGGAGCCAAAAGGACTAAAAAATGAAATGAGGAAATAAGAAAAAACATATTTCTTAAACTATAGGTGTGATAATTTAACTGATAATATAGTTGTCTTATTTTGGAATATAAATCCCATTAAAATTTGAGAGCCAAGGGTAATATGTTAAGAATAATTCTGTCACAAATTAAAAATAAGCTAAGAAATATGAGAAAAGGGAAAGTTAATTGCAGTAAGTCAAAATAGACAGTGACTACTGCTGAGCCATTCTAAGGCAGATTCAACACAAGTTCCTGAATTTCTTCATTATCTGAATGAAATATCAACAGAGGCTGCATGATTTGTTAGTATCAATAAATTAAACTCCCAAGTCAGTGAAGGTGTGGAATACGTGTGAATGTCTAAAGGGAGAAAACAGGCAATAAAGTATTATTTTAAAAGAATGGAAAACTGAAAATCAGGTGTTTCAATTTATCATTTGTCATTCCAGCAAACCCATTATGGCCTCAATAATGTAAAACTTAAGAGCATGCACAAAAAGGGGAAAAATTGTTTTGTTCTGCTGTTGAGACTGACAGTAATGTTGGCTTGAAGCTGCTTAATTCCTTGGTCAAACTACTGATTTAATGTGGTAAATTGATGTTACGTATGTTTTGTCAGAGTTCAGGCAAGACATTGGAAGACTCTTAGAATGATGAATCTATAGTCATAAAGCAGGAAATGCCTTATGATGTCCTGTGTAGCTGGCTTGGAGAGACCATGACCACAGTTTCCTTGGTGTGAAGTTGCCAACATCAGGCTAGTGAAAGTGGTGTTAAGCACCCTGATGTAGTGCACAGATTCTGTGAAATAAATAAATAAATAAATTTTATTAGTACAGCATCAGTTTATATCAGAAAGCAACTTTTCTGAAAATATTAACAAATAACACGTAAAGAACAGCTAAAGTATAATAATTAGGAGAGGATGTTAATATATGTGGGTCACTCTCAAAGTAATATCTCTTCTTTATTTCCATGGAATCTACACCAGATATAAAGAGCACAAGAAAACTATTTGATAGAGCAAATTGTCAGCAACACAATGATCTTTTTCAACAGAATCAACATCATTAGCTATGCATTTTCAAATGCGAGGAACAAGAGCCTTCATGTCTTGCATGTAAAAATCTGCATGGTTGCCTGATACACAGCTTGTTTTTCACGCTGCTGAAACATTCCACTGTTTGGTCTCTAAAAATGTTGAGTAAGAACTGATGAATGTCAGGAGGTACAAGTTTTTCCACATAGAGGAATTCAGTGACGCATCTTTGCATCATATGCACTTCCATGTCAGGTGCCATTTTCTCAGACTGCCCCTCTGTGATACGGCAACAAAATGTAATGTTATATTGGGAAGAAGGTTCAACTTATACTGCTATACCACCAACATCAACCTCTGATGTAGTGGGCCAACATAATAAAATAAGAGGCATTACTTTCGGAGCAATGCTCCTATATACACAAAAAAACAACTATATGTCAAAAATGTAATAAAAGGGGGGAAAAAAAGTACAAAAGTTCTGTAAAGATCTTTCAGAACAACTGTAAAATTTTAGTAGTTAAATCTTCAGAGCTATCTATCTTAGAAGTATGTAATCAAAGAAACAATGTAAGAATGTGCATAGATCAATTTAGATTATCAAAGTAATCTAACCACTGCCTCAGTGGGCTAAATAACAATCAGCAAGTGCCTCTGCCTTCCTTCATTGCATAGGAAGAATCCTATATAAAGATATAGGTATATATAAGAATCCTTGTACAGTCAAGAAGAGATTTTAGTACAGGCAAAACTACGTCAGCCACGTAAGGCAAAGATTTTAGTGGCAGGAAATACTGACATCAGCTGTCATCTGAAACGACTTGCTGAGTAGTGAAGGTGCTACTGAAAGGTTTGCTGTAGCAAACAGCCACTTGTTAAAGTATGAAAGCACTGCACATAACTCACAGAGCCTTAGTAAAGAGGGACTTCCCAGCACAATGAGTAATGCAAATACTAGGGTAAATACATTTATGCTGTTATGTGAGATAACATTTACTCTTCTATATGCAGAACGTGTCCACATAGACTGATGAAAACAAATGTGTGCAAATTCTGTCCCTTCTGACAGTCACTTCTATGCTAATATGTTTAAGCTGCCTTCAGAGCAGAAATGCAACACAGACAACAACTTTAATACATATTAGTCTGATTGATATGCTGTTACCAAACAATAAAAAAGTATGTGGAGTTTTAAAGAAAAGTATACATGCATTTGATAAAAATGACAGTTTTTCAATGAATACAGATAACACTTGCACGACACTGGTAATGGAACATGAAGGCCATTCGAAGCAAATCAAAGGATGGTGAGCTCTGGAACAGTAGATATTCTGACTGAGTGAATAATAATGATCTTTCTTCACATAGGTAACCAACATCCACAAAAATGAGAATAATCACAAAGAGTTGTAATACCACCCAAGCTCCTTGTTGTCTTATTCTCATTCAATCTACTACAATCATAGGAGAATGTGCAATATAAATACTTAATAGCATTTATAACTCCAAGCATTCATGTGATTGCTTTTACTGTAATAATAATAACTGTAATCAATTTAGCCCAGCTACCTTACTGTCTATTATGTTCAGATTTTAAATTACCCTGAAATTGAGTCCACTTACTCTTCTAGAAGAAATGCAGAAACTATAGGCTGCCTCTTTGTATGTTCCAGGTACTTCTCACTGTATGAGGAAGCGGGGAACATCAGGAATAAATGTGCCAAGAGTGGAAAGCTTTGTCTAAGAACAACTGAACCTTTTAGCTGGAAACAACAACAACAGCAACAAAAAGGAAAACTATATTTAAGGGCCTGAAGACAGATGTGAACACGTGGAAGTTTAGGCTAGGTCTCTCCAGATTAAACAATTAATCATCTAACCATCCAACCAGTCAAGAGAAACCTCAAAGGACAGAGGTTATGTATAGCATTTAAGAGCATTATTCACACTGTAGAAATCATGGTTTCTCTAATTCAGCTGATTTATAAACAGAAAACTGTAATTCCAGATGCATATAGTAATGTCTGCTGTCTTAACATGTAGTGAAAAAGCAAGAAAAGCAATACATATGAAAGACTGCTGACATTCCGAAAGTAAGGTCCTTGTCATCAAGACTTTATTTAAAATAGAAAATAAAATTTGCAGTTGCCCTGTGTACTGTTGCCTCAGTTTAATTTAAGGAGCATAATTCTGGGATTGCTATTCCTGATGCTAAATACATTCATGACTTTCTCAGAAAAAGATTCTACACAGACAGATAATTCTACAGAAGCAGAACCAAGTTATCCCCATCATTTCTGCGTTCTGGTGGCAAGGCTGGGATCTTTGGAGAGATCAGACGCAAATGAGAAATACTTGTACCAACCTACTGACAAGACAATCTGATCTTTTGGAAACTCATTGGTACAGAAGTGATGTCAAGTGTGACTTAGTCCTCAGTAAGTTAATATCACTACCCAGTCCAATACCTTCAAGTCCAAAACCAGCTCTCAGAATCTGTAAAATCATGTGACTGATTTCTTATCTTTCGCAGTAAATATGGTGTTTCCAGCATTCGCGGGAATTAGGTAAAACTGTAACCATGGGCAAAGCAGAAACAGAAGTTGAATGGTTGTTTCTTGGCTTTCTAGTACCAACAGCATCTGCATTTTGGACGAAATAACTAGTCATTCCTGAATGTTACCTGTGCATAGTTATGCTCTGGAACTTCCAGACTATTATATACTCCCATTAACATCCAGTTTGGGAACAACTTGGTTCACAGCTAACACTCATTTGTGATGTACAGTTTTAGTTCCCTAGCATGTGCGCAGAATTGCAGTGAGCCGAAATCCAGATGAGTTAAATTGCTTCTCAGTGTGACCAGACATAAGCATTTTGATGAAAAAGCAAATTTTTTATTGGACTAAGCCACTAGTAGAGAAAATCTTCATAGCAGATCTTAGCTGACATGGAATCTGAGCAGCCAAGGAATAGTCTAGTTTTCCCTTATTAAATCATCATTGTGAATACTTGTTCACTTTTTCAAGATAATTTGCCAGTGCACTGGCTACTTCTTGGTAGCTCCTTTCTGAAACACTCACATTATTGCTTACTAGACCATACAAGTTATTTCAGGTTATATTTAGCATGCTGAATGTATATTAAGCAGAGTAGAAGGCTGCAGGAAGTTTCTAAAAAGAGCAAATAGCCAAATCCTGTGCATGTTGCACAACATGGGTAGTAATACAGCTTCTTGCAGCTCAGAAAGTTTCTGAATATCTAGAAGTTAAATACAACAAGTGGGAGGAGAAGAGCTGTTTTGGTATCTGTTATTTTAATTGTACCCATGAGGTTAGAGCTTTCTTTGCTTCAGAAACATCTCCTTCCTTGTGGCGTAACAAATACTATGAACTGAACTCTTGTCAGCTTAACCAAAGAAACGTGTGTAAACAGCTCCACTGCAAGGCCAGTTTCTATTTTCATTATGATTACAGTAGTCTTCTTAGACAGCTTGAACAGAGTGGATGGCAGATTCATCTCCTGTTTTGCCTTTTGGAAGCAACAGTTTAGTATTGACTTTGGATTTTACACTTTGGCCTGTAGTGCAGTGTAGGTACAGCCAGCACCTGCACTGCAATGGCCACAAGCTGTTCTAAGTGAACTGTTACAAGGTTGTTCAGCCTGATTTGGCTTCTTGTCTGGTTTCTGGAAGCAAGAAGTACAGTGCAAACTAACAATCCAATTCATGATCCTGCTTTCAGCTGTACTCTTCAGCACTAGGCCATTAGCAGGCCCTGAGTTTGCTACTCTGAGGGGATTTTGAATAGGTTGCATAATTTCAAATTAGACAATGATGGCTGCCCTTCTGTGGAAAAAAAAAAAAAAAAAAAAGGAGCAGAATATTTCTTCAGAATAACGCTAGTATTCAAAAAAGAAAATTACGCTTTTCCAGAAGCCTGCTGCTGTTCTTTTTGGCTATCTTGTGGAGAAGAATTGTGGAAATAACTCTGGATATATGCACAATAAAATTTGTTTGTTTTCTATCTACTTGTAAAGATGTCCTGGTTTTGGAAAAAAGGTAATTCAGCTTGTAAACCAGTTATATGGGCCCAGTGGTGATTTTTGATGCTCTGAAAACAGCTCTTCCTCAAGAACGATTTAAAATGAAAGTCAAAACTGAAAGCAAATGGATATTCTTTCTCATTCAGTTTCATAAGACTATGCCTAAGATTATATTCAGAGGCAAGATTCTTCCTAAATTTAAACATTTACTTAGTGAAAAAAATCACAGAAGTCTGAGTACAATGATGCCATCTGGTGACACCTACAATGGTGATATTTTTCCAAACGAAACATAAAAGCCATGTCTAGATCCAATCAGCTGATCAATGCTCACAAATTTCTTCTATTCTACATGAAGGAATATGTTGCAGGGCCTTCTAATACTGATAATGAGACACATGTCCGAGGACTACCATGCTTTCATTTTACCTTGAAAAATTTCCTTACAACAAGGTGTATCTGTTTTAAGAGCATTAGGAATGTATCTGTTAGACAGTGAGTTGGCTGAAGGGAATGTACACTTTATAATAATCTGTTCCTCATCTGTAGTGTATATCAAGTTCAAAAGCAATAGTATATATCTATATTCATTTCACTGAAAGGTTTCTCTTATTAGAATGCACTGACCAGTACTTTAGTCTTACATGAGCTAAAAAAGAATGCTTACTACTGTATTAATTATTTCAAACTGTAAAATAAAATAAAATAAGCCTACATCTAGTTATTAATAATTCTAGCAGAAAACTCTTACAATGACAGATGACATTAGCCTATAAGGCTTTATAACTTACATGGTAATAAAATGGGGTTACATTTTTGAATTAAATTGATAACATGACCGAATCGATTTCATTAGTGTATCTGTCATATTTGCTGTTAATGATGGCTAACAGTGGAATAGAAACTGACAACAATCCCTGAAAAACTGTGCAGATCAAAATTATATTATACTGGCATTCATGAATTTTAATACCCTTTTGTCATTGCTTTTTTGAACTCCCTTTTTAAATTTGAAGCTCACAAGAAGAGAATTAAACTTTCTAGACCTGTCTCAGCTCCTATAATTTCTATTGTTACAAGCTAATAGGTTCAAGAATGGAAGACATTTCCAGTAACTAAAACAAAAAAAGTCCTTTCTTTAGTGTCTCTTGTGAGTGTTTTTGGTTGAAACTCCACTGCTGAAGCGTTGACATCAGAGTCATTTCACTTGAATAACTAGAGAGCTTTAGGATACCCAAATTGCTGTTTAGTAGGCTGTTTGTGGAAGATACTATTTGTATTAATAGACTTTGTTCCTCTGATGTGTAACTCCCTTTAATGCTAAAGAAGTCCTGCAAATATCTACAAGAGAATATGCCTACTGTCATGAATCATCACAGCTCTCTAATCCCATTAGTAGATCCTAAGTGTATGTGAGCTAAAAGTGTGCAAATAATGAAATGTTCACCTCAGAGCTACAACTGAGAACACCAAAACATTGCTACATAATGAGATAAGTGGACCTCCCTGCCACCTGAAAATATGACAAGATATTATTTACATATCACATGAACTAAAAGAATGTATAGTTCCTGATTAGAAACTTTTTCTTGGGTTAAAATCATAAAAAAAAAAAAAAAAAAAAAAAAAAAAAAAAAAAAAAAAGGATAACTGCTAAGTAAAAGCAGAGTGCATTAATTATTTTATTGCTTATTTTAAATATGCTTTCTTGCATACATATACTTATATATGTATTGTGAATGGCTCTATGTCTGGTTTGAGTGTACTATCTTACTTGCACTTATAGGTTATGCTTCTGTTACAATCAGGAGCTATGATAGCAACATAGGTGAACAAATTCAGAGAACCTGTAATCAATATGTTTTACATAGCAGAGGGAGAAACATGTGGTGTGCAATGTGTGGAGCTTGTTCTCGCCTTGCAAACTTGGTCTTGGCCTCTTCTAAGATACAATTAACAAAACTGATGAGTTTTAAATTTCATCCTGTCCTGAGAAACACACTTATAGACCTCAGACTCTTCACAGAGAGAATGCCCTTCTGTGTACATGCTGACAATTTGTATCAAAGTATTGCTGCCCTTGGTATTCATAATAATAGTATTGGTATTTTGAGTGTGTGGTGGGATATCCATCCAGCTGTTTGCTCAGTGTCCCTTCTCAACAGGAAAGAGGGAGAAAATGAAAATGAAAAGTCTGTGAGTAAGGACAGAAGTAGGGACTTAGCTTATCAATTAACCACGACAGGCAAAACAGACAGCTTGGTAATTTTTTTTTCTTTTTTTTTTTTTTTCAATTTAAGATAAGTTTGAATAGCAAGAAGCAAATATAAAAAGAGCACCTTTCATCTTCTCTTTTTCCCAAGGCTCAACTTCACTTTTTCATTCTGAACTCCTCACCTTTCTCCCTGAATGGTTTGAGGGTTTGGAGAATGGCCTGTGGTCAGTCCCCTCTGTTGATCTTTCCTCCTCACACTTTGCTTTGCTCAAACATGATCTGCAGTACATCAGAATTAGCCTGTTTCTACGTAGATCTTCCACAGGCTGCAGCTCCAGTGCTCAAGTGTGGGGTCTTCTACAGGCTGCAGCGTGGGTATGTGCTCCAACAGGTACCCAGAGCACCTTTTCCCACTTTGCCTTCTCTGACCTAAGGATTCACAGAGTTGATTCTCACAATATTTTTTTCACTACCTGTGTAGGATATTTCATCCTCTCTTAAATACATTTCCATACAGGTACCACCATGTTGGCTTCTGGGCCTCGCCATGCCCTGCAGTGGGTCTGTTGGAGTTAGCTGGCACCAACTGTTTCTGAAACAGGGGAGTCCTGGCCTTTCCTCTTCACAGAGAGCACCTGTAGCCCCTCTACTGTCAAAACCTTGTCATGGACACACAGTGCAGTATGTTTTGCTGTAAGTATTTCAACTGGGACAGAGTTGATTTTCTTCAGTGTCTGGTATGATACCATGTTCTGGCTTTAGAAGAAAAACGATTTGATAACATGCTTCTAGCTGTTGCTAAGCAGTGCTTACAGTGCCAAGGATGTTTCTTGTACTGTCCTGCCAGCAGAGGAACTGGGGGACACAAGGAGTTGGGAGGGAACAGAAACAGTACTGCTGACCTGAAGTGTCCAATGGGATATTCAAAACAAGAGAATCATAGAATCATTTGAATTGGAAGGGACCCTAATAGTCCAACTCCTATACGATGAACAGGGACTTCTGCACCTAGATCAGATTGCTCCGAGCCCAGTCCAGCATGACTTTGAATGTCTCCAGGAATGGGCCATCCACCACCTCTCCAGGCAACCGGTTTCAGTGCCTCACCACTTTTATTGTATTTTTTTTTTCCTTACACCCAGTCTAAATCTTTCTTCTTTTAGTTTGAAACTATTTCTACTTATCACATTGCAACACATGCTGCTAAAGAGTTCCCTTCAGTCTTATATCACAGAATCACAGAATCACAGAATTGCCAGGGTTGGAAGGGACCTCAAGGATCATGAATCTCCAACCCCCCTGCCACATGCAGGGCCACCAATCATCCCACCTAATGCTAGACCAGGCTGCCCAGGGCCCCATCCAATCTGGCCTTGAACACCTCCAGGGATGGGGCATCCACAACCTCTCTGGGCAGTCTGTTCCAGTGCCTCACCACTCTCTCTGTAAAGAATTTCCCCCTGACGTTCAACCTAAATCTCCCTTCCCTCAACTTAAAACCATTTCCCCTTGTCCTGCTGTCACTCACCCTTTCAAAGAGTTGATTCCCCTCCTGTTTGTAGGCTCCCTTTAGGTACTGGAAGGCTGCAATGAGTTCACCCCACAGCCTTCTTTTCTCCAGGCTGAACAAGCCCAGCTCCTTCAGCCTGTCCTCATAGGGGAGGTGCTCCAGTCCCCTGATCATCTTTGTGGCCCTCCTCTGGACCCTCTCCAACAGCTCCCTGTCTTTCTTGTACTGCGGGCTCCAGACTTGGACGCAGTACTCCAGATGGGGCCTCACAAGAGCAGAGTAGAGGGGAACAATCACCTCCCTGTCCCTGCTGGCTACCCCTCTCTTGATGGAGCCCAGGATACCATTTGCCTTCCGAGCTGCAAGGGCACACTGCTGGCTCATATTAAGTTTTTCATCTATCAGAACCCCCAGGTCCTTCTCCCCAGGGCTGCTCTCAAGGACCGCTCCTCCCAGTCTGTATGGATGCCTGGGATTCCTCCGGCCCAAGTGCAAAACTCTGCACTTTGCCGTGTTGAACCTCATCAGGTTCACCCGGGCCCACCTTTCTAGCCTCTCGAGGTCCCTCTGAATGGCATCCCTTCCTTCAACCATGTCAACCGCACCACTCAGCTTGGCGTCGTCAGCAAACTTACTGAGGGTGCACTCAATTCCATCATCGATGTCATTGATAAAGATGTTAAAGAGGACCGGTCCCAAGACAGACCCCTGGGGGATGCCACTCGTTACCGGCCTCCACCTGGACATAGAGCCATTGATGACCACCCTCTGTCTGCGGCCTTTCAACCAGTTTCTTATCCATCTTGTGGTCCACCCATCAAATCCACATCCCTCCAATTTGGAGATAAGGATGTGGTGGGGGACCCTCCTTCAGATGCTGAAGGGGTATGACATCATGTGAAAAAACTATAAAGCTGAGGGGAGGTGGCTGGTGCAGGGCTTATCCACTGCTCAGGAACTGGCTGGGCATCCATCAGTGTGTGATGAGCAATTGCTTCGTGCATCACTTGTTTTGTATATAAAACATACATATGAAAATATATAAAATAATTATTATTTTCCTCTTGTTTTTCTGATTCAGTAAATAGTTTTTATCTCAACACCAAAATTCTACTTTTATTTCCCTGATTTTGTCCTCCAACTCACTGGGAGTAGAGGGAGTGAGTGAAAAGGTGTGTGCTGTTTAGCTGCTTGCTGTGTTAAATCACAACAGTCCTTGTGCTGAAAATGGGGATTGAAGGGTTGAGATAACAACAGATCTGATCAGAATATGTTAAAACAAAATTGTTCCAAGTAGCTTAAAAGCTGCTGGTTACAATACTGATCTTTTTGCTTGCAGTGTGGTATTATATGCTTTCAGGGTTATTTTTCTTAACACTTGTTGTGTTGTTTATCATCAGTGAGGGCTGGCCTTTATGGTTTTGACAGTTTGTCTATTCCACGTGCTCATGTTGTATCAGTCATGGATTTAAATTGGTACTTGTAAACAATAATGTCATCACTCTCAGGCTTCAGGAACCTTACTGTGGGAATTTCTAACAAGTACACTCTTTACTGCAGGCAAGCTAAAATAATTGTTGAAAATTTTGAATATACCTGCGATATTTAAACTAATATGATATTATTGCTGCCTTCTGATATGTTTACACTTTTATTTATGGTTAAGAAACTATTCAAAAATACCACCCAGAGATCCACCCTGAAGCAGGATGGTTGTGAGTGGGAAGGTGCTTGGAAGGATGTGAGCAGGTATCTATCACAATTATCACCTCCAATAGGTCTGGAACTCACCCCTGAACAAGTGAAGAATCCTAACAAGCTGACAGAATGTTTTAAAAAGTTATGTTAAAAGGAAGAAAATGCCTCTGGTTCTGACCCAATCTCTGTGCCATGCCGTGTGGCCAAAACAGAGAACCAATCTGTACAAGTATCTGTTGCCTCTGTCCACAAGCAGAAACTATGGAAGTGAAATTCAGCTCATTTAGTAAGGAAGAAGAAGGTCCATACCAGGACCATTATAAGTATAGGAAGAAGAGACAGAGGGTATAAATGAGTCAGTAACCACCTGATACCTAGCCCTAGGTGAGCTGTGAGATATGTGGAAAGATTTCAGCTGTCATCCAGGTGGGTAGTTGTTCAGGTAGATCTGGAGTGGCAACATAAGGGTAAAACATTTCTAGCTCCATGGGCCCATGACACCTCAGGCCATCAAAGAAGAGATGCAATCTGTAAATGGGCTCAGGATAGAGGGGTGGACTTGTCCATGAATGTTATTTCACAGATTATTCATGAATGTAAAACATATGCAGCAATTAAGCAAACCAAGAAGATAAAGCCTATTTGGTCTGGAGGACGATGGCTGAAATATAAATACAGGGAGACCTGACAGGTGGATTTTATTATGCTCCCACAAACCTACCATGGTAAACACCCTATGTTTACAATGGTGGAAGCAACCACTAGATTGCTGGAGATACATCTTGTGCAACAAGTCACTGCCTGATATACTACTCTTGGCATTGAAAAGTAAGGCTTGTGGTGACATGGCACTCCAGAAATAATTGAGTCCAATCTGACAATTGGACTCATTTCTGAAAGAATCTCATTGATACCTGGGCCATACAGCATGGCATTGAGTAGGTGTATCACATCTCCTTATCATGCACCAGCCTCTGGGAAAATTGAATTATATGAGGAACTGTTAAAAACTACGCTGAGAGCAGTGTGTACTGGCATATTCAAACATTGGGACACACACTTAGCAAAAGCCATCTGGTTTGTTAGCACTTGGAAATATGCTAATTGAACTGGCCCTGCCCAATCAAAACTATTACATACTGGATAAGGAGACAAAGCCCCTGTAGTGGATGTGACAAAAAAAAAAAAAAATGCTGGGCAGAGCAGTCTGTGTAATTCTTCCCTTGGGAAAAAACAAGTCTATCCATGGGACTGCTTTTGCTCAAGGGCTTGTGTACACCTGGTGTGTAATGCAATGATGTTAAGTGATAACAGCCATAATTTGAATTGTATGATGTTAATTGCTACATTTTACTGCATACCATCATTACTATGGTTACTATTTGCCTTATCAAGGATATTGCAGTAAGAATCACCACATTAAAGAAGTAGGAATTCTGATGAAATCAGAACTGGCTTCAGCAAGGAGAAATTCAACACCATATATTATCCTTCCTGCCCTGAAGGACTGCTATGAGAGGTGGATCTGAAAGCCATTGACTCAATGAACTCCACTGAGTTTACAGGGATGGCTAATAGACCATGAGATTGATATGTATGTGTATGAATATCAAAAGGCAAGATAGGTAATGGTAATTAATTAAGATGCATAGGAAATTGTGACATTTGGGCATGATGTAAATGATATGGAATAAATGGGGGATATTATTTCATAGGTATTCAGCACAATTATGAGAGTAAGAAGCAAGAAAAAGCAGGAAATACACAGGAAGAAAACAATTGTGGGGAAAACTTAGTTTCTTTGCTCTACAGCATAATTTGAACAATCTAATGCCCCTTGTGGTGTGCTCTGCAGAGATAGCAGCAACAACATGTGCATCCAGCAGTGCATATCCAGCAGGGAAGTTATCTCATTTGAATATTTTCCAACAATTTTATATCCCCTCCCAGTGGTTCTGCTGGACAATTTCATCCAAAAAAGCTGCACAAAACCACGTTCTCTGATGTGCTGTGAAAGATGTGTTTTCTTTTTTTACTTCTAATCGTTTTGGTTTTTTTCTTTTTCCCTTACAGCTCTCCTCATTAATTGCATACAGAGGATTTAGCATATAATCCAGTACATTTTAATAGCAGACATAGATATTGGAAGTTTTTTTAGTGTACGTTACAGTCAATGGAAAAACATATTACATTTACTGATACAGAGCTGCAATCTCTGACTTTTCATTTACTAATATTTGCTGGAGACTAGTCATTTCATTCAGACCATTCTTTTCAGACCATCTTCTCTTGTTTATTTTAAGGTTTAATGCCTCTGCCCATGGCTGTATGCCTTCAATGTGAAGTCTGTAGCAACAGGAGTTCGTAATAAAAATCACAGGGAGATGGCCCTCCTACCTTTTTCTGTTTCCTCTCTCTTCACAATCCTCCAACAAAATTTTAAGCATGATCTCACTTTGAAGGCGAGGAATGAAACAGATAAGTTTATTGCATTTTGTGTCGGTTAGACATGCATGTAGTGAATAACAGTTTACAAGGAAAAAAAATGGATTTATGCAATTTCAAGAAAATGGTTTTTAATGAGATCGCTTTCAGCAGGAATCTCTGCAAGTTAGATATGCTACACGCTGGGCTACATGCTACATCCTACCATGGTGGAGTACAACCTGCTTTAAACAAAAAAACAAACACTAGTTTTGATGCTCTAGTAGAAAATAGCAGAAAATGTGGCAGCAATATATATGTACAAAGCTTTTCAAAGAGAAAGTAAATATTAGTGCAACTTAAAAATAACCTGATGTTCTTCACATGTACTTCTGGTCAAAGAATAGCTGAGTTTAACAGGTACCTCTGCAGACTGTTTGATCCAAATTACTGTATTTCTGTCCTACTGGTCATTGAGTATGTTTCAGCACTATTCTACATCACTACAAAAGAAAATGGAACATTCCATATTATTCAGTTATTCTAATACATCAACTTAATTTAATGAAGATTTTTTAAGTGTTTGCTTTTAAATAACATCAAAATGGTCTCTTGAGACGAAGACAACAAAGACATGTCAGACTGCCTATCCAACAATGGTGAATAAGACAGAAAGGTAGAAAAGAGAAAACCAATTAATTTAAATTAGATTTCTGTTTTGTTTTGTTTTGTTTTCCATAGAGCAAACCCTTGATTCAACTCATTTTTATTTATGCATTGTTTCAGAGCCTGTTTATAATGTTTAAAAATGTAACCTTATTTGAGTTTCCTTTCTTCTCTTTCTTATGAGAAAGAAGAGCATTTTCCCATACTGCATTCTACTTTTTTAAAAAAATGTAATTTTTAAGAAACTTTGCAACATGATTACAAACATCTATTTCTAATTTATATGCAGTTACTCAATTTGACTAATTCTTTAATATATATGTAGACATTGTTCAGACCACCATTTAATGCATATCGCCACAAGATATATTACCATTGTTTATGATCTAAATCTAATTAAAGAGTATGCAGGAATGAGAAAAGAATCGATATGTAATTTTTTTTTTTCCATCTGCTTTTCTCATCACTGCTAACATGCCAGAGAAGATGTCAATACTTCGAACTCATACATGTGCTCTGTTACTTTTCCACTGATACAAATAAGGTCATTTGTGATGGAGGATGCTCAATTATAATGTAGTTTCAGATGACATATTCAAAACTTGACATATACTATAAACAAATCTGAAATGCTAAATTTGAGATATCTTCAAACAAAATAAGATTTTAAGCCACTGAAATATCTCCTGCAAAGATTCAGAGTATATACTTGTTGGATGCTTTTTCTGTTGAAAATGTCTAAAAGTTGTTAGCTTTATAATAAATTTCTGTGAATGTAGTTTCACAATAAATCCAGGGAAACTCTACTGGAAATCTTTCAATATGATACAGCAGGCAATTTACCGAGATCACAAGAATGTAATCTTATTTTTCCAAAAAGTTGACAGTCTTGATAGCAATAATGAACTTCTCTCTTGTGCTAATGGTTGCAGTTATTAGACTGAGCAGTTTACCCATATGTGCGTAGGGTCATATGATTGTTTCATATTAAGCTGACCTGTGGTCATCCAGTTATAAGAAGTAGTATCCACATTAATGTTACTGTTCTTTATGTTCTCCCCTCAGTTTGTATTGGGTCCTAACTCTAGATTCTGTCAAGTGGCTCACCTCTTGTACTCTTTGACTATTATTTCTTTTTTTCTGTTAGTTCTTTTTTTTTTTTCCTTTTTTTTTCCCCCTCAAAGCTATGCAGAGCTTCTTAGCATTTATAGAGTTAGAGAATCAAGGGTGTGCCTGTATCCTTCATGGGTAGCATGTTTTCAAAAAAGGTAAAATAAAAGGTGGAAAACAACACAGTATTATACCATATGTCTGACTGCATCTATGCCTTTTAAGACATCAGAGTTCTGACACAAGTACAAATGGGATCTTGGTCAGTGATTTCAAAGAGTTGGGATTTTATTTTTCTATTTACACTTCCCTCAACATGTTATAAACTGAGTTAGTTGGCTGTAATAGTATTCTGATTCAGGTCCACAGTGAACTCAAGAGTAGCACGAGCAATGGTGAATCAGACTTTCTGTGATAAACAATCCATGAAAGTCAAAAGAACAAAAATAAGGTGAAGATCAATGAAAGGATATAAAATATGGGAAATGGAAAATTAATCTGTCTGTTTTCATTGTAAGACTACCATTTACTCATGAGATTATAACCAATGTTAAATAATAAAATGGACCATTTGGCTTTATTTTCTTGTAACCTTGGACTTAAAAAAAAAAAAAAAAAACCTTTAGCAACTTATTTTGAAACTTATATGATCAACAGTGAAGTGTTTTTACAATACTTTGAGGTGACTGCATGTTTTCTCTCTATGTTTTACTCATGCTGAATTCATACTCATCATCTTAAAGAAGATAAAAATATACCCAATGTTATGTTGTTTTATAAACTTGTATAAATCACACTAACTGAATGCTTCCTTGGAAGAATTCTTTATAATAAATAATCAATGGCATTAGTAGAACTTTTCTCCTACTAGACCTCAACTTTAAATAAATAAATAAGTATCCTTCAAAGAATAATACTGTGAATTAGATTGTTGTCTCATTAAACCTCTCACAGATCTAGCCTAATGCGCTGCATCTGAATTAACCTTTATGATTTAAATACGTAGAAGGAAAAAGTGCATTCTCATTACTAAAATAATATGTGTGTTGATGTATGGGAGTTCTCAGATAAAAAACTGAAAGAGTTAAGTCAAAATGTGATCAAGGGATATGGAATTGTCATATAAAATGAATTTTAGGATAATGGGCAGCAAAGGGTCTAGGGTGAAATAAATAATTAGTAAAATTCGTCTAACCTAAATTATGATCTAAATATATCTGAACACTAGACAGCAGTAATAGAATTTTCTTGTCTCAATTTTAACTGGCTCAATCATAGGTGGGCTGTTCTAAGGCTTCCATTATAGTTAGAGAAGATATTTTAAGTACAATTAATAGTGCCTTGAGAACAATTTACCTTCTGTTAAGAGGGATACCTATATTTGGTCTGGTGAATTGTACACGTATTACTAGCTAGATTTCTCCTTAATGAGAATCTAAACACAAGTTATGTAGATGCTTATATAGTTTATAACTAAAATCAGTCAAAATTTGGCACTACTACAACCTGATTATAACCCTTTTACAGACAATAGGTCACCCTCAGAAGAAAGATTACATATTGTAGAGTAAGATATATGCAAGTAGTAAGGGACCTGAATCCCTTCACAGTGACTTCAGAGGAAGCCTAGGTGCCTAGGTGTATAACTTAAGGCAGATTTCTAACTTACAATATTTGTACTTCTGTATTTAAAGATTGATAGATTAATAAAAGTTAGACAACTCTCTTCTGTTTTAGTTTTGGGTATGTCTGTTCCCATATGTATCTTCTTTGCTTTGTAGGGTAAATCATGATTTTATGTTTGATTTTCTTGACTAGACATCTTTACATTGTTAAATGGATGACATACTTTCTATAAAACATAGAAAGTAATCTATTGTAATCTATTAACAAAGCATTGTTAATTTCTACAGGTTGTTTTTAGAGCCTCTAAAGTTAAAGTGTGTTTTCAAGCTGATGAAATTAATGAGGCAGTGGAGGAGATAGGTTATGTACAATACTAATTTTATCCATCAAGCAGTTCAATTAGAAGAGAGAAAAATACAGTGCTCTATATGGAGTTTCTGTTTCACTGTTCTCTGAGGGGTAAAGCTTTGTTTTGTTACAAAATTGGGATGTAGGATTATTCTTTCCTTTTTTTAAATGTAAATATACTAATAAAATGTTTTTAATAAAGTTTCTAATGATGAAAGTTGAATTCCTAATCAGCACACACAAGCATGTCAAAATCCAAAACCCAAAGCCAACTCTGTGAAATTCTTCTTCTCTTCTGTATATCACTTGCATAAGAATGGTAGCAGCGGCATACTTCTGTCCACTGAGAATGAGCGTATCACAGGACCTAAAAAAACCCTGAAATATAAGGGCTTTTTACCTTCATCATGACAATATTCCAGTGTCCAAATAGCAACAGAACTGTAGGTGGAGGTTTTGATGCTTCAATGCATTTATATGTATTTGAGACCTTCGGCAAGAATGCATTCAAAATCGAGTAAATGCTGTTGTCTTGATTGAATGATAATTCCACAACTGATCATGAAAAATATGAACATACAGTTACCTCTCCGTCTTCTTACTCCTGCTTTCAGTCAGTTGTTTAGTCATAATACAGCTTGCTCATGGCCATTTTTCTATTGTGTCATTGAATCAGGTGAGGTAAGCTTACAATATACTGGATGCATCTTTGAGCTTCACTATAGAAGAGTTCTATAACTTCCTATTCCTTCTAAAGGCAATGTCAGAATTCCCTTGGATTCAAGGAGTTTAGCCTTTCACTCTCATTCTGAACTCTCACTGGATTAAGTATGAATTCTGTGTTCAGATGCGTTGTAATATCAAACCCATCTGTTATTCACATGGTAATATGCAGTACAATCACCCCTCTTCATGAGTATTGAATGGCAACATAAATCAGGGGCTTTTGAATCAAATAATCCATGTTTCTCTCTTTGTAGACAGAAATAAATGAAAGTGAGGTCTAAATGTTCACTAAGGTGTTGAGATTTGAGAATAATTTATTATGTACCAGAGTAACCAGTCAAACAATGTTAATTATAGCATTGTTAAAACTGAAATGCCTAAATCTAAATCATTTAGAAAGAATGTGATAGATTTTAAACACCTCTGAGAAGGAAAAATGCTCTAGGCAAGTGTTTTTAATAAGTCTAGTTTGGTTAATTATTGCCTGAAGCATTTCTGAACTAATTACTTACCTCCAAATGGGAGGGGGGAGGCTCCATGCTTTCAGTATAGAAATACCAGATATTGATTTTCTGTAATTGACAGGATATGGTACTAGACCGACCACACAGAGCTGAAGGTTAAGCCATTTATAGAAAGTGATAGCCAGGTGCTATAGTGTCACACACTGCATCAATGTGAAAGGGAGATTCAGTCCCTGAAAATCAGCTGTTTAAGGGAGAGGATTATTTGTCTCTGTCATCTGCCCTTTATGGTTCATTTAACATCTTAAATAGCCTGTGCATATTAACAGCGCTTTGTAGTTGCACAGCTCCCAAATAAAAGATAGCTTTCCTGTTTAACTGGAGTATTTTAGCCATTTACTTAACGAGATGTACATTGCTGAACAAAGAATAAACGATGAATTATTTTTCAAGCCCATTTTACTTACATCCTTGCAGATTGTTTAAAAATGAGTTTAAGATGCCTTCCCATTTTCTGCATACCTACCTCTCACCTGTTTTTTATCGTGAATAAGTATGCATATTGAAAAAAATAATAATTCATTGTAATTTTGACTTTGGGTTTTAGTAGGGTCTGGGACTTTACCAAAGGTCTTTAAAGAATTTTTGTCTGGCTTGATAGATGTAATTTTTCTTGACATAATTTGAGGTATTTTAGATATCACAAGTACCAGTATAATTCAAAGCACTACATGTGATGTATAAACAGACGTGAGCCAACTATTCTAGTTTAATGAAATATAAAAGAAGGAAAACAGTAATAAGGGAAGCATGGCTTCTTAATGCATGTTATTAGTGCTAGCTCTGCTCACTTAAACAATATTTTTTAAAAAGTTTCTTCTTGTTCTGAATTATTTGTGATTTCTTTTTTTTTATTTCAGTCCTTCAGTTTTCTTTATGATCTTTCTTTCTCTTCCATGGTGATTAAGTTCTGCTTAGTTTTTTTTTTCTTTCAGGCTCTCTAACTTTTACTTATTTCCCAGTTTCCATGTCATACTTGTTTTTATTCCTTCCCTCTCTTACAAAAGTTCAGGTATGTACCTAAAGGAATCTAATACCTTTGCTGGGAGCAAGAGCACTAAAGGTTTTCCCTATAGTGACATGAGTCCAGTATTAGGTGAAATAAACTGCCCTCTGAAGGTTCCTATCTCTAATTTGTTTTTCTGTGGAAGCAACCTAGGGTGACTGATGCTCCTAACGTAGCAGGCTATCTCAAGTTAAGTTGGCTGAATCTAGACCTCATTCATTTCCCCGTTCCCCCCCCCCTTTTTTTTTCCCAGTTATTTCAATGTAACAACATCATAACTTTTGCTTGTCGAGTACCTTCATTTTTTTTTCCTTCTTCTCTTCTTTCATTCACCTGTGTTTGTTCAAAATGAACTTAGGATGCAAAAACTAATAGCTGCTCATCCAAATTGGGCATCATCTCCCTGAACGGAAGTATTTTCAGTTCTTTTGCAGTAAATGGACAGAGACGAGCACTTCTGGAGAACCATTCAGATTGCAGAGAAATTGAATTTTCTCTTATAATGTCTGCATCTTTTCAATAGTTGTTGAGATAAATTCTGGAGCGCTTGTGATTATGAGTTAAAGCAGTTGATTTTGACATGACAATTCATTTATCTCACCTGAATTAAAATGCAAAACGTTGTGACGAAAATGTATCCAGTTCCCATCAGCAAAGTTTTTGCTAGTTTAATTCTTTCTTTGTTGTAATTTCTAGTAATTTCTAGAAACAAAACAAAATAATCTGTAATGCATTTATTTACATTTAAAGAGCACGTAAATATGGCAAACTTCAAAGAAAATTTTTCTTCAAAGAATGACTGATCTACTATTATTCTTCTATTTCTTCTATATAAGGTATAATTACTTTTTTTCTCATCATGTAAGAGTAAAATCTCTGAAAGATATTTGATTTCAAATTATTAGCCTTATTAACCATGTATACTTCTCCCAAGATTTCTTTTTTTGACCAGTGTTGATAGTTGCTGAACTGCGGCTTTCCTTTGATCCAGACAGGATATTTATATAGAGAAGAAACAGAGTAAAGAGAAAGAGATCCTACAAAAAGTCTTTAATTCATTCTTTCTCTTTCCCTTTAAATTGGGAAATACATATCCAAAGCCAAGTTTTATGCTTTTAGCAGTGTAACAAAATAGTTGTGAAAATTCATTGTCTCTATCCCAGTTGCCTTGTATTCATTCTTTTGGGTAGAAAATTATGTTAAGAAGAGAAACAGAGATATATGATTGGCATTTCTGGTATATATATGTTTTGTGCATGAAAATATGTTATGTATAAAGCAGGTTGAACTCAAAACCAAAGTCCCAGGGCCTATTTTGATGACTTTTGGATTTTGTTCTACTTTCATATTTGCCACTGGGGTCCATTTTTAATTAAAGTGCATATATTTATGTAAACAGAAGTGTAAATGCCACTGTAAGGTAAAATCATAGTATCTTAGAAAATCTTGAGTCTCTTTATCAGCAAACAATAGTGTCTTTGAAATTTGCTTCACTGCTTCTTGAAGACTAAATTAGAACAATAACGTGGCTGTTAAGCATCTCTGACATGTTTACTGGCTTATGGGGTTTCTTGGGTAGCCACTAGTACCATGACAAAATAGATCTCTGAGGCTCTGATTTGTTCTATATATAGTAAGAATTTCTTTTTAAGCAGTTGAATTCAGTGAAAGTTCAGACTTTTTTAAAGTTATTCAAGCCTGTTGATTTTCATTCTCTCTCAATGAGGTATTCACTATATTCACTTACAATACCAGGATTAAGAATTCGACATGCTCTGTTACAAAGAGATTGTTCTCATATAAAGGATTATTCCAATACCTCTGAAATACGGGTGTTTTCAATGGCTCTCAACTAATAAAAACACTTCAAACAACCTTATGAATTTCAGCAGAAATTGACCAATCATGATCTTATGATGATTGTCTTTTTGTCCAACTACTTTATTCAGAAGACTACTCACTTTAGTACTTGTAGATATGGCAGCTGACAGAAGATTTAGAGGACTCACATTATCAGTAGAGGATTGATAATGAACGATGATCCCAAATCTGGTTATATAAGCATTGTTAAAAAAGTTGGCTTTTAATTTTGTATAAAGGAATAGGTAAAAAAAAATCATTTCTAGAGTTTTGCCTGTTCATTTTGGAAAATGGGAGTAAGAAGCATAAACAGTAGATAGATACATTATTAGAGAAAAGTTTTTTCCCATCGCATTTGAATTGGAGTGTACAATGATGTTTCTAACTATAGCACAAATATAAATGAGTAAAATACCCCACACCTACCAAATAAATCTCACTATGTTCCTGAAAACTGAGTTCTCTGTAACTGAGTACTGCATAGTGTGCAAAATGCATCATCTGGCTATTTGTTTTCATACTGACTTCTTGCATGGGCAGTCAAACCAGCTTTTAAGTTAGAATCAAGTGTAGCAAAGTGTAGAAGAACAACAAAGATATCAAACAATAGTAGTAGTTATTCTGTAAATAATTAAGCAAAAATGAATTAAAGTGAGAAAATCATGAGTTTCTCACCAGCAGTTTGGGAGCAGGAAAGGAAGAAACATACAAATAAATTATAAGTCACATATATTCCAAATATCAGTGTTTGAAGGCAAAATACCTCCCTCCCTCCCCAAAGATTCTGTTGTTTTTCTCTGATGCTTTATGATGCATATATATATATTTATACTTCATTATTCTTCTCATTGAATGATAGAATGGTTTGCATTGGAGTTTCCTGCTACAGGCAGGGACACCTCCCTCTAGACCACGTTGCTCAGAGTTCCATCCAGACTGGTCTTCAACGCTTCCAGGGAGGGGGCGTTCACAACTCGCTGGGCAACCCATTCCGGTCTCACCACCCTCGCAGTAAAGAATATCTTCCTAATATCTACTCTAAATCTACCCACTTCCAGTTTAAAACCATTTCTTTTCGTCCTGTCACCACATGCCGTTCTAAAAAGTCCCTCCCCAGCTTTCCTGTAGGCCCCCTTTAGGTACTGGGAGGCTTAAATAAGGTCCCCCTCCAAGCCTTTTCTTCTCCAGGCTGCAGAATTCCAGCTCTCTCAGCCTGTCCTCCTTGGGGAGGTGCTCCAGCCCTCTAACCATCTTCGTGACCCTCCTCTGGACCTGCACCAACAACTTCATATCCTTCTTCTGTTGGAGGCTCCAGAGCTGGATGCAGTTGAGTCTTGCTGAATTTTGTAAAAATGTTTATTTTTCCAGCAGTCCTTTCTTCACATAAATCACTTAGCAGGGGACATTTTTTTTTTTTTTTTCCCTAGCAGTGTCAAATTTGAAAGTCCATTGAGGAATATAGCCTTGGCTCAGCAGGCTGCATCATCTTTCAATATTATCTCCCTAACATTATCCAATAATTCTTAAGTGTTACATTGTTTTCTAAATATGCAAAATATGTTGAACTAAAGTATGGGCTACTTTCTGAAATATTTGAAAAATTAGTAGGTTGAAATATCACTTTAAAACTGTAGGTCAAAACTACAGGAAATTATTAATATTCAACTTGACCATTAACTAATTTTTTATTCTCATTAATTTTTTACACATTTCAGGTCCAGTCTTCTATTTATTAGCTTCTGGAGTTTCCACATAATAGAACAATGATTTTGTTTTGTTAAAATATCTTTACATATCGCTCTAAAAATCAATTAAAAATAAAATTCTATCCTCTTCCTTAGGCTCTATTCTCTTTTTCTATGCATGTCTTACTTTAAAACAGTACTAAACATCTAGTGATTTCCTCTTTTAACACTAGGTGGAGATAGATTAACTCCTGAAGTTTGTTTCCAGGAGCTTTACACATTTTCTGGTCGTCTTAAAGATTTTTTTCCACAGATCATGTAACTAAGGTATGGCTAAGTAAAACATCACAGTGTTTATTTGCTTATTTATTTATTTTCATTGTAAGCTTGACGTGAAGGCAAAGAGGTAGTGGTTTTCTAACCTTCATCAATATTTCAGAGTCCTCTACTGAGCCCCTTGGAAATAAGTAATCATCTACATGAGGCTACCGCTTTAAAAAAAAAAAATCATGAAAATCTGTGCATACAATAGTGCCTTTCAAGCATATCTAATACTACTGTGCTATGGTTCTAAAATGCTAAATTTATAAATAGTCAGCTTGAATTATTAACTGCAATCAGGAAACTATAATAACATCTTATCAATTTTTTTTCTAATTAGAATTTTAATAAATGAATATTATTAAATAATATTAAAAGATGCTGACCTAAAACTTCTGAAGAAATAGAAGAATTTCTGTTCATTGATGTGAGAATTGGCATGCAAATAATTTGTCTCACTTTGTCTGAACTGATTTCATTTCTCCTTTGAAACATTTCTGCTGGGAAATGAAGAAAGTATTTGTTTGGGAAAGCAGGGGACAAGCATGTCCAGAAGAGGGGCACAGAGATGATCCAAGGGATGGAACACTTTTCCATGAGGATGGGCTGAGAGAGCTGGGGCTGTTGTGTGTTTTTTTTTTTTTTTCTGTTGTTGAGTTTGGTGGGTTGATCTTGGTTGATTGCCAGATGCCCACCAAATTGCTCTCTCACTTACCCTCCTCGATAAGACAGAGCAAACACAAGATGAGAAAGTTCATCGGTCAAGATAGAGACAGGGAGATCAGTTACCAATAACTGTCATGGGAAAAAAAGACTTGATTTGGGAAGAAGTAATTTAATTTATTGCCAATTAATATATATCTGGATATCTAGGAACAGACAAAACTTAATTTAATACCTTTCTCTTTACATAGTTCATTTCCACTCCTTCATTCCTGCCTGATCTATCTCCTTCACTCAGCTCAGATTAGAACAGAGAGAGGTAGTGGGATTGTGGTCTGCATACAACACTTCCTCTCTGCAGTTCCCAAAGCACAGTATAGATCAGTGGTCTGCCTGTTCGAAAAAGCAGCTTTTGGTCCCAGGTGGATTTTACTCGTACATTCCTATCTCTATTTAGGGAGCCAAATTCACAGGCTAGATATTGACACTGCATTTCTTCGGGGAAATTGTACACTGCTCTAATATGTGTATCACCCTCTTTGGTTGATATGGTCATGCAGGAAGTGATTCAGTACATACATGATGTTTACTCCACCACTATCTTCTTCAGGTATTTAAATAACAGAAGTTTTCTACGGTAGGGTAGTGTTATTTATAACTATGTATGAACTACATGCACTTCTGTGAGAAAATTCAGGTCAAAGAATCTGAAATTGGAATTTGAAATGACATTTAGCTTGTAAGAACTTCATTCACTCCTTGAGAGCAGCCCCAAGAAAAGCCATATCAGAATAGCACAGTTAAGGCTTCCCTGATTTCGCTCTTAGCTATCTCTTGTATTTTCATGGGTTAATATAGCTCCATGGCATATTCCTAGGGGATACTTGTGGATGGCAAGCTGGTCAGGAGCCAGAAATGTCCCCTCACAGCCCAGAAAGCCAATTGTATCCTGCAACAAAAGCAGTGTGGACAGCAGGTCAAGGGAGGTGATACTGCCCTTCTGTTCTGCACTGTGATCCATCACCTGGAGTACTGCATCCAGATGGGAAATCCCCAGTACAGAGTAGGCATGCACTTGTTGAAACATATCCGGAAGAGGGCCACAGTTATGATCCAAGGGATGGAACACCTCTCCTATGAGGATGGCTGAGAGGGCTGGGGCTGTTCAGCCTGGAGAAGAGAAGGCTATGAGGTGACCTGATAGTGGCCTTTTGTTATCTAAAGAAGGGCTATAAGAAAGAAGTGGAAAGTATCTTTATCAAGATGTACTGTAATAGAACAAGGGTGTTAAGATTTAACCTGGTAGATAGCAAATCACCACACACAGTCAGTTGCTTACTCCCCTTGCCCTTCCCAGTGGGATGGGGGAGAGAATTGGGGAAAAAATCACAGAATCACAGAAACACAGAAACACCAAGGTTGGAAAAGACCTTCAAGATCATCCAGTCCAACCATCCACCTATCACCAACAGTTCTCACTAAACCATATCCCTCAACACAAAATCCAAGCATTCCTTGAAACCTCCAGGGTCGGTGACTCCACCATCTCCCCGGACAGCCCGTTCCAGTGCCTGACCACTCTTTCAGAGAAGTAGTATTTCCTAATGTCCAGCCTGGATCTCCCCTGGCACAGCTTGAAGCCATTCCCTCTGGTCCTATCACCAGTTACATGAGAGAAGAGGCTGACCCACAATTCATTACAACCTCCCTTCAGGTAGTTATAGAGAGTAATAAGGTCTCCCCTGAGCCTCCCCTTCTCCATACTGAACAATCCCATCTCCTTCAGCTGCTCCTAATAAGGTCTGTGCTCCAGACCCCTCACCTGCACCAGGGCCTCAGTGTCTTTCTTGCAGTGAGAGGCCCAAAACTGGACACAGTACTTGAGGTGCAGCTTCACCAGAGCTGAGTACAGGGGGACAATCACTTCCCTGTTCCTGATAGCAACACTGTTTCTGATGGAAGCCAGGATGCCATTGACCTTCTTGGCCACCCGGGTACACTGCTGGCTCATGTTCAGCCGAGCATCAATCAATACCCCCAGGTTCATTTCCTCTACATAGTCT